>JAGFBZ010000686.1:0-477010 GCA_018398805.1 Hirundichthys speculiger | reverse complement strand
AGGAGCTCAGTGAGTTCCAGCGTGGAACTGTGACAGGATGACACCTGTGCAACAAATCCAGTCGTGAAATTTCCTCTCTCCTAAAGGTGGCAGGCCACGTAAACTGATGGAGCGGGTCAGCAGATGCACATAGTGTGAAGAGGTCGCCAACTTTCTGCAGTCAATCACTACAGACCTCCAAACTTCATGTGTCCTTCAGATTAGCTCAACAACAGAGCAGAGAGCTTCATGAATGGGTTTCCATGGTGACGCAGCTGCATCCAAGCCAAGACATCACCAAGTGCAAAGAGTCAGATGCAGTGGAGTAAAGCAGCCACCACTGGACTCTAGAGCAGTGGAGGAACGTTCTCTGGAGGTGAAGAATCACACTTCTCCATCTGGTGATCTGATGGAAGAGTCTGGGTTTGGTGGTTTCCAGGAGAACGGTACTTGTCTGACTGCATTGATCCAAGTGTGAAGTTTGATGGGGGGGGATTATGGTGTGGGGTTGTTTTTCAGGAGCTGGGCTTGGCCCCTTAGTTCCAGTTAAAGGAACTCCGAATGCTTCAGCAGACCAAGACATTTTGGACAATTCCATGCTCGCAACTTTGTGGGAACAGTTTGGAAGCTGGCCCCTTCCTCTTCCAACATGACTGTGCACCAGTGCACAAAGCAAGGTCCATAAAGACATGGATGGCAGAGTCTAGTGTGGATGAACTTGACTGACCTGCACAGAGTCCTGACCTCAACCTGATAGAAGACCTTTGGGATGAATTAGAGCAGAGACTGAGAGCCAGACCTTCTGGTCCAACATCAGTGTTTGACCTCACTAATGTTCTTCTAGAAGAATGGTCAAAAATCCCCATAAACACACTCCTGAACCTTGTGGACAGCCTTCCCAGAAGAGTTGAAGCTGTTCTAGCTGTAAAGGGTGGAGCCACGTCATATTGATTAGGAATGGGATGAATTAAAGCTCATATGTGAGTCAAGGCAGGTGAGAGAATACTTTTGGCAATGTTGTGTATGTCTTATATAATAAGAAGTCCAGGCAGTCAGCTTTATGACAGACCTCTGTTGTGATGTCTGACTGGAATCAGCAGATGCTCAAAGCCCAGATGTGTACAGTTGTGTAGCATTTCCCCTCAGTAAATAAATGATCAGCTATGGTGTCGTTTGTCTCTTCCACCACACAATTTTCAGTCTAGCATGTGTTACACGTCTCATGTTGTTTCACGCTCTGAAGTACAATCAAGTCCAAACAGTAGCGGGCTTTACTGTAATGGAATTCAAAGGTCTGTTTGAACGGTCACATTTTTGCTCTCCTGCTGTGTTGCAAAGTTGTTCATCATACGGATCGTCCCCTGGCTTCTCTGGCAGAAAGGACATGGCACAGAAAAATGTGTGGGGGAGGCTGTCAGGCTGCTGCAAGTAGCAGAAAACAAGCACCTGCATTCGCCTAGCAGAACAGATTTCCATAACAATGACACCCCCTCGCGGGACTGTAATTAATAATAGTCACATTACAACCAACAGGATATGTGTCTGAAAGCAGTTTCAGTGTATGAAGGCAAAGGCCACAAACCTTTGCTGTACCTGATTTTCAGTCCTTCAGATGGTATTGCATGAAAAACCATGATGCCACTGGGGTCAACATAGCCATGTGGGCTTTGGAGTACCACAGAAAATCATCATCACTCAACATTGTCTTCTACTGCATCCAGAAAAATAACCTCAAACTGTATTATGTAACAAAGAAGCCACTGTAACAACAACACAGAAACACTGCTGAGCTCATTCTTCTTCAACAGATTCAATCCAGAGACAAGTTCCTCCTCTCCCCCAGCCAAACAGACCTCCCAGCGTCCCTGTCACATCTCAGCTGTCTCATCTTCCACCTCAGTCATGGATACTGCTCCCACATTGTCTCCAATCACATCAGGAGATACTGGGGGATACTTATTGCCCCACCTGAACGAGTAAACAAGCATCTTCCAGGCCCCACTGCAGTTGGCTTTTTGTCGTGGGGTTGGAGTTGAAGACACCACCATACACCTGCTTCAACGAACCCACAGTCATCATCTGGACAGAGCAGGCAGCACTGTGAGGTTCATGATCTTTGATTTCTGTAGTGCATTTAACACCATCCAGCCTGCATTACTATTATAAACTCCAGAAGACACAGGTGGATGTCTCCACCATCACCTGGATCACTGACTATGATCACCTGGACAACAGACTGGACTGGAGACGCAACACTGATGCTGTTTATAAGAACGGACAGAGCAGACTTTACTTCTCTCGGTTTGCAGCAGGATGTTGCATATCCTCCATAAGTCTGTTGTGGAGAGTGTAATCTCATCTGAAGTCATTCGTTGGGGGAGCAGCATCAGGGCCAGTGACTTGAATGAACAAACTGATTAAGAAGGATGGCTCTGCTCTGGAGCCTCTGGAGCTGACTGGACAAAGGAGGATACTTCATCAAATGAAGAACAACTCTGAACATCCTCTTCACAACACAGTGATTCAGCATCAATGTCTTCAGTCAGAGGCTCCTTCAGATCTGCTGCAACACAGACGCTACAGGAGATCCCTCCTGAACACAGCAACAACCATCTATAATGAATCATTGAAGAGGCTTAAGTTATGACAACTACTGTGCAATTAATTTCCCTTCAGGGATTAACACTTTTTAAAAAATTGAATTTATTTGAATTTAAAATGGATGCTAACATCTTAGTCTGACTGAAACTGAACTAGACTCTTATAGTCTGAACATATGGAGAAACACAGAGAAGAAAATAAAAACTAAAAAAGAGTACAGGACACACCATTCACCATTTTTTCCAGTTAATATCAAACAAATGAATGCATTGTCAAACAATAGCATTAGCTTGACTAACTGTGCCAGCTAACGTAAGGACTAACCCCTGGTTCATGCTTATATGTTGAATCGACAGCACCTTTCCTTAAATGCTACTACGCGTCAGGCCAACATGGATCATGACAGATGTGACTGGTAGCATGGTATTTCCTTCTTCGTAGTTCCCACTTATATTTAATTTTCAAGCGAGGTAGAAAGACAGAATCCTGTAGTGTCAGTAAAAACTAGTGTTGCTCAATATTTATAAGCCTCAACATGGACAAAATATGTTTTATTTGCTCCATTGTAATGTTTGGGCTACGTAGAGAAAGAAATAAAGAAAGCGCTGCACTGCAAGCTACAACTCTGCACTGCCACCTAGCATTTGGTGGTGTAATTACAGAGCGACACAAACAACAGGCGAAGACTGCTGAGCAGCTGCAATGCTGCATTCAGCAATCATGAACCCAGATTCCTCTCATCCAAAAATGCAAAAACCAGTACCCTCAGTTCCAAAACCATTAAAAACTGGGCTGCAACACAGCAGAAAACAATCTTCTCTCCCAACTTTTTCTGGACAGCTTTGCCAGCATAAAATTGTAGATTTGTGTATATTTTCTCAGAGTTGGTCAGTGAAGACACTGATTTTCTTTTTTTTTTGTTTTGTTTCTTTGTCCTGCGTCTGTTAAATAAGGCCTCAGAGTAATTAGCAAATAATAAATGTGAGCTTGAGGACTGAATTTTAACCACCGAGTAAGTCTCACCTGCCAGCTCCCTCTGTTCAGGCGGCACTTTGCCAGCAGCCTGGATCATCGGCACAGACCCAAAATATCCGTTGGTAACTCCCATGAGGAGCGAGAAGAAACAGGGCCAGGCGGGATGGGACAGCGTGGGTGCGTTGGCCGGATACACGCACATGACAAACAGGGGGATGAAGACCACCCTCAGGCAGGAGAAGAAGAGCAGGCGGCCTCCAGACCAGTCGAACGGCAGAGCCGCCAGGATCTGAGGAGATGGAGAGCCACGTTTCAGAACATTTTCAGGACAAGTCCAAATTTTAATTAAGATGAAAAATGAAATGTGGATTTCTGTGGCTCTGAACACGAGACCCTGCGGTGCAGTGATTCTCCAAGTCACTGGTCTATTATACGTGACTTCTTCTTCACAGCCAAGCTGCTTTAATTTTTTTTCTTTTATATTTAATTTTTCTTCTGTTTTTATTTTTTCCCCAACCATTTCTCCAAAATGCTCTCACCATGAGAGCAAAGGTAAAGCATACTTTTAAAACAGCTTTCAGTTAATCATCTTGTTTTTTACATCAAAGTCAAAACTATGACCTGAGGACACCAGAAACATTTTCATTTAAATGTGTTTCAGATCAAGTCTTTGAGACCGAGTGGAATTAACCAAACACAGAGCAGATATTTTTCAGTTTTACTCTCAGGTTTGATGAATGAGCTGGAATCTAAAGCTTGTAACCGTCTGGAGTCTATCATCGCTTCAGAACCTGTCACTCGACACAGTCTGCCCTTTTTCCAAAAGTTGATGCAATTCCCTGTAGTCTCTCTGAAATATCTGTGGCACACCTTAGTCAAAACACAACAGCGACGGTATAAAAGCTCTTTCAATATGTTTTGATGTTACAGCTTTGTGCCACCCATTTCAGATGAATAATAAATACTGAGTGATGTGAAGCTGCATGAAGGAAAATATATCAGTCTACTCAGAACTGGAGAAGTGGCATCACACCACCTGCAAATCTGAACGACTCTCTTTCTCAAATTTGTTTTTTTCAGAGTGATGCTGCCAAAAACTAACCCCAGTCCTCTTATTAAAAGATTTCACCCGTTTGTTTTCATATCACAGCTGAGTTTTCAGAGGCACGTCCACAAAAACACAACGTATAATACTACTGCTCTTAAATGACAACCCTTTTTTAGTGTAACCTACTGGTTTTGAATCCCTGTTTACATGTTTTGTTTTGTTGTTTTTTTTTCTGTATTCTGCTGTTCTTTCATGTTGTGTTTTGTTTTTAGGGGGCTGGGCAACAATTAAAATTTTTAATTGCGGTTAATCACATGATTTCCCTGATTAATCACGATTAATCACATGTTGTACGCAAACTCAAATAATGAATTCAAAAGTAGTGTAAGGGCCATTTTTATTTAAATGTTCTGCTGCCATATGAACTAAAGTGGCATAAGATTTCTTGTGCAAATACGTTTAACATCAGCACTTGTCAATAACACATATTTAGTGTAAATTTCATGTTAAAAAATGTAAAATAAAATCAAGCTTATTCCCACTGCCAGGGCATTGATGTCATCCTGTTTTTTATGAAAAATAAAAAAAAAACAAAATCCTGAGCCACAATCAGAACATTAAAACAGGCAATTTCTGAGGTAACAGCAGAAACTTTTAACGGGGAGTTCAACTTGGCGGTGGTTACAAATAACCTTGTTTCTGTCAAATCCTTCATCTGGGAGAACTTTAAAATGAAAATATCCATGTAAAAGTTCTATAACTTTACTTCTCTCCATGTTTGTTTTAGCTTTTCTGCATGGTCTCCGTCAATTCTCTTCTGGTTCCACAGCAGCCAGTAACAGACTTTTCAAAACAAAAGCATGTGAGCAACATGGGTTAATCGGAGATAAAATAAATATCAGTGTTAATAAATTAAGGAATTAATGCGATAATAATGCGTTATCTTGCCCAGCCCTAGTTTTTACTCTTGAGTTTGAAAATTAAAAAAAAAGAAACACTTCTCAGCTAACCTTGCCAACAAAGTCTGACATGTTAAAGGTGGCCATGATGAGGATGGGCAGCCATTCTCCCAGGGTGTCGTTCCGTATCTCAGACTCCAGGCCGGGGAACAGACACAGAGTGATGCTGTAGGTCACAGCTATGGACAGCATGTAGGCCCAGATCACACGGGAGACCACGTAACGGTGCAAGATCATGTCTGGTGGAGGAAAAACACACACAGGGTCATAGTTAAAAACAAAGGACGAGGCCACTTCACCAAGAATATTGTCCTACCCAAGTATCGCGAAAGTGCTGCTGTTTTTATCCCCTAGGTGGCAGCACTAGTCATAACATGTCGTTTGAGGCTTTTTGCTTCCGGTAAACAAAGTTACAAGCCAAAACAAGCGATACAGATAATTCATTTTACGTCATTTTCCACCTTCAAGCAGCCACGGTGTACAACTGCGATGCTGCGGTGTGTACATCATTTTGATCCAAAGCGAAGAAGCTACACATCTATCCCTTCATGACTGATATGATGTGGCCGTAATCTGCAAAGTGGTACCGTGGTACTCGGCCAGCTTCTACTGAGAGGTGAGTGAACAAGATTATGACAGAAAGTACCCCGGACACCAGGCCAGCTTCTCCTTATTTTGGCTTTCGGGGCATCAAACCGCACATAGGTACCGCCCACAATGTCTTCCAGGCCGTCTTCTGCAGAGGTCGGTCCGGTCCTGCCGTTTCCCTGAAGAGACACAGACAGTCCAGAACAAACTCATCAACTTTAGCAGCTGCTTCTTCTGACGTTAATTCTCTTGACTGGATTGATCATCTCCACATTGTTGCACATTTCCTGGCATAAACACTAGAGGTAGCTATATCATAGATAATAAATATATTAACTCAATGTTTTAGGTTCTTTCTTTCTTTCTTTCTTTCTTTTTTTTAATTGTAATGCCTTCCTGGAATCATGACATCAGCTTTTCATGGCATCTGCTATTAAAGAGGATGGCCCTGAGTCCAGGATGAAGTAATATTGTCAGGGGACTGCAGACTGGACTGCAAATGAGCTCAGGAGCAACACACACACACATGCACACACATGCACACTTGAAAACACACATTTTCTCTTATAAGGGCACGTCCCTTTACACATGCTTCCTTCCCAATACACACGTCTTCATGGGCACATCCAACACACCCACACAGATCCATTAGTTGATTAGAGGGGCTTGCAGGCCAGAAGGCACCACTACTCTTGATTACCCCGTAACACAGAGCCTCGCCTTGGTTTCCCTCAGCAGCCAGAACAAAGAGCTGCCAGAATCAGCCCCAGGACACAGAGAGCTGCACACTTACGCGACACCACGGCAAAACACGAGGGGACGACCATCACACAGTTGCCTTGTGTGTCACGACGAACAGAAACATGCTCACATTAAAGGATGACAGCCTGAGGCCATGTGTCTGCCTTTGAAGGCTCTGAACACACTCGCACAACGTCAGGAGGAATATTAACGTCATGTCTTCAGGCTACAGAGTGCTGATTCAAACAAAACTACGGAGTGGATCCAGCTCCTCCGCCCCTGTTTTTCTCTCATTTTCTTTTGATTATCTTGACTCGTCTCCTGCTTGTTACCCTCTCTCCAGGCATCATTTTTCCATTTTCTCAGTAATCTCACAACACATTGTTGCTCGAGGGCCAGCTCGTTCTCATGATGACTGCTAAGATATTAAAAGCCAAAGCTGTCACATTTCACCCATTCTTACAGGCCTCACATTTAACCTTCCCCCTTTTTTGTGCCACAAAGATGCATAAAACTGTCCTGCCAGATGAATTCGTAGGGTTTATTACATCCCCAAAGAACGCCTAAAACCTTGCAGGGCATCCTGTTTTCATGCCAGTTAAAGCCATTACAGGACGCAGCTCTTTACGGGGCCCTGGTGAGGTACTGTAAAACACGGCTCTTTTATGCTAAAAAAACAAAAAAAAGCCAAAAAAAAAAAAAAAAAAACACAACTGTTTTTGACACCATTTTCACCCGGGGTAATGTTCTGAACAGCCAATAAGGTGTAAAACAAGATTCATGCTTTTGCCTAGTAACTGAATCTGTTGTTGCCGTTTACAAGTCATTAACTTTTGCTTTTCTGGATTCATGCTGTGTGTTTGGAAGTCCATTTATTCCTGTCGTGAACCTCCATAAATCCTGATGCAGTTGCAGAAGTCGTGAACAATGACCACTCAGGAATCTCTCTGACGTGGCTGGATCCACATAGAAGGGCCTGGCATTTTTTTTTTTTTTTTTTTAAAGCAAAACTGATGACGACTAGAGAGGTTGCAGAAATGAAAAATTAAGCTGCCAAATTAAAGAGGTTCTGGATATCCACCTTTATTATTCTTTGAAAGATTTATCACGAAACACAACGTTGTTGCATAACAAACATGTTAATGGATACGCAGTCAGTTCACAGATGAGCTTTGTGGACACTTTGAAATATTGCTTAAGTGTTGCGCCAAAACTATAATGGAAAAACCTTTTGATGGATTGCTTTGATCTGACTCTGTCTTAGACAAACTGAACTGACTAGAGATTCAAAACAAAAAGAAAAGCCTTCATGTGTCACAGTCAGAGCGGCAGAGAAAGACACCATCTAGTATTTTTGTGAAATAAGAGCTTCTTATTGGATCTTTTAGTAAAAAAAAAGAAAAAGTGGGGCACTTCTACCTTTCCAAACTTACATATATGAATCTTTTTTTAAGACAAAAAATTGAACATGAAACTCTGAATAATAAAAATAAATATAGCAGAGTGGACAAAGCTGTCAAAAAAGAAAATAAAATGCTAAAGGAAAATGCAAAGCTCAGTTCTCACATGACTACATGAAAATAAAGGAAAGACTTTTGCTCCATCTCTCTGAGCCAACAGACCTACTCTTTAAATCTCTAAACGACACAAAAACACCCATTCATTTGCCTATATGGTCACAGATTTTAACATCAGGAAAACAAAAGTCACACTGATGTGTGTTAAAGCATTGTGGTTGCAAAGCCACGTCTTTAGGAGTTATGCTTTTATCTCTCAATAGCAGCGGCTTTGATAGGTCCCATTTAAAATTTCAAGCTGTTAGCAAGAGATGCGGAACAGCCAGTCTCAGCAATCCCACTGCAATTTATCCAGAAATTGCAAAGTTTAGTGTTTCCAGTGCTATTCCTCCTCTTGGCAGCCAGCCACTGTGCACCGTCTCACCTCCTCTGTCTCTCTTTTTAATCAACAAGACACCCCCCCCCACCACCACCACCACCTCAACCTCTCTCTCTCCACGCTCTCGCTGTATCACATACATCACTTTCTATCTTTCATGTTTGAACTTTGATAACCATCCATCCCTCCATTATTCATGCCGGTTCAGTCCTGTGCAGGGTCACGGGGGTCTGCTGGAGCCTATCTCAGCTCTCTTCAGGTGAAAGACAGGGGTACACCCCGGACAGGTCGCCAGTCACCCTGATAACCCTCTTGCAAAATCTTTTGTCCTTTCTCCCTGAAAAGTTTCTCGATTTGAGTGGCAGCCAAAAGGCAGCCTGTAAACTCACTTTCCACTCAGATTAGTGGCATCTACATACAGCACTAAATGTTCTCCTGTTGTTTTTGTCAATAACTGAATGAAAAGGCTTACAGTACTCATTCACCAGGGAATAAACTCACACTCACGTTGACCGTGTTCAAGCTGCAAAGTCAGAAAACTTTGCAAAAGCTGCATTAGCCATTCCTGCTGCGCGCCTTTGTCAGCATAATTCATAACAACATCGTGCCGTTTAGCGCATATAAACAGCGCAGCAGCACAACCGCTGATGGAAAGCAAACAGTGGCGCCAGATAAAAAAGTATTGTAGATCCACAGGGATGTTTTTTTCTTTTTTAAAGTTCGTACCAACATGGGATTACTGAGCAAGACACACACACACACACCCAACATAATCAAGAAACTGTCCACAAACTTACAAATCTTACTTCCTCTGTGCTGACATCGTGGTGGACCCTGTATCCCGTTCCACTGTCCCGTGGGTCATGACACTTGGCCGGACCGTTGCCCTGCGTGAGGCTGGTGTAATAGCGGACAAACCGTGAGCGACGGACAACCAGGTGGAGCAGAAAGCACAGCATCTCTATGCTGATGGAGACGAGGAAGAAGATAAGGGTGCTCTTCTTGTCATCGGTGATCAGCAGCTTCGTGAAGATGCGAGACAGGGAGATGATCACCCCAGCTGTGCCTGCGAGGTTGGTGCGCAAAAATGGATGTGATAGCGTTGAAGACGATGAGTCAAACCGGCAAGGGCAGGAATGTAGGTGTGTGCACAGATACTTAGTAAGTGCTCGTACTTTCTCCAGTCATCACCCCTTGCGTGTACCTCTTGGGCAACATCCCCATGTAACCATAGAAACTGGACTGCTGCACTGGGGAGGGAGATGGAAGTAGTTATCAATGCAAACAGAGGGCGAACACTTTAACGACACAATTTATTTAATAGGTCCACTTGCTGGACCTCCACACCACTTGAGAGAAGCAGCTCTGACCTCCTGACCTCCACTAATTAAACTATTGCTCTGGCTGGCTGAAAAGCTCTCACAGCTGCAAAGAGGAGCTCATTTCACTGTGTTAGAGTCATCAGCAGCAGAGGAGGATGGGAAAAACCTCAGCTGGCTTTGTGCTCGTCTGCCACTGCTCTGTTGACATGTCTGATAAAATGCTGCATTCATCATCACTGTGAACTGACAAGCATGTTCCTGTCATGTTACATCCAGCCAGTTTGCTGGATGTCCATCTCTGATCGCAGTGGTTTTATTTTACGAGTGACTGTAATACGGTCTTACTTTTGGGGCTCCCAGAGTTTGAAGGCATGTCTTTCACTGAGCCGACCACATATCCAGGGTATGATGACATCACAGACCCAGATCAGTCTAATTATCCAACTATGCCATTGTTTATCTCCGCCCAGCTTCATGTCACGGTCAAGATTTTATATCCTTCACAATTGTCCTGTTTGCGTATCACATCATGTAAAATTATATAAAGACACAGACCCATGTCTGATATGTTGTTTGTTTGTCTCTGTATGTTTTCTTGGACAATGTAATGGAAATGTAATTTCATTGTGCTGGGACGCTGGCTCAATGACAATAAAGTATCATTCAATTCAATTTAGATGTGTGCATATTTGGGGGCGTGGTCTTGTGAGTGACAGTTTATGGTGACAAACAGCCAGCTGTCACCTTCGGTGAACTTGACTTCTGAGCTGTGAATAAAGACCTGACAGAGGATTCTTATGTTTAAATAATATGGCTTGTTGTGGTGTTAGCTATGCTGAGATTCCTGCGACTGACTCTGGTTTGGCCTGGGAGGGGATCAGGGGCCAAGCTAAACATTCACATCTGTGATCTGCCATTGGGTCATCTGAATGTGTTGCCTCGCTGTCACTCAGCAAACAGACGAGAGAAATGTGACCACAGAGCTAAAGCTTTCATTCAAGTGGCGAGATGGGCCAAGTGAATAGACGGTAAAGGAGTCTGAAACTAATGAAGTTATGAACCTGTAGATAAGTATGACATTTGTCCTTTAAACAGAGAAACATAATTGTTGGAAGTACCTGTACATCCAAAGGCCACCACTCCCACTGAGAGCAGATTGGTGATATAAGCTTGCTTGGTGGTGAACTTTTCCAGCCAGACATCAAAGACGCTGACAAATATCAGTGGTCCCAAAGCCAAAATGTAACCTGCAGAAAATGCGACCAGTGGTGATGACATCAATGATCTGAGTTAGACATGAATTAGCTCATAAAGTCAGGTGAAGAAGTTGTTTTCAGCTCCTCCTGCACTTCAAGTCAGGTTGACTAGATCAGTGTTTTCTCAAGCCTGGTTCTCAAGTACCACGTCCATGCATGTTTTTGGGTGTTTCCCGGTCCCAACACACCTGATTCAAACAAATGGATCATCTCCTTCACTTGGCATCAAGGTCTGCACAAGTCTGACAATGACCCCCTAATTTGAGACAGGTGTGAAGGAGAGGGCGACGACCCAAAACAGTTGGTATCAGGTGATAATAAGGTACATTTTCTGACACATAAACCTCAGTAAAACCTGAGCACGTCCTTTCTTTTCCACATGACTGTTTTTGACATGGACAAATTGAGAAACACTATTGCCTGTGCAGGATCCTGTTTCTGAGCTACAAATTTGTTAACTCCAGAGATAAGCTCTCAAGTTGACAAGACACTTCAAAAGATGCTCCCTCAAGGATGCAAGTAAAGCTATTTTAAGTTACAGAAAATACTGTGGTGAAATCTCGCTCTCGTATGCTCCCTGTTAGGGCAGAGCATGTCGAGAGACGCCCCAATGCTGCTTGGAGGTTTTCATTTTTCATAGAACTTTATTTTTCCTTTTTTGCTCAAGGATGTTCTTTCTTTTATAGTGTGCACACTGATGATAAATTATAAAACAAAGACATGTAGGAGACTTAAAAAAAAAACTCATCTCTCTGATAATAATTTTGCACCACATTTGAAATCTCCCCAGCATCTCATCTCTTAAACAGTATGTTTTTTTGTTGTTTTTTTGAAGAAATGGAAAAAACAAACAGAAAAATACCCACATCTTTGAAAGACGACCCCTCGTGAATTGAGAGTCTTTGGCAAAGTCTGCTTGTTATGAATAAAAACCCAAGAACAACCATGACACAGTGGATTTTTCTCTGTCTTTCCATAACAACTTCCTATTTTTGCTCCCTTTGTACCTTGAGGCTTATCATTAATGAAGCATTAATTAATGAATTGGAACAGAAACGTCCACATGGAACCACACACACACACACACACACACACACAGCTGTGTCTTACCTACTGTGATCCTGGTGTGCATGCTGAGTCTCTCCACCAACACATTGTTGAGGATGACGGCCAGCAGAGCAACCAAAATGTAAGTCAGACTCATGTCAAACACAATAGATGTTCCTGAAACGCACAGATGCACGTAAGAGGTGTGGCTCCTCAGAGCAAAGTCTAATAGTTCATTCTTCACAGATGCCATTCTGCATGCATACATGCAGGCTCATGCACGCTCATGCATTTTATACCCTTGAACTTTTGGTGCAGGTAGTCCACATCAGTGATGAAACTGTTGTAGGGAAGCAGGAAACCAACTCCAGCCAATAACATTGCGAAATAGATGCCATGGTAACGGTCATCAGGGATCGGTTCTTCAAAGTCTAAAGAGGTAAGATGGAAGTGAAGGGTCAGAGCAAGAAAGTAGAGATAGCTGTAGTCAAACAGCGGACATATGATTGACTTCTAAACATCTGAAGCTGGATGAAGGATGAAGAGATGAAGGATGAAACCCCTCTGCTCCACTGAGGGAGGAGTCAGTACCGTACCAGACTGCTCTCCTTGTTCTGATGGAAGAGATGAATAGCTGATCATAGACAAGCTATCCAAGCGATTTCATTTAAACACTCCTGTGGTTTACATCCGAATCAGTTTCATGGATAAATGGTGAGGAGCAAGTTCTTTATGTAGCAGTTCATAATCCCTTTCTAATCCTGTAACACCCCTGTAAACTGCTCCAAATGATTTCTGAGCATCTAGATTTTAAAGCAGGCTAAAGAGGGGGGTACTTCACACAGTCTCAAGAGATGAGTTTATCACTATGGTAACAAAGTTGATCTACTGATGGACTTGATGTTTTGACTCTGACATGAACACCCAGAGAAAACATCCTCAGTATAGTCTTGCTGGAAAAGCTTCTGTCTGGACAACAGAATAATAAACCTATACAGGTCATTCAGCACTGATGATGCCCTCACAGATGTGCAAATCACTTACTGAACAATCTGCTTTATGGCCCTCTGCTCCCTTGATCTCTCTTCTCCTTCACCCTTCATCAGTTCTCTGCACCCTACACCCACAGCTTTCATCTGTCTACCTACCTACTACCTACTACCTCCCTCATGGTTGATGCTCTCAACTCTTCTTGTAGTCAGACTTGAATTCCTTCATGTTCAAAACTGCTGTAGTGACTTCAGTCCTCAAGACAGCAGATCTGGTTCCAGATGATCTAAACAATTACTGATCGATCGTCAACCTCCCTTTCGTTTGTACAATTATAAAACAAGCAATGGCTGCCAACATCCATGATCATACATGGGTTGGATAATGAAACAGAAACACCTGTCATTTTAGTGTGAGAGGTTTCATGGCTAGATTGGACCAGCCTGGTGTCCAGTCTTCATTAATTCCACACAGCACCAATAAGAGCAAAGTGTGAAGGTTCAGTTATCAGGGTAAGAGCACAGTTTTGCTTAAAATATTGCAATGCACACAACATCATGGGTCAACATCAACATCAAAAGATAACAAATTGTTGGTGTATGTCTTGCTGGCGCATCTGTGACCAAGACAGCAAGTCTTTGTGACGTATCAAGAGCCACGGTATCCAGGGTAATGTCAGCACACCACCAAGAAGGACGAACCACATCCAACAGGATTAACTGTGGACCCAAGAGGAAGCTGTCTGAAAGGGATGTTCAGGTGCTAACCTGGATTGTATCCAAAAAAAAACTTAAAACTACAGCTGCCCAAACCACAGAAGAATTAAATGTGCACCTCAACTCTCCTGTTTCCACCAGAACTGTCCGTCAGGAGCTCCACAGGGTCAGTATAAACGGCCGGGCTGCTATAGCCAAACCTTTGGCCACTCATGCCAGTGCCAAACGTCAGTTTCAATGGTCCAAGGAGCGCAAATATTGGGCTGTGGACAATGTGAAACATGTATTATTCTCTGATGAGTCCAGTTTTACTGTTTCCCCACATCAGGGAGAGTTTGAAGCCCCAAAGAAGCGGACCACCCAGACTGATGCCCAGAGTGCAGCATGAGGGTGGATCAGTGATGGTTTGGGCTGCCATATTATGGCATACCCTTGGCCCAATACTTGTGCTGGATGGGCGCGTCACTGCCAGGGACTACCGGACCATTCTGGAGGACCATGTGGATCCAATGGTTCAAACATTGTATCCTGAAGGCGGTGCCGTGTATCAGGATGACAATGCACCAGTACACCCAGCAAGACTGGTGAAAGATTGGTTTGATGATCATGAAAGTGAAGTTGAACATCTCCTTTGGCCTGCAGTCACCAGATCTGAATATTATTGAGCCACTTTGGGGTGTTTTGGAGGAGCGAGTCAGGAAACATTTTCCTCCACCAGCATCACGTAGTGACCTGACCACTGTCCTGCAGGAAAAATGGCTTCAAATCCCTCTGACCACTGAACAGGACTTGTATATGTCATTCCCAACACAAACTGACGCTGTATTGGCTGCAAAAGGAGGCTCTACACCATACTAATAAATGACTCTAAAACCAGGTGTTTCCGTTTCATTGTCCAACCCCTGTATGTCCACCCACAGGCTCTCTGAGTTCAGCGCTCAACATAGGTTTCAGACCGCCTTTTATCAAGATCACCAACATTCGTTTTATTGCTGTCTGTGGTCAAATCATAGACAGCCTTTTCATTTCAATCCCACATTAGTTCCATCACCAAAACTCACAAACATCTTCTGACTCTGGCTAAAGCTCTCTGATAGCAGTGGTTTGGGCAGGTGGCCCATATCCAGAGGCTACAGTCCTCCTGCAGCAGTCGCAGGTCCAATTCCTGGCCTGTGACTCTTCCCCCTTCTCTCTGCCCTGATTTTCTGTCTCTCTCTGAGTGTGAAATAAAGGCCACTAGTGGCACAAAGATTTAAAAATGAAAAGTGCACTGTCACCCTAATAAGAGTTTCTCATGTCTACTTTGAGGTCAGAAAAACTTTAGCATATGAGGACCAGAGAAAGTTCAATGCTGAATTCAATAAAACCGTCTTACACAAGAATTACAGGAGGCCTGGACATGTTTTTTTTTATATTCGCTGCAACAACATTAAGACTTATTTTTCATGCTTGACTTTTTATAAACAGTACAGTAAGTCAGAAGAGAGGCTCCTCACCAGGCTCGGACAGAGCCAGCACTCCTCGCTCCGGGGCATCTTTACTGATCTCCTCCTCCTCCAGCTGGTACGAATCGAAGCTGTAGCTCTGCACCACACCGCTCTCTCTTCCCTCTCTCCAGCCCTCCCTCCCCACATCCCTCCATCCACCTTTAACTCCATCCATCCACACATCCCTTTCCTCGGGCGTCTGGGCTGGCGTGGGCCTGCGGCGCTCTGCGCCCACCGAGCCCATCTCTGCACGTGAAGGATGCACGCTGAACACTTGCCAAACACGTTAAAGCCAATCCCACGTCCTGGAGGAGATGCAGGAGTGCTTCAGATGATGAAGGATCTGCAGGGAATGTAAAATGAAAAAAGACAGACGTTGTCTGAGAAAAACTAAAAAAAAAGAAAAACCCAACCTGTCAGAGCCTTACTGAAAATAGCTAGTCGAGGTTAGATACCCTAAAGGAAATGCAGTTCGCTGCATGTGTTTGTGTGCATGTTGATGTGTGAGAGGCATATTCAATGACAGGAAACAGAGCGACAAAGGATGCATCACAGAAAGGCTGACAAGGTGCAAGAAAAAGCGTCTCAGTGAGCAGAGACGACTCAGGGCAGACGAGAGGAGAGCAGGAGAGAAACCAAGGAGTCAGTGAGTTGAAATCATTTATCAGGTAAATATGGCCAAATCTTTACTGGCTGCAGGTCTCAGCTGCGAGGATTTATGGCTTTATGACAGTGGTTTTGTTTTTGGACTAAATAAAACAAAACAAGAACACTATGACTTTTTTTTTTTTTTTTTTTTTTGGCCAAATGATGATTTACTTATCGCACGATTCTGTGAGGATGTTCATCAGTGACAATAATTACATATGTCAATTCTTTTACATCAGTACACTTTAATAAAAAAAAAAAAAATCTAACTGAAACTATCAAGTGAAAATCAGTGTCCTGTTTTGAGTTTTTTTCATAAGACATCTTTTATTCAATTAATGAAATACAGTACGCTAGTTTGAACTGTTAGACATTAAAGTTTATAAAACATTGTAATGTAGTGGAAGCTGACCCTGATTCAGTTCAGTTCAGTTTATATGAATGGGCCAAAGCAAAAATAATCTCAAGGAACTTTACACGTAAACAAGTTCAGAAGAGTCCAGTTAAAAACAGTCCAATTATGATTGAGTTTAAAGACATATTATGGCGCTTTTTTGAAAGCTGACACAACTTCCTGAGGTCTCAATGAAATATCTGTGACATGCTTTATATTATTTTATTATTTTTTAATCCTATGAGAAATGATCCAAAGCTCCCTTTTCTACTTTTGTTCACAGCAGCAGGCTCTAGGGGGCGGGGTCAGGTGCTCACCACAAGCCACGCCCCTCATCTGAGTGCACTGCCACTTTTAAAATCAGAGCTCTAAATTTGCACATTCACTTCAGAGGTACAGTAAATGCTGCAAAGTATGAATTTGGCCACATTTTTAGATGATGATGGCTCTGGATGAATTATTTCAGACAAACACAGTGACGAGGATGTGTTATCTCAAGGTTTAGTTTTTTCCTATTATGCTGTTATGTAGGATTTTCTTTTTCTTTTTTTTTGTCAAATTAAAATCCCAAGATATTCAGTTTATGCTGCAGCCATTAAGGTTAAACAATCCTCACATCTGAGAATGAATTGCAGCCAGTGAACAACTGAGAAATTGCTGAAAACATAAATCAGTGATCAAACGGATTCCAGTAAATGTATTTTTGACCGTCTAATTATGCTGTCGTTACTTACTCTGCAATATCTCCACTTCATATCAAAATGACTGAAAGTGTGATGAAAAGCAAAGAAAAGCCTCTTTGTGTTCAAAATGTAAGCAGCTCTGGTGGAGTCTCTCTTCTGTCATCACAACAGCTGAAACGTGCAGCAACATGTGTTCATTCACTCCAGCCAACAATGAAACAGGGAATACGTCATCACTGCAGGACAGATCAGTAGAAATGGGCTCTGTAGAAAGAAGAAAAGCTCCTGTGTCCGCCTGTGTGTATGCACAAACAGACAAATGCAGGAAGTTGACAACAGAAGTCCCCCCTACCCCCCACTGTCTGTCCACCTCTGGGGCCCTGCAGGTGAGCTTTCACTTCTGACCTCATAATAAGAGACAATCAAGAGGAGAATACGGGTTCTTTTGTTTATTTTAGACCACTGGTGTCGGAAACCTCAGATGATGAGAGAACATCCTCACTGCCTACAGAGAAGCAGGTGATTCAGAGACATGCAACAGAGAAGCTCTTGTTGAATAAAGGTTGTTTGGAGGTTTAAAGTCCAGATGATGTCTCTGCGGAGTTTCCGCGTCCAGACTTGGGGCGGCGCTCGCAGCCTTCCTCGTTTAAATGAAAAAGGCTCCAGACAGCGACCGTAATTCAATTGCAGTCTAATTTCATCCTGCAGCTTTTTCCGTGGACTTAGAAAATCACAATTTATACATCTGGCTGACCATATGTTTAAAAAAAAGAATATTAGGGTTTTAAATGCACTGAGCCTCCGTCAGGTAAGTTTATGCTTCTTATGTATAAATAAGAATGTTCAATTGATCAAAGAGGAGAAAAACAAATCAGATTCGTGCTTAGAGCCTTCTTAAATCTCGTCTTTAATTATTTTCATCCGCCGCTTTTTCATCCCTCGCCTGGAAAAACAAAAACACACCAACAACAGGTTTGTTTATGGCGCTTTTACCTCTGGTGTCTCCTCCTCTCCGCGGCTTCCAGGGGCACCAGAGGATGAAGTCCCTTCAGCGGGGTCCTCGAGGTGGTCTCCGCCGGCCGGACCTGGTCCTGGACCTTACCTCAGCCCGTCTCCATCAGACAGAAGGGAAGCCCCGGTGCCGTCCTGGATGCGCTCCTGACGCACCATCCAGCGGCGGAGGGGGGGAGGAAAAAAAAGGAAGCGCGGATGGACGGAGGCGGGGAGGGAGGAAGGAGGAGGAGCAGGGGAGGAGGAGGAGGATGTGGGGTTGACATGAAAGGATGGATGGTGTGCTACCTCTGGCTGCTCGTGTTTTCCAATCATTGTTGAGACTCAGGGATGAATTCGCCCAAATACACGTTTATAACTTCCATCTTTGTGAAGTTGAAGAAGAAAAAAAATCCCCCCAAACTGCAGCAGGTATAGAGTCCAGTAAATAAAATATAATGCAACCCACCCTCCTCTTTATGATGTATTACTGGAAATTCAATTGTTTTGTTTGTCTTTGGTATGCTTCTTAAATCAAACACAGAAAACTCCCATGCTGCCTTCAGAGCCCCCTCTGTGATTGACAGTTTTATCGCTTTGTTATTGGCAGGGGCTCCATCATAGTGCACAAACCCCACTGTTGCCATGGAGCAGCCGAGCCTGAAGGGAATTAGTTAAGTGGTATGGTTGTCTTGTTATAGGTGTGCTGCTGCTGCAGCTGCTGCTGCATCACAGGAGGAGAAGTTGTGGGTTTGAATCCCGTGAGACACAGTTTTATGCTTCGATTCATCATATCAAGAGTAAAATCATGACATGCATCATTCAAATGCTTTGAAACACCAGAATACTGAATGTGCTCTTCAGTGAATATTATCAAAACCTAACGATTACACGCAGAGCTTTTAAAGATTTCCTTTTGAAAATTGCACATGAAAAACACATGAAAGCAGAAACAGTGAGTGAAAATAATGTTGTCAGCAACAGTGTACATGCAAAGAGTTGTTTCATGAAAGCAAATTGCTGCTGAAATAAAAGTGATTTATTTTTTTAATGGTAAAAATAAAATGAAATGGTGAACATGACGCAACTGACGAGGCTAATCACCAACAGATCTCCAACACTCAAGCGGATGAAAAGACCCTCCCAGAGAGGCTGAATGTCTCGGAGTAAAGATGGGGATAGATGGGGACGCCTGGGTTCGCTTCTCTTCTCCGTGGAAGAGAGCGTGGGCAGACAGTTTACGAGATCTGTGTGAAAATCTCTGTGTGCAGTGACAAGGATAAATGACTGTGCTCTCTAAGTCCTCGGCATTACCCCTTTCAGCTGTGATGCAACCCATGCACGCTGTTACCTTTCAGGCATGATGCGCAAGCATCACATCGTCATTGTTCAGACACACCGTCGAGTATTGTCTTTGAGGCTGACACAACAAGGGCAAAACTTGATCAATATTAACAACAATACCTGATTGTATGTCTTGAAAGATGATAATGCAAGACTTATGAGTCATTGAGAAAACAATGGCAGGGCAGGCCCCAGCAGACTGACCAGGAACAAGCAGGAATAGATGATGATGGATGAGTGAATGGGAAAAGCTAATCAATTATGATAGTTAAATTAAATTTCTTTTTCACTGTAGTGAGGGCTAACTTCATTGATGACGTGTGTATACTGTACATACCATTGCTACCGCCTCTCTTTCCCATCGTCTCAGACCACCAGCCCTCCCTGGGTCTGCTTCTACTGGAGGTTTTTTTTAGCCCTGATAAGCAGGCTTTTCCTCTCCAATGTTGCCTGACGTTTGCTGAGGCTGTTTTTCGTGAACTGGCATTACCAGAAATTTGAATTTTGAATTGGATTATGCACTAACTATGATTTATTGGAGTGAATCTGAATATGGTTTGGACTTAATTGGATTATATTCCACCTAAACTTTCACCTGGCACCATACAAGTCAAATGAATGGAATTACACTGGGAGTGGTGTGTGTGGTGGCATGTGCTGTTTGTGTGGTGTGCTGTGGTGGAAGGAAATGAATGTGTGGGGGTTTGTGTTGTCGATGCTTGATGCAACTGCTCTGTCCACACCAGAGCCTCAAAGCCCAGCAGTCAGACATAAAGCTGTGATGTTGACCTCAAGCAGTTGACCAGCATCAACTAGTGTCGAGTTTAAAATTCTGCTTCTCAGATATAAGGCCCTTAATGGCCTAGCTCCTCGTTATCTACAAGACCTGATAGCACGTTATGCTCCTAATAGAGCTCTCTGTTCTCAGAGTGCAGGATTACTCGTCGTTACTAGAATATCTAAAAGTAGGTTTGGAGGACGGGCCTTCTGCTACCAGACACCTTTATTATGGAAACAGCTACCAGTTTGGGTTCAGGAGGCTGACACCACCTCCATCTTTAAAACTAAACTGAAAACATTTCTGTTTAGTAAAGCCTACAGACTAGAGTAGCTCGTCTTAATCACAGCTTCGTCATAGCTATGCTGCTATAGGCCTACGCTGCAGGGGGACGCCAACATGATCTGCTGAGCGATGTCTCCTCGCTCTTCTCCCTTTCCTTCCCTTCCCTCCTCCCTTCCTCCTCCTCCAGCTCATTCCATAGTTAATTAGGAGCAACGTGTTACTGTAACTGTGCTCCATTTTCTTTCCTGTTTGTTGTGCGGTTTTGCCTCTTTTTTCTCTTTTCTTTCTGTATGTTTCCAGGCCAGAGTTTCTTGAGTTGCATGCTGACTTGCAGTTCCCTCCTCTGTCCATCCCAGCGTTTACCTCCACCTGTGTGTAGATGTGTCGGGGTGCTGGCTGGCGTGGTGACCAGCAATCTAGTCCTCTGACCATCTCATCTCAGTGCTGCTACCTGCATCTGTTTATGTAGTAATTTCATTCAGTCATTTGTGTGCTCTCCTCTCTCTGTCCTCCATCCTCTCTCTGTCCTGTCTCTCCTCTTTCTTTCTCTACCCGACTGGCCTTCGGCAGGAAGGTCCCCCCATATGATCCAGGTCCTGCTCAAGGTTTCTTCCTCTTAAAGTGGAGTTTTTCCTTGCCAATGTTTGGCTTAAAGGTATCCTTGATTTGGATTTAATATTATAATTTTAGTTAATGATATTTGCTCATGGGTCATGCTCTGGGTCTCTGTAAAGCACCTATAACAGACGCTATACAAATAAAATTAAATTGAATTGCATTAAATTGAACTAATGACCACATCCAGTACTACAGACTTTTTGAATAAAGCTTTACATCTGAAAAGGTTAAAAACTGACAGGATTTTGCAGCTGAAATCACTAAATGGGCTCAGAAGGGCCTCCAATAGCTGTTGGTGAAGGGCTGCATCCACTAATCCAAGTTGAAACTTAAAATGAATTGAGGCAAAAGAGAAAACTATGCTATTGGCTGACAAGTAAACATTTACAGTATAAGGGTTTTCATCAAACTTCAAAAGTTCCATACAGGATGCGACCATCCAGCTAATGTGTTTTTCAGGGACGACCTCACAGCTGCTCTCCTCAGGGCTCAGATGTGAACGTGCTGCTAAAAGATTGCGGTAGTTCAAAACAGTGGTGAAATGAAATTTGGGCTCCTGTCCAAACATTTTTGAAACACCTTTGTGTTGATGAGCAGGTTTTCAAAAAAAACAAAGAAAATGCTCAATGTCAACTTGGGATATTTTTGGTACAGTTCTAACTTCTATTTAGAATTTTAATCTTTTTTTTTTTTTTTTTAAATAATCGTGTTGTCTATTTTTACATATTGTGTTGTCTATTTTTTGTGTTTGTCAGAAATGCTTAAAAAAAAATCTCAACTCACGTGACTTGACAGAAAGAACTGCAAGAAACAACAAACCAGGAGACGCTCTGCTCTCATACCCTGATTTTGACTCTGGTTACATATAGAGAATCAATCCCATCTCTCATTTTTGCTCACCTCTAAAAAAAACAAATGATGCTATCAAAGTGCTGTATGCTCACGGGGAGTCCTAAGTTGGAGTACAGCATTAATCGTGTATGTATTACTGTTGAACAGCCGAAGCAGAAAATACATCAGACCTGTTGTGCCTTAAAGAACTGATTCTTAACAGATTTGTCTTGCAGCGTGAGATGAAAAGTTCAGCAGCTCTCTCATACAAATGTATCAACAACCTGCATGTTAGTAGAAAAGTTATTTTTGTCTCATTTGTCGAGTCATTTGTTGAGACTGGGAAGTTTTCCAGCTTTCTGGCCCAAATAGTAACGTCACACACCAGTGACATCACCCACTGGTTTGTGCTGCTGTGTAAAGGTCTTCAACGGTACGTCGCCATCTTGGCCACTTTGAAGCCAGAAGCAGCTGGAGAGTGATGCTAGTGAAAAATATAGGTCTTTGATGTCTGATTCCTTTTTAACCTTTCTGTCGTGTTCGGGTCAAATCTGACCGATTTCCTACTTCCATCCATCATAAATATTGTGTTTTACATTTGATTGTCTCAGGGCCTTATGATATCCTCCACACTAGCCATTTGAACATATATAATTGCTGATCACCATTTTCTCTGAATTTTGAGTATTTTATTCAACTTTGTAACACCTGTGGTGTTCCCGGTCAAAAATGACCACCATAGGAAATTAATGGGTGACCCTAGATTGTGTTCATCCATCAGATTGTACACAACCACAAATACACCACCATACACACACACACACACACACACACACACACACAAACACACCACACACACACACACCACCCCCACCCCACGTGAACCCCTTTCAGACTGAACAAATAGGTGTCTCCTCTTCCCACCTCTTTCCTGTGTTTATGTGCCCATCCCCCCACATGAACCACAGTTTCCAAACTAAGCGTATAACACTAACACTTGTTCCACATTTCAAAGTCAACAATTAGGTGTTTGTTATGGGAACTGTCTCTTTCCAAGGCTTATGTGCCCATCCTCCCATGTGAACCGCACTTTCCGATACAAAATGTATCATATCTTCTCAGAGACCCCTTATATATAGTTTTTTTTTGTGCATTGCCCTCATTTTACATGATGAACACGTTGACTAGGTGCCCGATCAGATTATTTCTTGTCAGAAAAGCTCTGGACCTTTTATTTCAACCTGATGAACAGGAGATTGAAGTTCAACCAGAAATAGAGGGCGATGTCTCAAAAATAGAAGACAACATTGATCCTGATTTTGATCCAGATCATTGTGAGACTGACCAATCAACAGATGGTGAGGAAGAGGCTTCAGAAGAAGACACACCTGAGGAAGAGGCACCTGTGATATTCCAGTCCAACGATGGCAATTTGCTCTAGTATTCATCCACCCAGCAAAGAGGAGGCAGAGCAAGAGTAGAAAATATTGTTAGGATGCCGCTCCTGTGTGTGAAGACACATGCCCCCACGCCCCACCCAAACACACACACACACACACACACACACACATACAAATGATAGGCTCCTGGGTGGATGAATACCAGAGCAAATTGCCATCCTTGGACTGGAATATCAGGAGACAGCTGCCACCGCTACACCGGGCTGTGGGCTTGAACGTGAATGTTCAGCACCGGACAGCTCCCACAGCCTGGAGAAGTGGTGGGAGCTGTCCGGTGCTGAATGTGAATGTTCAGCACCGGACAGCTCCCACAGCCTGGAGAAGTGGTGGGAGCTGTCCGGTGCTGAATGTTCACATTCAGCACTGGACAGCTCCTGAACGTGAATATTCAGCACGTTCAGCACCGGGAGTAGTGGTGGGAGCTGTCCGGAATATCCGGTGCTGAACGTGAATATTCAGCAGCGGACAGCTCCCACAGCCCGGAGAAATGGAGGGAGCTGTCCAGTGCTGAATGTTCACGTTCAGCGCTGGACAGCTCCTGCCACTTCTCCGGGCTGTGGGAGCTGTCCAGTGCTAAATATTCACATTCAGCACCCAGAGTAGTGGTGCCCACAGCCCGGTGTAAGAGTGGGAGCTGTCCTGTGATATTCCAGTCCAAGGATGGCAATTTGCTCTGGTATTCATCCACCCAGGAAAGAGGAGGAAGAGCATGAGTAGAAAATATTGTTAGGAAGCCACTCCTGTGTGTGAAGACACACGTGAATGCCATAAAAGACATGAGGAACAGATTTAGCGGAGTTCAAGTCTTTTAAATGGGACTGCATGCTGGCAAATGCTGTTGCCATCACCTGTATGGAGTTGGAGTGATTTTAAGGGCCACCACACTGACAGGGGCCCCCAGAGATCAGTACTGTTAGTAGTATTATACTAATGAAACTAAAAATACAATTATCTACCAAATGAGTTACAAATGAAACAAAATTTTACTTTATTTCTGCCTTCCTGGAAAAATGATGATAGTCTGAATATTTCCCACATTGCATCGTTCCTTCCATCATTCTGCTGTGATGCTGCGGAGGGAACATCACATTGATTCAAAGCAAAGAAGCTACACATCTGCCCCTTCATGGCTGATGTGACGTTGGTAAAGTGGCTGAGAGATCTCTCTGCAGAGACGATGGAAGCCACTGATTCAGCATGAGAGGATGTTGACATGCTGAACATCAAAGGAAACTGGCTATGTTCCTGTCATTTTGACAAGGAAAAGATCAACACTGATGGGAGCACAAACAGCTGGCAACAGATCTGCAAAGTCATGCTGTGAAGTACTCGAGTGGCCTCCGTCTAAGTCTAAATGGAAGAAATGGAAAGCAGGACAGCAAAAAGCAGAGAGAGAAAAGAGGCTGACAGTTAGCTATGAACTTTCTTCCCAAAGTAAAGGTACATGTTAGCTGTTTTATTTATTAAACCTCCCGAGCTTTCATGCTAACCTCAGCTGCCCGGCCAATAAATAACAGCTTGGACTCACGTGGATATTCTAGCGAGGTAACAGACAAAATTAACTCCAAACGCTTTGCAAAGTGCAGTTTTGGTCCAGATGGAGCTCCCTGTGAGTTTGTAGCATCTTGCCAGCCTACCATTCTCAGGGTATGTTCCAAATCATGGACTCTGGGGGAGATGATCATTTGAAGCTGAGCTAATTTCACGCTGGTAGAAGTTCCACCAGTACATGAAAGTGATCAAGTTATTTTTTGATTGTAGTGACAGTGGATGGCTTTCATCAGCGTTCATCATCGATGAAAATGGTTTTATTTGTGTGATCCAGGCACACCGACAGTCATTACCATGTTGATATCCTACCTTAAAACATACATTTTTATTAACAATGAAAGCCAAAGATACTTAGAAAAACATGTGATTCTTGACATAGGATGAAACAATACTAATATGAACTTTATCAGTCAAGCTGTTCTCTAGAAAACATACACATCCTGCAGCTCAGCGGGCCTTCTGATGCCGGTCCAGAAACACATTCTTGAGATGAATTTAATCTGCGTGAAATCCTCTGAATCACAAATGCTTTGTTCTCCTGACTTCTCTTTTTAGCTGTTTGTTTGTGTACCATATCTGCCTCTCAGTTTACCTGTCTGTTTCGGTTTTAAATGAGCTTCCAGATCTTCGCGTGCCAGCCTGCCTGTCTCTCCATTTGGCCGCACGCCTCCCGCTGTCTATTTGTAGCAGCTCTTCCTCAATGCTCAGCCTGTAGGAAGACGCGCAGCTCTGGATTTATGCAGCTTATATAGCAGAGTCACCGTTTGTCATCTTGTTTTCCCCTACGGCAGCCTGTGCAGAGAAGAACGACTTCCCGACGATTTATCGTCCACATGCACGGGTGTCTCCTATGAACGTTTTTCCCAGCAGGTCTCTGCTATGAATTTACAAAAAGGTCAGCCCATGTTATGACTGTTTCATTTAAATGAAACTATTTTTCTTACCAACCAATACCCCGCAGGGCCGTGCTGGAGGAAGTGCGTGTTCCTCTCATCAGTATCCAGTATTTATCTTGCTCTTTACAACCCTTGCTTGCAGCTGTGAGCAAGCGTGTCTGCATGTGTGTCTAACCTTCTATCCACTCATCCATCCCTCCTTCCAGCCTGTTAAAGATGCTGAGCCTCGACAGAGTCTATATTTAGCTGCCGGTTCAATCAATGACGGCACAGCCCCAGCCGTGACTCTGCATACTGATAGTACTACTGCCTATCACTACCTCTGCTCACCTCTGGAGAAAAAGATGGAGAATGAGAGAAATTTGAAGTGTGACAAAATGAGAGTCAGAGAGGGAGAAACAGATGCAGCTTTAATCCTGTCACACAGTTGCAGGAGGATGGAAAATAGAGCCAGAAGAAGGCACCAAGAGAACGAGAAAGGAGGAGGAAACCAAGCGAGGAGCAGGCGGGTGACGAAAGGCAGAGACGGAGGGAAGGAGACAGTTGTGAATGCAGAGGCAGACGGACTGAGAGATGGGGAGGCAGATGGGGGGGGGGGCTGAGAGATGAAGCTGTGACAGGAGGTGGATAGTTCAAACGTGCAGAGATGAGGAACAGATACCGAAAGGTGAAGAGAAAGAAAACAGCAGAACAGCTGCAGAAACCCGGCAGAGGGAAAAGGACAGTTTGCCACAGGCGAGAGGAGGAGGGTGTAATTACGTGCAGGGTTTTCTATGGAGTGAAACAGAACAGTTTGCTTTGCTGCTATGTGATGCAACCCGGTTGATTAGGAGGGAAATGACAGTAAATTGGTTTGTGCAGGAGGCAGAGATGGATATACTGAGAGAGAGAAAAACGAATCAGAGAGGATCTAAAAATCTCCTCAGAGATCTGAGAAAAAGAGACAAGTGTTCATCAGACATGCAGCACGTGGGAATGGTTGGGTCACGTAGGCAGACAACAACCTGCAGCACACCAGTCAAGTCCAGTGTGAATTTGTGGAACCACCATCAACATCTTTACTGGATTCTCCTTAAATGCTGTCTGTGGAGATGACCACCACATGTATCAGTGTTATGATCATTAAAGACCTGTACACAGATCTATACACCACAATGTTTGCTGCATCAGTCAAAAAGTGAGTTTTACTGGTTTTGTTTTATTTCACCTTTAAAAAGTGGAAAATGTATCCATCTAAACAGGACTTCTGTACAAATAAAATATTGAGACAACATGAGAATTCCCTGGAAATTCTATTAGTTTGTTTTTTTTATTTGTTTTTTATGATAGCCAAAGTCTCATCTCATAGAGGTCCCATTATGCACCGATGGTTTGACTACAGCGTCCATGATAATGAGGAAATAAACACACACATAGATACAGACTCAGACAATCCAGAGCGTAAATGTACTGTTGGCCCCAGCTCTCATAAATGCAAATAATCTGAATCCTTCAATTTCTCTGGACAGGTACAAGGAAGAAGCACTCAAGCAGAGTACTCACAGACTCCAGCACACGTGCACCCGCTCTGAGAAGCTATAAAAAACTGAGGAGCGCCCTGAGCACCTGGAGAGCACTTTAAAACTGTAAAACCACAGGATTGTGATGTGTGGCTGTGATCTGTTCTGGGCCGGGCTGCCGAAGCACAGCATCTGTCTCTGTTTGGTTTTTCTTTGGGACACAACAACATGCGTACTGTACACCAGAGTGCCTTCACATAACAATTAGACATTTTGTCTGCAACATTTATTAGCTCTGGGATGGATAGATTGATTCAGCTTCTCCTCTCTTGGTTTATCTTTGATTGTTCGTCGTCTCTTACAGCTTCATTAAAATTCATTAAAGGTTGTTTTTCAACACATCTCAGCTGCGCACACATGCTTCGGTACGTCTTGATGTGTAAGTCAGCGTTCAGCTCAGTGTGAGTGTGTTTCCTGATCCACCGTTTGCTTCCTCCTCAAATCCAGACAGCAGACACAAGCAGCGTTTTACTGACAGGAGCTAAAAAAGGAAATATTTGACAGACCTGAAGTGATCTCACAGACTTACCTGAGTGCTAATGAGTCAGTTTAGAGAACCTGCCATTCAGTTAGAGTTCAATTTCACTGTCGTAAAATACAAACTCAGTGAATTTCATTTACTACTGAGTCCAAGGACGTTAGCTAAATCAACAGGTGTTTGATCCTGTCCAGCTTCATCCATCCTTCCTTTCAGCCGAGTATCAACAGCAACGGTGAAATAAAAAATAACAATAAACGTCAAAAACTATTGATATCACAGTGGCCTTGTTGGTCAGGTGACTCCAAAATGACAAAATGCATCACATAGCTTCTTCACGCTAAACTAACTGGCCTCAGCTTGAGCAGCAGATGCAGAACATCTTTCTTTTTACATTACATATGCACATTTAATTATTTTTGATACACAGAGTGTTTATGAGGATCTATTGATCACAACAGAGTTCACCCAGACCTAAAGGTCTTATTAAATGCCGTGGTTGACACTGCATTACTTCTTTTTTTTTTTTTTTTAACTCATAATGAAATGAGTGTAGCTTGTTTTTCTTTTCTCTTCATCTTTTTGCTCCTCTCCTTTGTTTTGCGAGACATTTGTGGAGAAGTCTTGTGCCGGGGCCCCGAGGGAACGCTGATAATGACTTCTGCCTCCGACTTCATTTGCTCCCTTCAGTTCCTTCTGTTTTTGAAAATATCCCTTGATATATCTGAATTTTAAAACAGTGTATGGAAAGTTTATGAACGCTGTTAAATACGACCTTCCAAATCAAAGTCATCTAGTTGTGATGCAGCATATTGATGATACCAGCTACCATGTTTTAAAGGGCCCTGGTCTTAATGGACGAGCTGGATTCATATTCTGCACATGTTCGCCTCTCACTGCCAACATGCCATTAGCGCCCATTACATTAATGTGTGCAAGAGAACTTGAATGAGAAAGTTTGATTTAGTGGCTAAAGCTATTACAGCTTAAAGAAATGAACCGGTCTCTGAGGAGCATTTGTGCTCTTGTGTCCTTTAACAGTGTCTCTGTCCTTCTGTCCTGCTCTCAGACACAGACTGAGACAACTGCTTCTGGGAACCTCATCAGGTCAGAGAGCTCCTTTTAGTTTCTCCCAAGTTGATCGTCATATCTCTGACAAGATTACAGGAGAACCGACGAGCTTCCCCAAACCATCTCTCATGTCCGGACTTCTTTGTCTGTCGTGCGTGCCCGTCTGCCTGACAGAAACAGAGGAGAAGGACGGAGAGGAGGAAAACAATGACGAGGCAGGTGAGCAGTGACAAAGCAAATGAAAAGAAGAGAAGATGAGCAAACCAGCAGCTATGGGGGAGGAGAAATTCGCTTTTTCAGGTTTTGTGTTGGGAGAAAACAGGAGGGCAGGCTGATAAAATAAAATGTAAAAAGATGTTCCTTGTGAAGGAAGGATGAACATGGAGTGGCCCTTTAAAGGTCATACGTGTGTTATACAAAGGCTGCTTCGGTCCTTTGCTCTCCTTTTTCCTTCATCTCCTTCAGTCACTCTCTTCACTGCTAGTTTTGTACTCTTTTCTTTTCTCAACCCCTTTCATCTCCATCTCTCTGGCCATCCATCTATTCTTTGCCCTCACACACAAGCCCCTCCCTCCATCCCTCCATCTCTTTTCATCAGCTTCAAAGGCCTGTCTCTGAGGAAGACCTCGAGGGCCTGCCTCTCGAGGAGGAATAAAACCATGCATCCCTGAGTCTTTTGTCTGCGTGCGTGGATGTGTGTGCGTCTGCTAGACTCTCCTCTGCAAGTGCACTGGGGCCTCTTACTGGAGCAAACAAACAAAGCCAGTAAACAAGCAGGTGAACCTGGACCGCAGGCTCATTCCTGCTCCTGGGTTTTACTCTCGCAGTAAGCTTGTGTTACAGTGTTTCTGGTGACCTTTCACAGACCAGGCAGTGTTTATGCTGCGCGGCTGCTCGTTTCGCCGGCCTGTCACTGTGCGTATGCTTCTCTGTTTATATGTTTGCGTTGGTGAACGTGGGTGTGATTGGGAACCCGCCACCTCTAGAGGCATGCGCCGGTTGGCACAGTGTGAGACCGGATTAGAGGCTCCAGCCGGCATTGTGTGTAAATCATAGCAGGGCTCAGCGTGACCCTTGAGGAGGAGAGGTGAAGAGCATTGTGGCCCCAGCTGAGCTGTTTTCTGGCCGGTCAATTTGCAGCGTACGGAGAAAACTATTACTACCAGCTGGACGCTCTCCTTGAGGGCTGCAGGTGGGCTGTAGAGAGAACGGAAGCTTCGTTGATATGACCGGTCCATTATGTCATATTTCCTCCTGTTTTCTGTTCCCTTTATTAGTCTAAGCAAACTAGCACTGATCTCCATCTCCACAGGAGGCTTTCATGTTGAAAACAAGAAGCTTCTAGCAACAGGGAAAAGCTGCGGGGGCAGTGAATAATTCATTCAAGAGATGCAAAGAAATGTTGTCACACATTTGAATAATTAGTTCAGGCAAATAGTGTTCATCATCTTCGCTCCAGTTTTGGTGTCCACCCACTCCTGAGGCAAATATGTGGGTCTCTGGTTACTAAACCATCTGTTGTGTTCAGCCGTTAGTCACCAGTCTCTGCTGCTGGACAGGCCCCACATGTTCATGATGCAGACGAGAGACTCGCTAGAATTCAGTGACTCTTTTTGACTCATTTTGCACTACAGATATGTGAGCAATATAATTTCCAAAGTGTTCATACAACTAAAAAAAGAAAAAATGAAAAAAAAGAAAGAAATAAAAACATAATAAATAAAAACATTTCTAACATAAAACACACAACAAACCAGACAACCCAACAACATGACAGAAGCATTTCATAAAACATTTTCCCATGTATTTCTTCATACGTGATATTTTCCTGTATGTTTTTTTCAATTGATTTGTTTAACTCACACAAGAAAAAAAAAAACAACTCAGTGTCTGAAACACAGAACGTAAACGTCTGTTTAATCACAGAGCTCAGTCCGGTTTAGTTCAGTTGAGTATAACTACCTGTGTTTTTATAGTTTCATAAAATGTGGTCTAAACCAACTGATTGCATTGACCCTTAAATCCAATCATCTGTCTCCTCTTAGCAGTAAAGAGAGCTGAGTGAACAAAGTGCCTGGTACATCACAGGATGTCCCCCGGCAGTCTGGGTCTGTCCAGCACAACTAAAAGGACGACTCTGGGTCACTCTCTCTGAGCCAGTCCTAATTATATGCTTTATTATGAATAAAAGTTTTAAGCCTAATCTTAAAGGTAGGAAAGGTTTCTGCATCCCAAACCCAAACTGGGAGCTGGTTGCATGAGAGAAGCCTGTTAACTGAAGACTCCCATCCTAGTTTTGGAAACTGTAGGAACCACAGTGAGTGAGCAGCTGAAAATCTCTGTTGGGATACTGAGGAACTAGGAGTTATTTAAGATACAATAGTGTTTGGCCCTTAGGGGCTTTATATGCGAGGAGAATTTTAAAGTGTAATTTGGATTTCACAGGAAAGCCAATGAAGAGTAATTAAAGTGAATCCTCATCAGATCAGATGGAGGCCATTCAGAGTCATTTTGAGACAGTGTATTTGTCTGAGACTGTGTAAAGAGAACTGGATAAAGCCCATGTAAAGTCACCAGTAGGTTTTCTGAAGTGTGTTAGAAGTCTCTTTTTCCTCTAACAGGCAGCAACGTTGCAAAATGGGCAGAAGGAGCAGGTCTGCAGTCCAGTTGGAACACAGCCATCTTTGTCCAGACTGCTATTTTAGCTGTTTTAGTTGTTTTAGTTTGGCTGGTTTAGCTTATGTTAGCCTGTGATGCTAAATAACATTCCTTTACATGCATTCTGATCAAATATGTCCATCCATCCTGATTTCAAATGTCGTTACCGAAGGGATGAAATGATGACTCACGAGCTATGATGGGGCCTGGGGCCATGTGGCCTTGTGATTCAAGCAAGCCTATCAGCATGGGCCAGAGACAGAAGTCACCTGACCAGACGACCCAGCTGCTGCCAGACGTAAGAGGTAGAAGCTCTGGTGTCTTCTGGTTAGCTCTGACCAGCAGCCTTCAAGCAGAAGCAAAGATCGCTGCTTTGATATACTATTAGTACAATGAACAGTGCAGTGAGCCATTTGAGCTTTAAAATAAAAATGACGATGCTCTGTTAGGTCTTTCTTCACAGCTCAGAAGTCAAATCAAGACAGTGGTGAGCACTCAGTAGTTAAAGTGATGACAGGTGACCACTGTCTATGCCATATTATGCATTTATGCATAATATTTATGCATGCATTATTATGCATAAATTTGTGGCTTCAATTTTACCTGATGTAGTACATAAAAGTCTTGGAATGTAAATTCTAGCACTGGAGACCAGTGCTAGACCAGTTTTGTATCAGGCGGTAAAAATGTTTATTTCTGCTGCAGAGTTGGACATTTTGGCACGGAGGTAAAGGAGATTGACTCACTTTTGGTTCCCGCCCCTGGTGGTCAGTTGAGGAACTGCAGTTTTCTGCACGGCCAGTTTAAGCCACATACTAGCAGGATGCCGTTCCCTGGTGTTAATTAAGGACTGCAGCAGTCAGATCTTGAAGCAGCAAATGCATTACTCTTGAGAAAGAGTATCGGCTGCTTTGTTGTGTCTTCTGATGTTTTTTCTTCCGTTTTTTTTTTTTACAGCATATTTTGTTGCTTTCCAATTCGTTTTCATGTTGGTTTTATGAAATAAAGTTTTGACTTGCAAATTACCTTTTTTGGATAGCATCGTCTGAGAAATGGTGAAGTAATTTATCATCTTAAACCCATATTATTTAGGAGCTTTCCAAGCAGAAGATACAAACTGAAGGAGCATCACTGAAATGTGTAATTTTCTTTTTGCTCTGACTTTCAGACAAAGAACCTCCCTGAGGGCGGCAGATTTTCTTCAGATATTCTAGGGTGTATACATGATGCTTAAAAATAACTGGGCTGCACTTTCCTCATATTTGAGTTTACGTGCGGTTCACTCATCCACCTTCAAGGAGCACACGCAACGAAGCAGAGAGGCAACGCTTAAGAGAAAAGGAGGAAATGTGGGATCTATGCAGGACCTCCATCTGATGAAAGATGTTAGAGGGAAGCAGCAAAATCCTCCGAATAAAGGGCAGAGGTTGGTGGGGATTCTTGGATGAGAGGTGTGTATGTGTGTGTGTGTGTGTGTGGGGGGGGGGGGGGGGGGGGTATATTGATTGGTGGCTGTATTGAACAGGGACATGAACTGCACAGCACCCCTCTACCACTCACAGACAAACCCAGCCTGAATAACCACGTTTTCAGGAACATTATGTATCGTAGCTACTGGCTGTTCAGCTGTCCATTGATCGACTGCTCTCTCTCTCTCTCTCTCTCTCTCTCTCTCTCTCTCTAAAAAAAAAAAAAAGACTCCTCTGACAGAGTATCAGGAGGCTCCAGCATAGTAAACCCTTCAGCTCATTAGTCTGAGGCTCATGAGATCCGGCACACGGCTTTTTCTTTTTTTTTTTTTAATTAGAAAAAGCTGAAGACGGCAGGAAAACCTTTGCTTAGGTACCCACATAGATGCTTTTCAAGGTCTAATCCCATTTCCACCCTTTAGCTGTGCACCACTGCGCTTCTGTTTTTCCTTCTTGCAGGTATGGTGGGTGACCCGTTTGTTTTTAAAGGATAATGGACCAGTGGTGGGTTAGTCATTTATATTGATCCCCACTGGCTACAGAACTGGAATGAGCACAACTCTCTGATCCCCAAAGGAGAGGAGGCCCATTAAGCCTGCAGAGTGGAGGGCAGGACCAACCGGGCCTGGAGGGACACTGGATAATGTCCCACACTTGGAACAAGATGTGTCTCAGGGACAAAACAGTGTGATAGTACATAGATATTCTTCTGATAAGACTGAAAATAAGTCATTTTAATATATCAAAAACTGACTTCATTTAGTTACATTCTGAATAAATCCAAGCTCCACATCTGTATGACATCCTCTCAGCAGCTCTTTCTAAAATAATATAAAATAAGAAGCACTCAGATCTGTAAAGTGGAAAAAGGGGAAGTGATACAAAGCTTAAATCTTAAAGCTTTTGTGTTATTTTTCATGTTTTCACCAAACAGCATTTCCTTCTTTCTGGATATTTTTGGACTCAGACCAGCAAAAAACAAAAGTTCAGCTTCCTTCAGGGCAGGTCTATCTCTAGATGGTGTATAAAATCTATATAGACTCTGTGCTTTTCAACTTATTTGTTATTATATGAGAGTTTTTGTGCTGTTAAACACAGTTTTTATTAAATCACTCTGTAGAAATTGTATTTTCTTTGTGTGTGTGTGGTTTTGAATGACAGCTCTTGCTTCATTGTATGTCTTTAACTTTATTTCCTAATTTAAAACATTTGTTTTGAAAAGTATTTAAGCATCAGTATCATATAAAAGTCTATGTCATGTAAGGAAACCTGAAACCTTCTGAAGAGACCTGAATAGATTTAGATTAAATCTGGAAAAAAAAGCAACAGAATGATCGTCAAAAAGAGGAAAATCAATTCTTTGGGGGTGTATCATTCTCACAAAGCTACATTTAGCTGCTCTTAGCCTTTATTTATTGCTTTTGAAAAGGAAACTCAGCACTACCTTAAAAGCATCTCTGATTAAAAAAGAATAAGAAAACATCAAAGAAATGGATTTATGCTCTGTTTGACTCTCGTCCAGTCTTCCTTCAACTTTAACCCTCGCAGTAGAAAAAAGACCTGATGACATTAGACTGTTTTTAGGACAAAACTCAAGACCAACACACTGATACGTAATTGCCATCTTTTATTCAATGTTATTGTTTAGTTTTAGTCAAATATACTAAATTAGGCCTCATTTACAATAATCTGCTTACACAAGTTAAGCTTTGATAGAGTATCTGCTGTTTGTGCACACATGCGTGTACAGAGACGTGGCTGTGGGTGTGCATGTGTGAGTTTATTGGCACCAGAAATTAAAGTATCGTGACAGTTATGCTCTATTCTGTGTGCTGGGTCCATTTGTTTCCTAGAAGACCATGAGTGCTATAAATATTCATGAAACACATATAAATTTATGAAGAAAGTTTAAATTTCTTTCATCCATAAAAGATGCAGTGGGGCACAATTCCTGAAAATTTCAAACAATTCAATGAGAGTTTAGCTTAATAAAGTGGTGATAAAAATTTCAGGTAGGTTTAAAATACCTTTAATTAATATATATTTATCTATATATATAATATATATATATATATATATATATATATATATATATATATATATATATATATATATATATTTTTTTTTTTTTTTTTTTTTTTGCACTGGATCTGAAATTGTTCAGCTGCACAAAGACATAATTTATTCTGCTGCCATCTAGTGGACAGACCTAAGAACTGTATTTTCCCCATAATGCACTTCTTCTCTATATTCCCATAATTCCCCTCGGCAAACCCTCTGCACCGGTCAGGATGGCGGACAGACCAGGTAGCGCTGCGCGTCCTTTGACATGCAAAAAATCTAAGTATTTGTCTATTATGTGTTTTGTTTTGGCATTTATTTACCCTTTCAGAAACTGTCCGGTATTTTCTGCGAGGCTGAATGTGAGTTAGCAGCTTCGAATGTGTTTTTCTGTGACCGAAGGCCTCACCGAAGCCTTTGAGTCACGTCAAGGTCTTTAGTGTGGATCAGATCTGCCGTTAAACGGAGGTCTGTCTGTTGCTCCACAGCGTTTCACTGAGATTAATCATAACCAGAAACTCTCTATTTTACTCCCAGCGGGGATAGAGCTGTCTTTTTATCTGTACATGTCAGGTTTTAATTTTGCACGATAGCATGCAACCAGTGTAGCTTTACGTCCAAACGTCTTTAGCGGTGTAGTTGACATGTTGCTTGTGTCCGCATCTGTGACCAGTTCCAGTAGCCGAGAAGCGCCTGATGGACGTGAAACTGGGTGAACTGGGGACGTGGCTGGGAGGTCGAGACTTCACCCCCAACGGCATCATCTCAGCCGTTCGCCGAGGTGAGTTCGGCTCCATCCGGCTCTTTCTGGAAGGATCCAGATCGGTTCTGCTAGTGTTTCAGTCACCAGTCTTAGTTCCCCTAAAATACTCTTTTTAGTCTAGTGGGTAAATGAACAAAATCATGTAAACGCTGACATAAAAATTAAAACTTATATTTTGCAGATGAGACTTTTTGGTAGTGTTTTGAATCCTAAATTGCAGGGGAAAAAAAGTATTTATATTATAATACCAAAACAGAGTTAATATACCTCACTTTACTAGTGGCATTAATCAATAGGAGCTTCATGGTTGTCAGTTGTTTACCTGGTAAAACTAGTGCTGTAGGTAAGGTTAGCCAAAGAGAAATCTTTAGTTGAATGGGGACAATGTCATCACATAATTGCATTTTTTTCTCATATGCAAGTTGAACATTTAATTTAAAATTCACTGCCACAGATCAGCCATTTGTAAGCCAGTCAATGCAGTCAGAACAGGTTTTTTTTTTTTTTTTTTTTTTTTTGAGGGGGGGGTGAGTTACTTGACAGCTTGACTTTTCTTAAATACAGCAATCTGCAAAGATTTTTTTTTTTTTATTATCTGGGAACTACTGGTGGAAGTTGATTCTGTCAGGTTGAGGAAGTCACTCATCCTTCTACTTGGGGGAGACTGAACCGTGTTCTCTGTTTTCAATGTTTCTCTTCCAGGCCACGACAGATACTACAACAAGTACATCAACGTGAAGAAGGGAGGCATTGGTGGTGTGGCTATGCTGCTGGTTGGCTACGTGGCTCTCAGCTACTTGTGGGAATACGACCACATCAGTAAGAGAGATACACTTCTTAACCCTGTTTTAATTGTCTGTTCACTGCCAGTGTTCGGTATTTTCATTCCTGTCCCCATGAGACATGAAGTCTGTTTCAAATATCCTTCTTTTGTCCATCCTCTTGTAGAGCACGACCGCTGGAGGAAGTACCATTAAACCCCTTCAGCAGCCATCAGACCATCAGGGGTTGAAGTTGGACGTGTTGGTTCCTCTGCTTCTTCTACTCTAAGTTCTATTGTGTTAATATGTGACTGTTGTGACCAATAAAAATATAATAATGAGTATGTCTTCAGCGTGTGATCATTTTTAGCCTTTGCTAAAGGTACACACATTGAGTATAGCTACTGTTTGAGGAAACCCTTCACAGTGCAGAAGATCACAGATAAATCTGACATTTATTGGCGCAGATTACATCCACTGTCAACAAAACGGTCTCAGTGGATCCACAACTGCTGAATCCTCACAGAGCAACAAAGGAGCACCGAGAGTGGCCGCTCATGTTCAGGATCAAATGCATGAACTAGATGGAGATACAAGGTGAATGTGTAAACCTACACTCCCACCACTGATCACACTAATTACACTCAGATTTATTTGAACATAACAGACCAGTAGCACTTGTTAAGTGCAGTCACACGACCTGAGTTGTATCATAAAAAGGTGATGGCACTGCAGCCCTGAAGAGACTGCAAACAGAATCCGTGGAGTTTTTTTTTTTTTTTTTTTTTTTTGTCTTCAACTTCAGAGCAGTGTGAGCTTGGTATTATAAAAAAAAAAAAAAACTCAGTTCAGTCATCCTCTGCACTGCAAACCTTTTCTGTTCCTCGTCATGTCCACAGTTTGTCAGAGGAAATAGTTGCCATGTTTTTATTTGCTGTTGCTCGCATCTTTGTGACGTTAAACAAGTGAAAGTTCGAGTCTTTGGGGTCGACACCAGCCTGCGGAGCACAGAGGCCTTCCCATCTTCAGCCGCTCTCACAACTGAGCAGCCATCTACAGCACTGTGGTGTTTGGATGTCCAGGTCGACAGTTACTGTCCACTCAGGAAGGCAAGATGGCCTTTTGTGCATTTGTTGGCATAGTGGCCCTTCTCTCCACACTGCAGACGGAAGAAGGAAAAATTTAGGGATGTGTTTTTGTTTTTTTTTTTTCACTAAGAAAAAAGAAAAAGTCAAATATTTTAGCACTGCAGGATGGATGACTCACCTTGTAGCAGGTGACCTGGTCCAGAGGACGTGGCCCTCTGTTGACGGCCATGTTGTTTTGCTGCATAATGGTGTTGGTGTTGTTCTGCCGCTGCTGGCCTGGACTGGAGTTGGTCAGCTGGATTAGGGAAAGTGATGAGCGACCGGTGGTAGACAAGGTCTGGAGCAGGAAACAAGCACAAACATGCTGTTTTCAATCTGCCAGCATCAGTGATGCCTGACAGGTCAGAGATTAAACTACAAAATACAATAAGGGGAAGGTATCTTCATTGAGTAGACAGTTTAGATCTTTGTGTAAATTCATTCCATTCATTAACGTGGCAGTCATGGGTTTTTATACCTTTGTCTGGTTCTGGACTTGCTGTGGTAGAGGAGGCTGTTCAGAAGTTCCCATGGGCAACTCAAAACGGGGGCTGCAGAAGAACAATTTACTGTTGAATCCTTACAACGTTCAAGGCTAAAGTTTACTGATATATTTTAGTCTCATTGTAGCTGTCACACAAAATCCAACAGACAAGCCAATGTAAAACAGACTCGCCATATAATGTAGGAATCAAAGAAGCATCACTTACTGCATGAATTTACAGGATTTTCCTTCTGGACAGAAACCCACCAGGTAGTTCACACAGATCACTCTTCTCGTGTGTCTGTGTCTACAGTCGGGGCCTGAGAGACCAAGAGTGACACAAAGTGGCAGGCGAATTATGTAAAACTAATGCCGATTAACAGCACAAAATAGAGAAACGACTCGATCCATAGCTGATCTGGTCCCTACCGTGTTTGCAGAACCCTCGGTCATACCACGGACAGTCTTTGATCTTCGACTCTGGATCGATGTGCAGGAAGGGACACTCTTTGTTGCTGCATTCACCTGAGGGTTGTAACACAAAGTGTTATCATGCAATGGCGACCAAGGCCTAAAATACAAATACAGTGAGATCTCAGTGTGGTTATGCGAAAAGTAACCAACCAAACTTTGAGTAGAAGTAGCATTCAGGCATCTTGGTCATGTCATATTCATGGAGAAACTCGCACTGGTCTCCCTTCTTGCAGAGTCCTCTGAGCCAGTGCTTACACACCACCGTCTTCTCTCCGCTGATGTGACGGAACGGACACATCCCACCTGAGACAAACACCACAGACTGTGACGCTCTTCATTCACACCTACTGAACAGTTAGTTTTGTTTATCCGTTGGAACAAAGCAGAGAATGTGACATTATTAAATATCTCTTGCCTTCTGTCAGACTGTGATCTGAAAATGTTGATCCAAACAATGTTTCATAAGACATTAGGTTCCACAGACAGCATCAGTGTAATGACAGCTTAATTACTACAGCCCCCCCCCATGCAAGTCCACTAGAAATAAATCACAAAAACATGTTACCTTGACTACATTTAATATGAGGTTGCTTCAGTTTTAGTTTCTGTCCTCGTAGATGAATAAATAGGTTTTTCGCTGCAAGTATGCTCAACTATTAAAACTGAGGTTTTTCTCAATGAATGAAAACAAACCTTTGTGGTTTTAAAATAAGTGAAAGGAAACACAAAGATTTATTATCATTTACTGAATATTTGAGATGAATGGAAGAACTGAAATAGTTGGCATGGGAAAGATTAAATTATTTTACAAAATGAAAATATTGATCACACACCAATAAATTCTCATCAATGCATGTTATCAAGTGTTGTCTTTTTTTAAAAAAAAAAATAAAGGACCATATTATTGGTCATTTAACTATCTAAGAGCACACAGAAATAAAAATGTGAAATCATATTATACATACTGCAGTTTTATATGAATGGAAGCGATTATATCGTCTCATATCAAGCGTCAGAAATCGTATTGTGACACTTTGTGATACTGGCAATCACCGAATCTTCACCCAGTTAACCGATCTCATATCAATATCGTTTTGTGATGAAACTAGTGATTTACACCCCTAGTAGTAGGCAGAGAGTGTCTCGGAAACTTTCTTGTACTACAACGGATCTCCCACATTGATGAAAGTTAGACACTTGACTTCCAACGAAGCTTCACAGTGAAACAGCGGCTCAAAGGAGCAGATCTGGAGCAGCTAGCATGAGAAGCAGCCCTGCTGTCCTGTTTTCTCTTTACCTTTCATACAGGCTCCCCGGACGAAGAAGTCGCACACCGCTGACCCGGACTCTGCGAGGGAAACAAACCGTCACAACACTCATTAAAGACACCGGGGACGCGGCAGTAACGGCCGCTCAGCCGTTAACGCGCAGCGGCTAGCACTAGCATTAGCAGCCCCGCACTTACTGTCCATGCCGGGGAACGGCAGCGGCTGCGCTCCCAGCTGCTGCTCCACGGCTATCTCCAGGTCAAACTTGATGTGGTCCACGCTGGCCAGTATCTCCTGTCTGCTTCGGTTCGGGGGTCTCAGGTCCGCTGAAATCCGCGCTTGTGGGTAGAGCTAGCTCGGTGATCTCCTCACCAGCCAGCTAAAGTGGCTAACGAGGCTCGCTAGGCGACCCGATGAGCACAGAACAGCACAAAACTAAACGATCTGAGCACGTGGAAGTTCTCGACATTTATAGCTTAACTGTTTTAAATGCAGAAACTGAACATGGCGGTTAGGTTTTCTTTTGTTTTGTTTGAATCAGAAGATTGTTCCTTATTCTTTTTGAGAAGCGCGCACAGTGACCCCCGACCCGACGAACCCAGACAGTACTAAACGATCGTCGAGCAGTCTGATAGATTACGTAAGATCGTGGTTCGATTTTTTTGTCTTTGCCAAAGACTAAATCAATGTTTTTTCCGAATATTGAGAATATGGGAAAGAGGCAAACTGCAAGGGTTGACTTACTAGAAAATAATCGCAAATTATACAATATGTCTAGTATTTTCATTCATTTTTTTCAAATAAATTAAACACAAAAAGTAAGGGGATTAATGTTTGGTTTGGTACATGTATTTTATTTTATTTTTTTAAAGAATGTTTCTTTGCAATGAATCCTATGCTGTTGTAGAGCCTGTTTATTTCTTCTTTATATTGTGCCACATTTGTTAGGAACAAATATGATGAGCAACAGTATGTGGGTTGTGCCAATGAAAGATTTGACAAGTATTCTTTTTTTTTTTAATCTTTTTTTTTTTTTTTTTGCTGTTGAGTCTTGTTTGGTGGATTGGATGATTGAATTCTGAAGAAACAAGATATATTGGGAATTTAATGATTTAATTTTATTAATTTAACAAAGAGGAGCCTCAGTCGTGTGGAAGAACCACAGTACCACAGCAGTCTCATGCTGGTCACCAGCCTGGTCACACACTACTGTGGGATGGTATCTCATGATTCAACCAGCATCTTTTGCAAGTCAGCCAACGTGCCAACGTGCCCAAGCTGAACCCACAACTGTTAAACAGAGTTGAGATCAGGACTGCTGGCAGGCCAGTCCATCCGCTCCATCCGCTCTGTGGGGGCGGGCCTTGTCTTCTCGGAGGATAGAGTTTGGTCCCAGACTGTGGAGATATGGAATTGCCAGTGGTTGCAGAATTTCATCTTGCAGTGAGACTGCCTCCAGTGATGACTGCCCAGATGGCAGGCCTCCTGGCAGCCCCATGAGACCGGAGATTGACTGCATGAGGTTTGTTCTGGATGTGGGCAGAGAGCTGTTGGGGATATCCTCCTGCAACCTTGACTGCAAATCTGTAGAAGACTGCCTGCAGGTTCTAAGTGCTGACAGGATGAGGAAATAATCTTCGTGTGCATCTTTTTGGGCCGTCATCTTCAGTGGTATGTAGTTTTTTGCCAAGAAGCATTGCTACAACAAAGAAATAATCTACCAAACACAAATACCCTTAATGTTTGTGCGTAGTTTATATATTTTCCTTCTTAACTCACATTTACAGGTCTTTCATGTCGATTTTCAATTATAATTCTTCAAATAACTTGCTGGAGAAAACCTTTGTGATAAGCATAAGGAGACAAAAGAGCGCTGTAGAGAAAATATGTTTAATTGTGTCCACTTCTTAAAAAATATTCTTTTGAATTAATGATTTTTGCAGTTGAACTTCAAAGCTTCAGTTCACTTTATTCAACAAGAGTTTACTTAATCAGAGAAGGGAAATCACATAATTCCTTTTGTGGTGGAAAGAAACATAAATTTGGTGTTCTAATTATCTTAAGCATTTATGGTTTTCATAACTAGAGAGAGGAGAATACAGAATTATGGCACCTGCTCAGGGGAGCCCAGGCTCCAAGGCCTTGTCAAGTGTCAATATTATTGTTGATACTTTTGTCCTTTGGGATCTTTTTTGCACCTTTTGCAATCTTTCTGCTTGACATCCCATTTCAGGCCATTTACCATGATCTGCAGCTGGCTGTCATGTCACCTCTTGCATTGCAATGGAATTAAACTTCATGAAAAGTCAAGTCTTTACTTTAGGTCTTACTTAGACCTACTTAAGTTACTTCGTAACTTAATGACAAGTGTCACCTTATTTGTTGACCCCTTACATTAATATCAGAACATAGCTTCTAGTCCTGTATGTTGATCACGGTTGTGATTAAAGGTTTGGGTGGGCCGCGGAGATTTTCACATTTCAAATTGGGCCTTGGCCCAGAGTATTCTGAAGTTTTGAAATTACTGCTGTAACACATGCAGTGTTGGGCAAGTTCACTTTCTACGTGAACTAGTTCAGTTCATAGTTCACAGAAATTAAAATGAACTAGTTCAGTTCACCATTTCAAAAAATGAACTAAAGAATTCATTTTTAGTTATTTTTTTTAATTCTTTTTCAATGTTGCTGCGAGCAATTATTTGTCAAAATGATTGCCACTGCCCATATACTACACCACCTCAAACAGCAATTATTTTATCTATTTTATCTGTCGAAAACTATGTGTCCAATTTGGAATCTTTATCCAATCAGGGTTCACATCAGCATTGAAGGGACAGCCAATGTAAAACTGTCATTTCCCTCTCATCTTCTCTTTACAGTATATTAAGAATATGAGGAAAAACTTGCTGCCAAATGGTCTTTATTATAAGACAAAAACAGGTCCTTAAGGTGCAAATGTTTTCTTCCATCATTTCAATATTTCAGTCCCTGACTCCAAAGATTACACTGTCATCTTTGGAGTCGGGCCGCTCCTCCGGCTCTGGGCGACTGCAGCTTTCATCTTCCTCCATGCTTGTTTTAAACATTTGATGTCGCAATTGTTAGCGTGACAGAAGCAACAGGCCATGTTGCCATGTTTGATTGTTTTCCTCAGATACATATTAGGCTCGTTTGTGGTTTATTTTAAATGGGGTTTGCTGGAGCCCTGGCACGGTTTTGACCGTGTGTGAACTTTGAAAGAGCGTTGTTCACAGTTGACCATAATGAACTTGTTCACACTGGTCAAGGGGAGAGAGAGCGTGTTCAGTTCACGTTCGCACAAAGTACGAAATAGTTTGTGAACTTTCATTCAATGAACGCGTTCAGGTATAAAGCACTGAATATGTGTTGTATATTACATACAGCAGCAGCAGAGATTAATGTCCATGATGTTTGTGTGGATCTCTAAACAAATTGATGCACGAGTTATGCTGCAGATATGACTGTATCAACATTAGAAATTCTTCAAACTACGACATTTTTCATTCATCCAGTACTTTAGTTTTGCAAGTATTTTGGACTAAAACCAGACAGGTTCCTTCTAAGCCTCTAACAAACAACAATGCAGTGCCACACACACATACACTGCCCATCCGTAAAGAAAAAGTCTCCATTTAATTTTAACTGAGCAACCAGATAAGAGCCTCCATTAGATAATTACTGTTGGATGATTATGTTTCAGCTGGAATCATGTTATGTAACCCTCACTGATGCAGTGGGCAGCTTCTAATTTAACAACCATGTCAGAACCATGTCATGTGTTTGTCATGGAAAAAATGTTAATCTGTTTCAGAAGGATCAGATTATTGGCATGAATCAAGCAAAGAAAACATCTAAAGAGATTTCTGAAACTTACTAAAACTTGGTTAACGAACTGCTAAAAACTGGAAGGTTAGTGGGGAACCACCATCTTCAAGGAAGAAATGTCGTTGGAAAAATCTTGAATGATTGGTAATCAGCGATCTGTTAAACATTTGGTGAGAACAAATCGTGAAAAAATAACAGTAGAACTCAGGTCTATGTTTAATAGTGACAATAAGAGCATTTCCACCTGTAAAGGGAAGGGATCTCAAAGGGACTAAACAGCTGTGAAGCCTTAAGAAAACCACTAATCAGTGAGGCTAACTGGAACAAAAGGCTTCAGTTTGCTGGGAAGCATAAAGATTGGACTGCAATCTGGATGGAAATAAATAGCAGAAGCTATGTCACAAGATAGCTTTTCAGAATGACGCCACAGCGAATGAGTGCCATAATTAAAGCTAAATATTAGTGACTTTTTGCTTACTTTTTGAATGGGCAGTATATATGGTTCACTAAACAAATGGGGGAGGGATGGGCTACAGTAGAGCCCTGTCACCATATATATGAATAAGCAGGTACAGAGAATGGATGATTTGCCAGATAACCCACTTCTATATAAGAACATTTTCTTATTTGTTAAACCTTAATAATATATTTCTTAACTTAACTAGATGTAGTTCCTTGGGCTCAAATTATTGCTTTAACAGTACTGGTATTATAGAAATGACCTGTGCATATGGAGGAATGCATAAAGTAGGTTTTCAACTTAATTTGCAGGATTATGCTGAGTTAAGTCAAATGCTTCCGTTTTTAGGTCAAATACACTTAAGTTTCTGTTACTGGCTAACTTTCAATTTTAAGTTTCTGGTTTACTCCCATTTAATCCAGTTAATTCCCATCAAAGGTTTCCAACTTTGAAAATTTCCAGGATTATGGGACCCTGAAGAATTTCTAATAATTCTACACAGAAATTAGGTGTTTTGGCAAAGTATCCGGACCAGTTTGCAGTAAGACTGACAAGAAAAAGAAAAAAAAAAGACCAAGAAATTGTTGTTTGGTTCATTGTTAATTTAATTACATCTAACAAAAAAATAAAATAAAAAAATAAATCACATTTTACATTATGTATATGTGCACCCCATACATTTGGAATGTTCATGTGTTAAACTTGGTTTGCAGTCAAAGTTGCAGCAGTTTATTTTAAAATAGTGAGTTTAATCCAACAGATTAAAAATACATTAAAATATTAAAAGGCAATATCTTGATTGCAACATACAAGAATGAAACTATATTAAAGAAAATTAAGAAAATGCCATATGAAACAGCAGGGCTCAGTAACAATACCAAATAAAATTTGAAGATCTAAGCTCAAATTTCTCTCCATTAAAGGTAAAAATATATTCCAGGTTTAAAAGTGTCTATCCATGAATGCTTTGAAGCCAAGGGAGAATGTTTGGATCTGAGCAGTGACGGATCAAACACTCAGATAAGGCAGCGCCAGTAATGTTCTTACAGTATAATCAGTCCTGCAGCTTGCAGCATCTCTACAGCTCCGGTAGGCCAGGCATGGGGAACTGACCGGCGAAAGACTCCACCTCAGCCTTGATCTCAGCTACCCGCTGCTTAAACTTCTCTCCCTGGGCCAGAGTCTGGACGAACTCCTTCAGAGTGGCTTTGGGATCCATGCTGCTCTGCACCTCCAAAGTCAGCTGAATACCTACAGGAGAAGAGGGACAGCAAGGCTGACAGACTTCAGTTGTGCTCCTGAAAATCTCTTTCCACAACATATACCTCCTCCTCAAAGAAATTAACATCTTTTCCTCAACCAACAGATGTGTCTTCTGACATGGTTGTTAAATGAGAAGCTGCTCACTGCATCAGTGAGGGTTAAATAACATGTTCCCAGCTGAAACGTAATCATCCAGCAGTAATTATCTAATGGAGGCTCTTATCTGTTTGCTTAGCTAAAATTAAATGGGGACTTGTGTGCGTGGCACTGCATATCCTGAGGTCCTAAAGAAATGTTTATGAGTCAAAATACAGTACAACAGCTCCCGTTCCAACCATGTGTTTACAGCAACTGGTTTTATCAGCAGCATGAAACTAAGAAAATATAACATGGGGAACCTGGATAGCTCTACTCTGATCTGGGTGAATTTTAGACTTGGTGGTTCCATACAAAGTAATGGGAATGTGTTATGTCAAACTTTCATCCATCATATGTCTCACTGGAAATAATTTTGATCACATGAATGGCTCTGTAACAGTTAAAAAAAAAAAAAAAAGTCAGTAAATCAACACCTCCTTCAAAAGATTACCTCTGTGAATGAACTGAGCCACCTTCTTGAAGTCGTCCTCCACCAATCCTCTGGAGGTCAGAGCTGGAGAGCCAAACCTCAGACCGCTAGGACGTAAAGCGCTCTTATCTCCTACAACAAAACATATCTGTTAAAAATGAAGAGAGGCTCTTCGCAGGGAGAAGACATTTGCAAGGTCCTTTAACAATGGCTCTATCTTAAGCTATACTGACAAAATTATGGATGCACAAACAAGCAGCATGGGTCCTCACCAAAAAACAACAACAAAAAAAAAAAAAAACAACTAAAGAATATGAACACAACCTGGACAGGTGTTCTTATTGCAAGCAATGGCGCAGGCCTCCAGGACCTTCTCAGCTCGTCCTCCATCAGTTCCTTTACTGCGCAGGTCCAGCAGGATTAGATGGTTGTCAGAGCCACCTACAGAAACAGAAAACAACATTCAATTTAAATGTAATTAGTTAAGAAGCTGGTTAACTAATTAATTTATAAATTTCCACTACATTTGAGACACTTGCCTGTGACAATCTTGTAGCCGTGATCTATGAGAGCGTTGGAAAGAGCTTTGCAGTTAGCGAGAGTCTGCACCTGGTAGGCCTTGAACTCTGGTGTCATGGCTTGGTAGAGAGCCACAGCAACACCTGTCGATGAAACATTATCTCAGTGAGATGAACGCGGGAGTGAGTTGATGCCTGCTGAAGTGAGGCCGAGAGAACAAAGCCAAAGGGAGATAATGATGATGACGGGGTACCAGCGATAGCGTGGTTGTGTGGTCCTCCCTGCAGTCCTGGAAACACAGCCTGGTTTATCAACGACTCCAGGTTGTACAGAGTCTCCTTTCCTTTGGCATCCACACTCCGCACGCCTGGTTGAAGGAAGAGATCATTGAGTATCAATGAAAAAAGACAGAAGTGACAAAAGCAAAGAAAAATGTGCATGAGATTTGTTTTGGCACAAGTGTCAGGGTCCTTTTCTACCTTTCCTATAAAAGATGAGTCCAGCACGGCAGCCGCGCAGCGTCTTGTGCGTCGTCGTGGAAACGATGTCACAATGCTCAAAGGGTGAGGGCACCACTCCAGCAGCAACTAATCCACTGATGTGAGCCATGTCTCCCATCAGATATGCACCATTCTCATTAGCAATCTGCTTCAGGCGCCGGTAGTCAAGGTTACGGGAATAACAGCTCGTTCCTAGAAACGATGAAAGTAACAATTATTTTCCCCATGTACCTCCTCTACAGAGGAGCTACACTCTGCATATCGTTGCACATCAAAGGACCTGCAATGATGAGCCTAGGGTGGAAGAGCCGTGCATTTTCCTGCAGTCTGTCATAGTCAATGTAGCCAGTTTCTGGATTCACCTAAAAACAGGAAAACAGAGGGAGCACATCCAATCATGACACGAACAGCACTTCAGCTACACCTTCAACACACAACACAAGCCTGTCTATATGCCTTAATGACTGTGCTTTACCCAGTAAAACCTGAACCAACTTCCATGAAAGAAATCCAGGGCGAGTTTTAGAATCTGAGAGTTTTAGCACCCCCTGCTGGCGCTCGAGTGCAGCAGTTTTTACAACAGTGACCTTTCTACACATGAACACATGAACACAGTGCCTTTTCTTCCCAGTAAACAGAAGCTGGGAAGAAAAGGCACCCCGAGGAAAACTCAGGATATCGACTGAGATGGTAAAATAATAAGACTAACACAAATATCAGCTTATAACTTTGTGACAGTACGACATGCATAAATGGAGACGTTTTTACTATGACAGTCAGTGATGCATCCCTGGATTCCTGCAGCATTCCTTGCCATTTATGTGCTACAGTTACGTCTCTTTTTGTAACAGGGTAAAATGTAATGGTCATTTGTAGTCTTTTGACAATGCGGTCAGATAACTTCAAGGATGTTTGTTATGGGGTAAACAGAGACTGACTCAAAGCTTGTGTGGAGCTGCAGGGTCATATGATTAACAACTAAAGACTGACCATGACCAGTCAAACCCTTTTTGCACTACATCTGAGTAAATAATGATCAGTTGCCTTTTCCAACATGATCACATGCTGAAAAGGGACTCTCTTTTTACCTTGTATGGCATGGACTCAAAAAAGATGGAGGTTGCTGAGATTTTCTTCTTATCGGTCATGAAACCGTGAGTCAGGTGACCACCGTCAGGAAGGTCCAGTCCCATGATCCTGCCGTGGGGCTCCACGACAGCCGTGTAGACAGCAAAGTTAGCGGGGGAACCTTACAGAGAAAGACAAGAGTATATGTAGAAATGGAAGAAGGAATGCCTTGCAGAGGCCAGCTACATCGCTGCAGGTGAATCTGTGACTGATACCAGAGTACGGCTGCACGTTGACGCCCCATTTCTCCGAGTCCAGACCAAAGGTCTCGAGTGCTCTCCTCTGACAGAGTCTCTCCAGCTCGTCAACATGCTCTGTACCACCATAGTACCTGAAAGCATGGATCATGCTGATAAATACGGCTTTATTTATGGTTTTTAATGCCATAAACTGTAGTAAAGTGGCATTACAGACAGGGTGCAGTAAAACAATAGGATTTAAATCAAGTGTTTCACCTCTGTCCAGGGTACCCCTCAGAGTACTTGTTGTTCATACAGGAACCCAGAGCCTCAAGAACAGCTCTGCTGGCAAAGTTCTCTGAGGCTATCAGCTCCAGGCCGTACGTCTGCCTCTGCTTCTCTTTCTTGATGATGGAGAACACCTGAAACGCAAACACGTTACAACTCAGAGGAGCTCTGACAGTCAGCACCATCTTCCCTTCAACAACTACATCTGCTGTGAACGAAACGTACAATCTGCCGAACACAAACCTCTGAGTCGCTGATGGCCAGAGGTTCCACCATCATCTTGTTGTGAGAATCCCATGTTTCTTTAGTCACAGCGTGGTCGTTTGTCAAAGACATGGTGCTTGGTTTTTCTCTGGTAGCACAAAGTGAGAGTGTACAAGCAAAGGTAAGTCATTAACTTTTCTTAAAAAAAATAATCAATAGATTAGATAAAAGTCTCTATGAATGTTGTAAACACGTCTGATGATAAGAGCTGGCCGTGAGTGCTCACAAACAGTTGATCCATTATCACAGCACAAAGCCTCAGACAAAGACAACACCAGCTTTCATCAGCAACATTGTAAACTCTCTGCAGTAGTGATATGTCTCCTTTAGTTAACCTTTAACCCATTGCAACAGACTAAAGAGTGACCTACAAAACGTAGCTGTGTGGCAACTTGCATAACATACTGTTTTCCACATTTATGTGCACAGCTGCCAGATCTACGTCTGTCCACTTGCAACACCGTCACACGTCTGTTTTTGACCTGAATGCGGGTTCAGAGCCTCCACATGACAGTCATCTATGAGTCCAGTTATCAATGAGTCCAGTCATCTATGAGTCCAGTTATCAATGAGTCCAGTCATCTATGAGTCCAGTCATCCAGCAGCAGGGAGCCAAGCAGAGCGCACGTCTGTTATTAAGATGATCAGCTTCAGGCAACGCATCCTGAAAGTGAACAATAAATGTGCAAACAGAGGAAAGTTGGCTCCTAAAAGCTGCCAGAAGTGTTAAAACACCCACAGGCTGTTTTGTTCTTTTGACAGGAGACTTCTTTCAGCTCCAAGTGTCAGAAATGGCGCTGCAAAACCGCGGGAGAGTGAACAGTTCAGTCATGCGTGTCGCTTTTTGATAACCTGCTTTAGATGAAGCACATATTTAATGTCCATCTATTGCGCAGACCTCAGTTTCTGTAGCTTATCGTCTTTCTTTATACGAGCGTTAAGTCTTAACCCGAGCACTCACCAGCTGGAGGAGTCCCGCGCTGTCAGAGAGGAGCTGGAGGAAGTGAGCAGCTCGAGGAACTGTTATGAACGAGGACGAAGTCCGCCAAACTTCCGACCAATCAGATCAGCAGCAGCGCCAGACCGCCTCTTCTTCTGCGGATTTGCTCTTTCTAGCATACGAGCGCCACCTTCAGCTTTGAACTCGCAACAGCACGCAACACTGAATTTTATACAGCTCTGGAAACAAAGTTAAGATACTAGTATTATGTTTCTTAAAAATCCCAAAATTGTTTTCTCTGTATTATGAGGTCTGAAAACACTGCATCTGGTTATTTTGATTGTCATTTTTCAGCAAATAAATACTCTAAATTACATTTTTACATTTAATTTAGGAGAAATTTTGTCAGTTTATGGAATAGAACAAAAACGTTCATTTTACTCAAACACACCCAGATCAGATCAATCAGACAAACTGATAATTTTGCAGCAGTCTCATTTTTTTTTCAGAGCTGTATATGGTGTTTGACCCAAACCTCTTTTCCTGTATATTGATTTCTAAATATCATCTTTGAATGCCTGTCAATTTATCTTATGGTGACATCCATCCAGAATATGAAGAGATACTGAACTGAGTGTAACTCTGGTGTTTTTGTCACATTGACTTACAAGTCAAATAAGAATTAGAAAAAAGAAATTCTTGGCCTTGTTACTACTTAGACGGGCCCATTTCATCCCACCAAATCCTTTTTGCTTATACAAGTGGAACCAGAGTACCTTTAAAGTCATGTTAAAATCCTGGTATATGCTCACATTTATAATATCCACAAATTTGTTTGCAGCAACTGAATCCCTAACACCTTTAAATTTTCCATGTTTTGCAATGAGTGTAGGTCAGGGGTGTCACATCCCAGTCCTCGAGGGCCGCTGTCCTACACATCTTAGATATTTTCCAGCTTCAGCACACCTGATTCTAATGAATGGATCACCATAGGCTTGTCATCCAGGTCCGCTCAGGTCCGTTAACGACCCGTTCATTTGGATCAGGTGCGCTGAAGCAGGGAAACATCTAAAATATGCAGGACAGCGGCCCTCGAGGACTGGAGTTTGACACCCCTGGTGTAGGTATTAGTGCAGATGTTTTTTTTAAATCAAATAAATAAATGAACAGACAGATTTGACCCATTTCATCATATTCATCTGAAATATTTTCATGAGTTAGTTATATACAATGCAATTCCCCAAAAAGAAAAAAAAATAGTGGCAAAGCTCAATTAGCAAAGTTGTAATTGTACAATGACAGAATAACATGATTAACATCATCATTATTCCAGGTGTACATGAAGACCAATGAATTCTCCTCTGGAGCTTTACCTCCTGGAGACACTGAGGCCATTACTCCGTTCCAAGATGGATGGTAAACAGCCCCTCTCTCCTCAGGCGTTTCCTCGGTCATTTTCCCAATGTTCATAGTTATAAGTAATGTCAAATACTCTTCATATGACTTCCTTTAAAAAGATTCAAATATATAATGCGCCAGTCCATGAACAAGTGAAACTGCTTCTGGGAAATACTCTGCATCATTTCAGTGAGAGAGAGTTTATTCCTCTAGCTGCTGCTGCCGCTGCTTCTTTTGCTGTTGGAAATTCAGAAAAAAAAAAAAAATAGGCACAGATATACAGAATTAGCACACCATGCTGCATGTCAGGACATAGACACAGTGGCAGAGTTGACCAGAATAACAGAGAGCTACAGAGCTGAGCTGATCTGACAGGAGTCTCCTGGAGAAGCGTTCACACAAAGATGTGTGCACATTAAATGGGATATATCCATTATGAGATACAGGTATGGAAAATATTAAACACTTGACTTGATTTTTGCAGTAATGAATCAGACTTTGACTGGTGGTACAGCAGGTCAGATGACGAGCAGATGAAATTGCTCATTATCTGATCAGCTATTAGGAAACTAAGCAAGTGAACTGTGACTGTTTGCTTATTCAATGAGATCACTCCTGCTATCTGGCAGGAAAACTGGGGCACAGGTCTCAAGGTCTGAATGGAGGGGGCAAGTCAGGATAATGCAGAACGTAGAAGAAATACATTGAACCAATCCTTGAATCACAGCATCAAGCGGTTGCTCTGACGTCAGTCATCGTTTAAAAACTGCAATGTTATTTGATAAGACCACCGTGTGGTGATCAGCAATATGCTCGAGGTGGACGTGTGGTTTCAGTGCAACAACGCATCAGGCTTTTGTACCACTCAATATTTAGATATAAAAGTTTTTTTTTTTTTTTTTTTGTTAAGTTTTTTTTTATTACAAATTTTAACACTATTTGACACTTCGAAACATCTGCCAGGAAGTTGCTGCTTTCATCATAACTGTAAACATGGGCTTCAGAACATCATAAATCATGAAACCCTTTAGACTTTGTCATCTATCACTCTTGCTTGGTTGCTTGTTTGAACCATGGCTGCCCTGCTCTAGCTCCTCACCTTTTTTCTCTTCTTCTTTCTTTTTTGCAGCCTCCTCCCTCTGTTTTCTGATAATGGCGAGGCGTGCGAGGTCAGCTTTGGCCTGGTCAGTCTTCCCTGCCAAGTGCATCTTCATGTAGCGCTCTTTCGCTTTCTGTTTTTCAATCTCTTCTCTGTCCAGAATCGTGTGTGTCAAAGTGAACAGAATAACATGGAGGAGGTCACTAATACATTTTTTTTAACTGGTGTTACTGAACTTGCAGTTAAGCATTTTATTTTTTATTTTTACTGACATCTAGTTGCGAGGTTTCCTACAGCTGACAGCACTGAGTAATCCATTTCAAAATTGTTCCATGGTAATGCATTTTTTCATGGTTGTGCCTTAAAAACTGCAGCTAATTTTACTATTTTCTTTCTTTCAAATTTTGTCACTCTAGTGACCATTATCAAAAGTAATCAGACAAGAAATTGGGACAGAAATACAGCAAAGGGACTCAGACCTGGGTTGGCTGCACAAAGACTGCCTGCCGCCTCTGTAAATGGGTCACCTGCACAACCAAATTAGCTATCTGGAGCCTCAATATTTTTCTTTTTTAAAACTGGCTAAATTTTGATGCATAGATTTGATCAATTATGTCACAGCTCCAAACGACAGAAAAACGTAGGTCATAAGACCAGGTTAAACTTTAATCCCATGTGTTTCAAAAGGAGTCTGAGAACACACGCACCTCTCTCTCCTTGATAACTGCCGGGGCTCATCCAACTCAATCTGCGTCACCTTCTTGGACTTCTGAGCCATTCTGTTAGGGTTCTCAATTTCTATCAAGCCTTCCACGCCAGCTCTCCTCCTCTGCAAACACATCACAACAGTTCATGTTATTTTAGGCAAACAACTGAAATGACCGCATTCATAAGAAATGGCCAACAGACTTACAAAGTGCTTTGCAGTGCTTAAACAATGAACACAACAATTATAAATACTTTGAATGAAATGTGTGTGTTGCCAGAGCAAGGGTGTGATGAAAAGAGTGGGTAAGTACATTGGGATCATCATCATCACTGTCTTCTGAACCAGATCCTGGTAGCTTCTCCTCTGACAGGTCTTTCTGAGCTGCTCCTTCATCTTCACCCTCCTCTTGTTCGTGCTGTAACATATAACATCTCACTCTTAGAATTAAAAACCCTCAGGTTAAGCACACGGATTAATGATGGATCACATTATTTAAAATAAACGATTGATGATAAATTTATCAAAACAACAAACACTCAAACTGCTAATTTCACTAATCATTCATTCTACAGGCTTGTGGGAGTTGTTAAAAAAAGTTAGCACACCCACTTTTAGTTGAATATTTTTTGTGTAAAACCAAAACAAAACAAAAAAAGACTAAAAATCATGGAAGCAATTATTAATACTGTATCCTCTTGGAGCTTCAATAAGATTTAAAAGGTTACGTTGCACTCAGATGCATTTGGCAGTTTGCTGGTCTGCAGCATTCAGGTGTGAGTTAACACAATGCCAAACAGGAAAGACCTAAGCAATGATCTTAAAGAAGAAACTGTTGCTGCACACCAATCTAGAAAGTGTTATAAAACCATTTCCAAACAGCTAGGAATGTTCAACATATATTTTTGGAAAGCTTATTCAAAAGTAGGAAGTATTCATGGGAGGTGCCAATCTTCCCAGCGGTATATGTTCCAGCAAATGTACCCCTAACTTCCTATGCAGTACTCAGAGAAATAAATAAATAAAAAAAGACCCTAAGGGCCCCAGTGAGCATTTTAAATGTTAAAATTCATGAAAGCGCAATTACAAGAAGATTGGACAAGTGCAGTTTGTTTGGATGGGATGCCAGGAGAAAGCCTCTTCTGTCTAAAAAGGACATGGAAGCACAACCAACGTTCACTGAACTGCATCTCAATAGAGCGTAAGACTCCTGGAACAGTGTTCTATGGAAATACAAGACCAAAGCTGCTTGGCAAAAAAAAAAAAAAAAAAAAACAGGGAAAAAACCCCACAATATTTCAGCTGAAACACATAATGTGTGCTGTCAAGCACTGGAGTGATAATATGGGGTTGTTTTGTTGCCTCAGGAAGAGAACACTTGGCAACCACTGAGTTGACCATGAATTCCTCTGTGAATCACAGTAATCTAGTGGCAAATCTGATGCAATCTGTCCAACATGGTAGAAAATGTATCACACAGGAAGACAATGATCCGAAGCACAGCTGCAGATCCTCATCAGAATGACTGAAAAATTAAAGAATCATGTGGCCTGGACACAGTCCAAACATCAACACAATTGAGATGCTGTGGGACGGACATTAAAAGAGCTGACGATAAACAAATGCACACAAGCATCAATTAACTAAACCGCAATGTAGGGAAGAGTGAGCCAAAATTCTGCCACAGTGGGTAAGAAACTGATAAAGCCAGAAAGTAAACCACTTCTTCAGATTACCGCTGCTAAAGGTAAAGTGATTTAACCAGGAGGGTACTCAGCATCGCTCACATTATTATAATTTTTCTTTTTGACTTCATTTTTGTTAATAATGACACTGTGAAAAATGTTATACACAATTGTTCTAGGTACATGTACATTAATCTGGGGTTGTATTTGCCTCATACAACTCTGTATTTTAAGAGAGGCATTGCTGACATTTGCCCATGAAAATAAAAGCACAGTCAACGTTCATAAGCGCTTCAGTCATGCCTTTATTAGTTTACTCATTCTACAGTAACAATTCTGAAGCCCTGTTTTATGGGGAATGTAGGTTCCTCATAATATTTACACACTGGAACCTGACTGAACAGGATGCACAACTGTGTTCAAAATTACAGAAGAATGTTTTGAAAAGTGAGTAAAGCTCAAAATTGTTTTAATAGCTTTTATTTCCATACACCCAAATGCATTGGAAACACAGCACATTTTATTCCAAATCAAAACACAAATAAAAATGTATCAAATTTGTTTTAGTTTCCAGAAAGTGAAAAGAAAGGGATATATCTAAAAAATGGTGTGGAGTTCAGTTCGTCAGGTGATTCATCCTGTGAAAAAACAAGCGTCAAACAGGTGACCCTTATTGAAGGACGAAGGTCAGAAACTGTTGTACATGCAGGTTACAGTCCATTTCTCTTGAAAATCTGAGTAAAATGGGTTGTTCCAGACATTGTTCAGTAGAACAGCATACTTTAATTTAAAAATTGATTGGAGACAAGAAAACATAAAAAGAAGTGTAGAAATGATTGGCTGCTCAGCTAAATGATTTAAAACCAAAACAGAAAGACGTGGAAGAAAACTGAAACAATATCATTCAAATCAATCGAAGAACAGCCAAGAAGGCAAACTCAGCCAATGATCAGCTCCAGGGTGATCAAAGAAGATCTAAAATTACCTGTGACTACTGAAACAACTACAAGTCACTTGTGTAAAAAAAAAAAAAAAAGGAATAAAAACTTAAGTGAAAAAAAAACTGATGCCAAGTTATTAGTAAGAAGCTCCTGCAAAGTCCCATTGTTGAAAAAATGACATGCTGAAAAGGTTACTATTTGCCAAAGATCACACTAACTGGCTTAAAGAGAAAAGGAGCAACATTTTTGTAGACTTGTGAAAGCATGATTGTTCTTTTAGGGTCCGAAGGCCACAGACAGTTTGTCAGACGGTTATGTATTTGGTTGTGGTTATACAACTAAATATTCGTTCAGTGACGACAGAAAAGCTAAATATTAAAGTATTTCTCAGTTTATACAGTAAATGTTTGAGTTTGGAAAGAAAAGTGCAGACACTACTTTTTTAAACTAATATTCCTTTTTCTTCACTTTCTGTAAAAATAATAACAAATCTGATACATTTTTACCTCCGCCAAGGAGGTTATGTTTTTGCCGGCGTTTATCTGTCTGTTTATTTATCTGTTTGTTTGTTTGTTTGTCTGTGTTCGTGATAACTCAAAAAGTTATGGATGGATTTTGATGACATTTTTAGGGGTTGTCGGAAATGTGACAAGGAAGAACTTATTTCATTTTGGGTGGGATCCGTAAGAAATCCTGGATTGAGGATCACTTTCCAATTTTCGATAATTGTTGCGCTTGGCGGAGGTCTGCGCTCTCCAAATGCTTTTCTAGTTCTTCATGTTTTGATTTGGAATAAAATGTGCAGTGTTCCCAGTCCATTTGCGTGTTTGGTTATAAAAGGTATTATAAGGATTTTGAGTTTAACTCGCTTTTTTAAACACACAGTTGTTATTATTATAAACCGGTACCGACCTTTTTCCTCTCCTTCTCTGCCTTCATCTGAGCGTCTATCTCCTCGGGGCTTGTGTACGTCCGCATGCGACCCTTGTGGCCACCTTTCTTACCTACAACGATGACAAATGACATCACATACAGATCTGACTACTCTTTGTACAGTTAAGGTCATGAATAGCCAACAACAAGGTGTCAGGTGAAGAAGGTCAGTTAATCAACATGCTGTCAACAATAATTTGATGCTTTATCACAGTTCAAAGCTGTTGGCTGACTGACAGGAGGATAACAGATGTCGGAAAACTGACTCAAACATACTGTAGCAAGTTTTAAGTCTGTTCTTACCTCCTTTGGGCATTTTTGACAAATTATCTGTAACGATTTATTTAAAGAGTAAACACTGACATAAAACATAAACGTTAAGAAACTAACGGTGAGCTAAACTAGAAGCAATCACGAACAGCAGTCAGTGAACACTGGATACATTTAGTAGTTCTACGATTTGCCTGACAAGAATTCGGTTAAAGGGGTTATGAGCAGGTTAGAGATCATATTTGTTCAAACAATTTGCATCAAAAGATACAAAAAATAACAGCGAATTCGTTAAATAACTAAGGTTATTAGTACAATTAAATTAAATAACGATTTTTCTGTTAAGGCAATTTGCAAGTGCGCTAAAGTGATGCAATAGCCAGTAAAAAGTATATAAATAGTTGTTTATGTTTTTTTCTACGAACATGTATTTATTGTTGCTTTTTTAATATTATTATTATTATTCATCCGTATATTCATGTGTATGTAGTATGTTTGAAGATAAGATTTGAAAATTTTAAAAGCGATTAAAATATGTAATGTTGCCGCAGTGACGTAAGTAAAGGGACGGGGAAATTCTGACGTTATATCTGCGCGCCTGAGATACGTTCGGTCGAGAAACGCAAGAAAGAAAGAAAAAGCTGCCGAGTGTTTTTGTTTTGTTGTGTTCTTTTAAAAAACGAAGAAAAAATGCCGAAGGTAAAGAGGAGTCGAAAGCCACCTCCAGACGGGTGGGAGCTCATTGAGCCCACTTTAGACGAACTGGATCAAAAAATGAGAGAAGGTAGGTCTTTGAAAGTTAGTATCCGAACGCAACCACCCGATGTATGTGGAAGATGTAAAGAGTTCACGCTACAGTGATATTATGTCATGGTTGTAAGGCATCTATGTAGATGCACGCAATTTATTAATCTCAAACAATTTATAGAAACAAAAGCTAACAACAGTGGTGAGTGTCCCACAACAAAAAGGGCGCAAACGGTCATCAACATGGGACGTCGCCAAAGGATGTCTACTCCTGTGCCTTTCTGTGACTCTTCCAGTTTTCTGTCTCTACTGAAACCTGCTGATGACACTGTGGCAACTTCCCTCTGAGAACATCCCGTCTGAAGTGTCGCAGTGACGAGTTGATCTGTTGATCAATTGTTAGGTATCGTATTGGTCTCGCAATGTCAAAATTTGAACAGCAGGACGAGTAGGAGTGTTTATTATCTTCGCCAAAGGAGGTTATGTTTTTGCCGGCGTTTATCTGTCTGTCTGTCTGTGTACAAGATAACTGAAAAAGTTATGGATGGATTTTGATAAAATTTTTCAGGAGTTGTCAGAAATGTGAAAAGGAAGAACTGAGTGGTGGTCTGCGCTCTCAGAATGCTTTTCTAGTTTGGAAACTGTCATTGAACCAGAAACCCAAACATAACGTCCCTTTATCCAGGTCTGTCGTAGTCAGAGGTTTGTGTCCACCTGTCTGGGATTACTGCTTCCACAGACAGAGGTTATGCTTCCACTTCTCTGATACAAGTGACTGAGCAAATATCCATCATGCCCTAAACACCTCCAGCAGGTGAAGTTATTGGCTGCTACCCAGAACACAAAGTACCGACCCATGTAGATCTTCCTGCAGGTGGTGAGCCCACAGGAAGACAAAGGCATGTAGTTTGTTTGAGTGGAGCCTGGCCTGACCCAATGAGTGAAGGCCCAGTCACCAAGCACCCACCGACAAGCCTCTCGCCAGGGTGGGGGACCAGTAACCCTAGCCCAGGCTAGGCACAGGACATCAAGGTGCTAATGCCCCAGACAACATAACTATTGGGATCATTCAGGCACACAAACCCCTCCACCACGTTCAGGTGGCAATTTAAGAAGTTCCAAAAAATGGGTTCCAAAATTCTGTGTCGCTTCAGATGTGACACCACTTATCTTGGCTTGATTCACACCAACATTTATACTGATTACACGACTATCTGCTATAAAATTTTAATTTTCCTGATTTTTTTTTTTTTTTTCTGCCTTTTGTGTCTCAGCTGAAACAGAGCCTCATGAGGGAAAACGGAAGGTGGAGTCCCTTTGGCCAATTTTCAGGCTGCACCATCAGAGGAGTCGATACATTTATGACCTCTTCTACAAACGGAAAGCTATCAGCAGAGGTAGATAAAACAACTGAACTGTTCAAAATGTCTTATTATTGCTTTTGGGGTTTTTTTTTTTTTAATCTGTTCTCATTTGCATTTAATTTGATTCCAACTTCTAAATGATTGATGTCTGTGTAAACATAAGAAACTTAAAAAGTTTAAGTGACTTCTGTTCATAAGTTTATGACAGCTTTGTAATAAGGAGAGCAAATGTCACACTTAATTTCCTCACACTTGGAAAAAAAAAACATTTTAACCATTTGCAAAGCCTTTATTTATCAAATAGTAAAATGATTTATAGAGGCGCATGGCTGGATATTTGAAACCCACACATGTATAACTGTTGATTCCCAGTTCTGTGATTGTGTCTTTCCTGGCAGAGTTGTATGAATACTGTATAAAGGAAGGCTATGCTGACAAGAATCTGATTGCCAAGTGGAAGAAGCAGGGCTACGAGAACCTGTGCTGCCTACGTTGCATTCAGACACGAGACACCAACTTCGGGACTAACTGCATCTGCAGAGTCCCCAAGAGCAAGCTGGAAGTGGTAAGTCTGAAATTTAGCGATCTTTCACTTGTGTGATCTGTCTAACGTAATCTCAGTTTAAAAATATATTATCAAATAAATACACATTTTAAAAGGGCCTCTATCAAAGTGAACTCTGCCTTCTCTGCAGGGAAGGATCATTGAATGTACCCACTGTGGATGCAGAGGATGTTCTGGCTGATCTGGACTCCTTGGATTTTTCTTTTTTTTTTTTCCTCTTTTGTGAGATTGGGGCTCAATCAACAGTCATTATTGGAACCCTGACGCATTTCTTTTGCTGTTGTTTCATTCATTTGCATCAGAAACATCATTACTATCATTCTCAGCTGCCCTTATGAGGGATCAATATTTCTAATGTTCTGTTCTCCTAAAAACTGGAGGGCTGTGAAGAAAACACTGAGAGGGGCCATGTTGTCTTAACCGTAGTTTTGTGGTGTATTTGTTTTAGTCCCAAGTAACTCAACCCTGCCTCTAAAGCTTCAAAGAAGGTGCTTAAGATTAGTTGTTTCTGGATCGGGCCTGTCATTCCAGAGAGTCAGAACCGCTTTGAAGTTGTTGCTTTTTTTCATTTAAAGCGGGTTGGAAAGGAAAAGGCTTTTTTTTATGTGGATGCTTCAATTCTTAGTGCTTCATCATTGTTGTATAATTTTAAATAAAACATTTCAGAGTCACTTGCTGTCTTGGTTTTTAGTCTTTTCTCATAAAATGCAATATCTAGTCTTCTTCCTATTACAAGAAAATAAAATCCTTGAAACTTTTAACTGCTTTATGAATTTAAAAAATCCTGCTATTGGCTGATTTTGACAGAACATGCCACTAGAAGGCTGAAGTCCTCATCTATGTGATGTTTGCATGTCTTTAACCTTTTTTTTCCTCCCTCTTCATTTCATTTATTATGAAAAGCCTCCCAGTGAGAAATTTGCTGGCTCAAATGCCAGCAGGGGGTTTTCTGTGTGGAGTTTGAATGTTCTCCTTGTACTTTTGTGGGTTTTCTCCAGAAGACAACTTCCTCTTACAGTCCAAAACCACACATACCAGCTTGATTAGGGATTCTAAGTTCTGTGTGTGTGTGTGTGTTTATTAGTCCATGTTGCTAATGTGCAACACTGGTGGCCAGGGTGTACCACTTCTTTTCGTCTGAAGAGAGCTGTGATGGGCTGCAGCTGATCCCCGTGACCCTCAATAGGAATAAATATAGATCATGAATGGTGAGATATAAACTTCTAGCCTAACTAACTGAACAAGATTCAAAAACTCATTAGAAATGTTTATATTTGCTGAATGCTGCCTCATTTGACTGCATTTTTGCTACATTTAAGTTTGCAGCCTTAAATGTAGGATGGAGAAATAGGAATTTATTTCCTGTATGTTCACATTTCATCAGAGGAAAAACAGTTCTGTTGGCTCCTCTCAAAACACAAGCAGATTGTTGTGATTTATAAAGCTCCATTTTGGTCTTGTCATTTTCAAATATCAGTGTTCTGGAAACTACAATGTGTCAGGATGCCGTCTGTTATATTTTAGGTTAGATAGATTAGATGCACATTATTCAGGTGGAACTGTTTAGTGGCAATGACAAATGAAGGGCTTTTTACTTGCAGCTTGACTGCAGCTCATTTTAAAGTACCTCCTTATTGTGTTCTTTGAAATAATCACGGCATATTTTTACTCAGCGTTCTGCTGTTGAAGTACAGTGTGGGCTTTTCTTTTGAGATCTGAACAATTCTTTTGACATTTTTGAGCTGAAATCTTTCTAGAGCTACTTGAACTTGGTTTGACATGAACAGACCCCTTCATGTCATCCCTTAAGAAAAATTGGATAGCTTTTGATATCCTTCTCGATCTTTAAGAAGAAGAAAAAGTTTAACTTTATCATCCCCCAGGGGGTAATGTGTGTTACAGCCTGCAGTGAGAAATAAATCAAAAAAAAAAAAAAAAAAACAATGATCACAACATACATCATATACACAGCACAGATTAGTGCACGAGGAGAAAAAAAAGTCACTTTGAACTAATAAAGAGGGCGACAGCAACAGGAACAAGTGAGCACTTAAAAACTGTTGGTTCTACATCTCATCGCTTTGTATCTGCAGCTGGAAGGAAACAGGACAAACCTCTTTAAAAAGCAGATGGCTTGAATCAGCCAGGATGGACGGGGCTTTCTTCAAGGTTCTGGTTTTTCGGGTCAATCAGATTATTTAATGTTGCATCTGTAACCCTGACACATACTTGAAGGAGATTAAAAATCCTATTCTTGTTTTGTTTTTATAACTGTTTGTGGCACTAGTGGCTTTTATTTCACAGTGAGAGACAGGAAATCAGAGCAGAGAGAGAGAATGGAGTAAAGGGTCAGGGGCTGGGAATTGAACCTGCAGCCTCTGTACATGGGCCACCTGTCCCAGGAGTGACCCTATTAATATTATTATTGTTTTCATTAATTTAACCGCACCAGCAGACAGATAAACAAGTGACCACAAATTTGATAAAAACGTTTTCATAAATGTTTTGTCCACCTAAAAATAGGGTCGCTTATAATAAAAATACAGATGCTGGTGTACTTTTTTTTTTTTTGCACAGAGCATCAGTCTGTGGCTCAAAGGTCTGACTTTGTTCTGACTCGAACTGACTGACAACTTATCCATAACCAGCAGAGAGATGACTCTGCATGATTCCTCCCAAATCATCTCCTTAGTTTTTGCCACATTGATTTGAAAAAAAAAAAAAAGACTTGTGCTATTCTAAAGATCCTGTCACCACATGATCGGGATGGTCATGATTCACTATTAGCAGGATAACAGAGTTATCAGCAAACTTGATAATGTGATGTCCTGGATGATGGCTCTGGGGGTGATGGTGATAAAACACAAACCTGGGGTACTCCACTGGATGATAAAATTCCTCTGACCTTCACACCCCGTGACCTTTCAGTTAAAAAAAATCCACCTGCCAAAATAAAAGACCCTGATCAGTGTTGTAGTTGGTCCTCAGTCTTTGTGCTAAATTATGAGGCTGGAATACAATTAAAAAATGAGGAAAAATCAATAAAAAAAAGTAGCCACACTAATGATCTAACACTCTCCATGTGTGATGGGGTCATTTTTAATAAGGTGCTAACAGCATCATCCACACACCTGCTGGTCCTGCAGGCCAGCTGGAGCGGGTCCAAGCCTGCCTCAACTGTCCTCATCGCTTTATCCTCCACAGCTCTCTCAAGGGTTTTTATTGCTAATGAGGCAAATGCTACAGGCCTGTAGTTGTTCAGTGGTTTTGGTGCGTTGTTTTCTGGCACATGGAACAATTACCGAGTCCCTCCAAATGCGGAGGACCCTTTGGAGGTGAGAGGTACACTGAAAAGATAAAATATGTTAACCAGCTTTTCAGTACAGTTCTTTCAAATCCTGCCACTAAATCAACTTTAATTTGAGTGATTTTGAAAATTTAAACAGTTATGTGATAATAAATTACTTCACGTAGTCCCTATCCTTAAATAAAAGAAGTTCTGTTTTGTATAACTGATATTTTCACCTTTCTGCTTGTGCAGCTGAGCACAAGTTTGTTTTATAACCACGACCTTGATCTTGTCCACTGACATCACAGATGGGAGCAGTTCTGGCCTCCAGGCAGGCGCGTGACCTCTTCCTCTGTGCAGCACGGATCGATTGAAAAGATGCAGCTCAAGAACAAGCACCTCCTGCTCCCGCGGTACATCTCCCACTAATGATGAACTGTCAGGTTCGGTTTTTGAATCATTACAGGCTGAGGAAAACTTGTTTACATGGCATCAGAAGTTGGACGCTGCGCCGCCCACACCGTGTTGCTGCAAGGCTCGCTTTCGCTTCATGCATTTCCCGACACCTTTCCCTCTGCTGCTCCAGCGGGGCAATTAGATGTGCTCACAGATGAGCATTTATTATTCATGACACCTCAAACACTCACGCATCCGCCGGCGCTGAAGGAAGCCACGCAGGCGAGAAGCAGTTGATGCATCTTATGTTTAATGGTGACTTGTTGGTTGCATTCACCTGCTCCATCTCACAGTGAGAGTCAGGCAAAGTAAATGAATATCACATACATGAAATTTAAAAAAAAAAAAAGCATCAGGACATTCACATCGTGCTTTATTAAAATCATCGGCAGGGCTGAGGTGAGCACAGCACCGCTCCCTGATGATAAGATACAAAATGTAGACATGATATGGCAACATAAGGACACTGGGTGACAACATGTTAAGCACACTGTGGTATGGCTTTTTCAGATTACATTCACCTTCTTACATTAGAATAGCTAAAGAAAGGTTGCTGCAACAACTCAAAAGAAAGACAAAGACATCACATGCTTCAACAATATCCACGAAGCCCGAGTTGCATTCAACTGAAACAATACATCAAATGGATTAAAAACTGCAGGGTTGCTGTTGATAGTTAAAAGCCTTATTCATCATCTCACTTTGATCTTTCACAACTCTGACCGGACAGTCGCAAGCAGGTACCATCCTGCAGAATCACAAACGGTAAACTCTACAGAGAAGCTCATGTTTGTCTCGGGACAGAACTTTTAACAGAAAATTTTTTTACTGATGCAACAATCCAGCCAGAAACTCTCGGTGCGCCGAGAACAACTTCTTTTTTTCTCTCTATACATTAAATACACAACGGGGGATTGTTCATAACACGTAACCAGCAAAGGTTTATTAAATAAAAGAAAACCAGCCATCCTAAATAAAACTTAGGCTTTTGATGGCACAGAAAATAAGATCTTTTCATAATAAGAGCATCGTTGTCTCAAAAGGTCAGTTAATATAACGAAACAGAAATATCATCAACACAGTGATCACCCTGGCACAAGACTGTCTCATGCAGACATCACAACACTCTCACACGACTTTAAGACAACAGTGAAATTCAATACGTTTAGGTTAAGTAGCTTTTAAAATGATCATGACCTTACGAGTGACATCCATGAAAATGCCCACCAGCAGTGACGGGTTCACGTTGCTGCTGCGCCCGGCATGGATGAGAACGTGCATGATGACGTCATTTCCCCCCCTCCCCCCATGGGAATGTTTTAAATGTGCGCTCTAGGAAATCTACATAGTTCAGATCCAAATATTGTGTCTCTACTTGGAGCAAAATGAATGATTATCTGTTTCTGTGGGAATGTGTGTTAAAGTGAAACTAATAAATTAAATTAATAAAAAGAAAGATCAGGGAGACAAATGGGGATTTGTTTTTAAAGGAGGAGGCATGTCACAAAACCAGCTGTAACGAGCCTGCGTGGCGCCTCGACAGGAAAGCAAATGTCAGCATGTGCGAGTTTGTTACAGTGATGCTGAAAAACATGTTTACGGGACGTTTGGATGATGCTGAAGCTGACAAGCAGCTCCGTGACTCAGAGGCGTTCACACCGAACCTAGAAGCAAGCTGGCTGTCATCAAACCAGCACACACACACTTCTGGACAGAGACACACCAGTGCAAACCACTTTTTCTTTTTTTCCCTCTTTCTTTGAAAAGGGGGAAAAAAAGAAAAAGATCCAAAGGACAACAAGTAGAGCTTCATCTGGTCTGTTGTGTGTGTTTCTAAGTGTCAACAAGCCGAGGAGCAAACAAATCAACTTGTCAAAGACATTCAGAGCTCAATCTGTCCCCTTTTCCTTGCAGCTGACGAAAGAGAGAGAGCAGAGAATTTAAGAAAATAAACGAAAAACAGCAAGGCAGAGTGATATTAGACACCGATGAAACAATAACCAGTGCAGTTTGTCCTGAATCTAAACAAACCTTATTACGATCACTTTTGGTCCATTAAAACCAAAGTGTCACTGATGATTTTTTGCTAAAATGTGAGTAATAATCCTGCTCTTGGTCTAATATTAGATTTTGTAAAAAACGCTGCTGGTGTAGTTGAAACTAAAAGAAGGGGCGGCTGCACCGCTGCTGCTGCTGCTGTCGCCGCCGGCGGGCTGCAGGTACTGCTGCGTCACCAGCTGGCTGAGGTAAAGCAGTATCTGGCTGTCCTCCTCGTCCAGCCCCAGCTGCTCCAGCAGGAAGCAGCGGCGTCTGCCCTCGACCACCTCGGGCCCCTCCGTGGAGCTGACGGGCACGTGGAGGTGGTGCGTGAAGGTGAATAAGAAGGCCCTGGCCGCCAGGTGACAGAGCGCGCTCTGTACGTGGAGGAAGAAGGTGGAGCCGCGGCGGATGTAGGTGCGGTGGTCGGCTACATTGGCGAGGAGCTGGCCACGGTACGGCGGGCAGCGCAGGGTCTTCTGGTCGGCATCCAGGATGGAGATGTAGCGGCTGTAGCGGGACAGGGAGTTAAGCATGCTGGAGCCCACGGGAGATGCGACTCTGTGGAGGACAAAGGAAGCGTTAAATAAACTCGCAGAACTAATCTGAAAAATATTTGTTCTGACATGTGGGGTCTCTCAGGTTTCTGTTTCACTCTATCCCACTTTTTCCCCTTTAAAGTATGTGAACCCCTGGGAATTCACTATTTCTCTGCTTTAATTTGTGATTTCTTCATCTGTGTCACAATATTAAACAAACATCGTCCTTAAGATGACAATCAACTACAGTTTCCTGCATCTTTGTTGAACACACTCATTAAACATTCATGAGTAAGTGAACCCTTGGAGTTAATAGTTGGTCAAATCCTCCTTAAGAAGCAATGGTACCTGTTGTTCTGGATCAGACCTGCACATCACTCTTTTTTTGGACCATTCTTTGTCTTTTCAGTCCACAACACTTCAACACATCTAGAAATACTTTGCTATGCATTTAATCTTCCAGTAGACTAGACTACTAGACTACTACTACTACGCTGTCCTTGAAGGTCTCCCTAAAAATACCATCAGACCAGCTGCAGTTGGTCCAGAAAGCTGCTGCTCCAGTCCCACTAAAGTGGATCTGTTATTGGTATGTTCAGTAGATGCTATTTTACTATCAGAATCAGGCTCAATTAGTCCAAGATCAACGCTGAAGTGGAGACCAGTTAAAAAGACTTAGAAATCATTTCAATCCGGTGTTCAATGAATCAAGTTCCTAACAGTTCAGTGAACAAATCTACTGAACAAATATTTTTTGCAGTGGTTTATCCCCGTAAAAAGAACTGCCCCATCAGGCACACGCAACACAAAAGGGAGTGAGGAAGTACCGTATTGGCACGAATATAGGACGACTGATTAAAAGATGACCCCTATTTTTCAAATATCATTTTGGAAAATTGATATACACATTTTTACTATACAATTATTGTAGAAAAAAATCCCAACGATAAACTTTTGCTGTATTGTTAAACATTTTAATGATTTCACTTTTTAGGAAGTATGGTACCATACTTAAAGGTGGGGTAGGTGTTGTTTTTTTGCAACACTTTTTACAATATTGCCTGAAAACCTTTTCACATTCCCATTGCACCCACTGAAATAAAATGTTTGCAAAAAAAAACTAAACGTTTTGGTCCAGTCTAGAGGGTATAATCAGAGAAAAACTCTGACCAATCAAAAGAGTGATCATCACTATTTTGATTGGCTGCATAATACGTCCATCAAATATCAATGCACTCCCACCCTACTAAACAAATGAAAAACAAAAAGAGGAGAAACAGGAGTCAATGTTTCTGGCATAACTTTAAGAAATAGCTGAATGAAATGACATTTATATACATAAACTGGAGCTGCTTGAAAGTTAATGAAACGTGTAAAGGAAATGATCAGGACAGATGGCCATCATTAATTCTCTGGTAAATGGACAGCTGTACAGTGAGGAACGATGTCATTTTTCTGATCAATAAGGTCTCATCCCACTCATTAAAACTTAAAACGTGACCAGCAAACAGTCTGGATCCCAAACCAACTGTTCCATCCTGCAAATCTGATCAGTCAACTGCTACACAAGAAAGATGGAACCAGACTGGTGAAGACCAGCGTCTTCTTCAGTGAAGTCAACACCTCAGAGAAGCTAAGCTGTCATGAAAATAGCAGCAATTTAAACAAGGTCCTCATTTTGATTTTATATATTTTCTTCTAATAGATCTGAAAAAATGACCATTAATTAAATAATTTTATTGAATTTTCTTGAGGTTGTAGCATGGTGCTGTTCAAATGCCATGAATCAGTTTCTTCTTCTTTCAGTCTTTTAAAAGCCTGATACGTCTGCATAGTAAACAGTGTGATGTAAATGATCTGAAATGCAGCATGTGCCCCACATGAAGAGTACAGCAGTAACAGGGTTAGAGATCCCATGATTTGATCTGTCTTGTACATTTTGAATGCTGCTTAGCCTCATAAAGCTCTCTGCACATTCCTTTTGCAGCGATTTCCTGAACTTAACTAAAAGAGTACAATATCTGACAATCTGGAACTGACAGGTGTGTTTAGGGACTAACATTACAGCATGAAAGAAACCGGACGTGGAAGACAAAAAGAGCGACATCATCTGGCTTCAGCAGCCGCGACGCTGCTGTTCAGCGCGTGGTGAAAGGGTCACTTGTTTGATACATATCTGAATGGAACTGACGTAAAACGAATCCACTCAGCGGCGCAATGAATAGTTCATGTCTCATTCGCGCTGAGCCTTCCTGTCCTGGTTAAGATAATCAAATTGTCTCAGAGAAGTTGAGTAGGTTAAATTATGAAGCTAAACTGTCCCATTATCAAGGAAATAAAATCTCACTAAATGGCTGCTGAAATGTCCTAAAAGAACTTTTAGACAATAAAAGTACCCTGAGATGAGACAGAAGCTGCAATGTTGAGAGTATCTTAAAACCTTGACACAGATAAAAAGAAAATGGTTTCGCTGTCTTGTTCTGTGTCACGGCTGTCCTGAAAGCTTTGTTAACTCAAAGTCAAGTCAGTTCAGCAACGAAAATGAAAGCTGACGTTTGTCCGCTGTCTCCTACCTTTGCAATCCAATGAGTTTCCACCTCTGCAGGTCAGTGAGGGTGAAAGGACACGACAGCCAGGCTTGAACCCGCTCTCCACACTTCCCAGGAGCAGGTACGAAGAGAGCGAGGGCAGCGACCAGGCGGCGGACTCTCCTTTCATCTGTCCCCAGTACCACCAGGGTCCTGCCGCTCAGCAGACACCACAGAGACTGCATGGCAAAGGGGTACTGACGCACAAACCTCAGCGCGCTCTGACCGGCCTTCTTCCTCTGACGCAGGGTCACCACCCCCCCGTAGCCTAGAGGGGAGGCGGCCCGATCAGACCCAGTGGAAGCGCTCATGGTGCAGTCTGAGCCGTCCTCCAGAGATGTACGGGAAACTGTGTCTCCGGCGAGCCCCACGGGAAGCTCCAGCCCACCTGGAGGGGTTTTTGAGCTGGGAGAACCCACGGTGTAGTCGTCCTGCAGTGGAAGGAGGGCCTGCGGTTCCTGGTTGACCACCGGGATTTGAGAAAGCTGCTGGTCGGAGTTTTGCCGCAAGCAAGGCACCGTTTGAGGAGCAGATGCCTCGTAAAGGAAACCCTCTTGGGCAATGCAGCATGTGGTGTCGATCGGAACCAGCAGCTCCGGCTCGTTGGCTGCCTCACACTCGTCCTCCTTACAAGCCTCCAGCTCAGACACAACTTCCAGCAACGACACAGGCGTCTGGTCTCCTCCGCTGTCACCCTCATCGTCCCCTGCAGTGGTCTCCATCTCTTCACTGCTGGTCTCCTTCTCCATGTCAGTGTTATGATCAGGGTCAGGGGTTAAGTCGTATTCAGCGTCGGGACCCTCTGACTTCATACTGGCCAGACTGTCTTGTTTCTCCGTTTGATCCATTCCACTCTTGTCGCTGCTAAAGCTTCCTTTGGTGTCCTCCGAGGTCTCCTGTGTCTCTAGAGTCTGGTCTGAGGCGGAGGAATCCAGATGGTGCTCCTCAAGCTCAGTCTCCTGAGCAGCGCTGGTCTCAGAGGCCGGGTCTAGCGTACCTGGCGGTTCCGGTGCACTCAGCTCACAAGGTTCTGGTCCGAGCACGATGTTAGGTGGATTCAGCTTCACGTGGTTGTCCATGGAGTGGTTCACAGCACAGAATGGTCTTAGTGTTCCTACTTCATCCTCACTGTCATTGTCATCGAGCTCCTCCTCAAACAGGAAGTTGACAACTTTCTGTTTCCTGCGCAGCGCTTTGTCCAGGCGCCGTGTGTGCAAATAGCACAGGTCGCCCCGGAAACTCCTCTCCGTCTCCTTCAGTATCACAACAGTGGCCTCGTAGAAAGTCTCATCACACAGCTCTTGCAGGGTCTTCAGACGCTTGTCGAAACACTTGGCAGACTTGGCTTTGATCAGCTGCGGCGTATAGGACGGCCTGCGCTTAACACCCTCATCTTCTTCCTCGTCCACCTCTTCTTCACCTCCGTCATCCTCTAACTGACCCTGTCCTCTTTCTCCTTTTCCTCCCTTTTCACTATAACTACAAGGATTGGCAAAATTGGCGTATTTGTCTAAAAGCTGCTCACACTCGCTCAAGCACTCAGTCATACACCTCTGGCAGCTGACGGCGTGAGGATCCCGGCGCTGACGGCGATGGTAGGAGCTGATCTGTTTCAGCAGGTCTCTGTGTTCATAAATGCTCTTTTCTACATTTGCAAGCTCGTTGGCCTTCTCCACAGCATAAGCGGAGTACATGCACTGGGGCCCCGCCTCTCTCTGCAGGCCCTCCTCCCTCTGCAGCACAGCGTGGGTGTACCTGGGGGGGGAAATAAAATGGGCTCAGTGATGCACATGGATATTCAAGCCCGATTCTCTGCCAAAAAACTTAATGTATGTTGTGGAAAACGTAGATTAAAAACAGACTACAATGATTTGCAAATTCCACAAACCCTGAACACAGAAAATATATCAAATGTTTAAAGTGAGATGATGTAACAACTTGGCAAAATAATGTGTAGCATCCCCTCTTTAAAAACAAAAAACAAAAAAAACAGTCAATGTGCGTCTGAGGTACTGAGGGTCAGTTACTGGAGTTTTGGGAAATTAATATTGTCTCATTCTTGTCACATTAGGATTCAACCTGCTCAAGAGTCTTGGGTCTTTGTTGTATATTCATTTATTAAAGAGCCAAATGTTTTCAGTTGGTGAAGGATCTGGACTAAATGCAGGCCAGTTTAACACCTCAACTCTTCTACTACAAGGCCATGCTTCTGTGGTTTGGCATCGTCTTGCTGAAATATGTAAGACGTTATCTGGATGTGAGCATACGTTGGTCTGAAACCTGTATGTACCTTTCTGCAATGAAGATGTCATTTTGATCCGTCTGACCACAGCCCAGTTTTCCACTTTAACTGAGCTTTGGTTCAGAGAAGACGGTGGCGTTTCTAGATCCTGCTCACATATGGCTTCTTCTTTGCGTGTTAGAGCTTTAACCTGCATCTGTGTGGCATCATGACTTGTGCTTTCAAACACTGATATTAGGAAGTTTTCCTGAGTGCAGTAGTTTCTATTAGAGCGTCTGTTTTTAATGTGATGCCACCTGGGACTCCAGATAACGGGCTTCCAATACTGATTTTTAGCCTTGTCCCTTGCAGACAGATATTTCTCCATACTCTAATATTTTTTTTGATATTATATTATGTAGATGATGAGATCCTCAAAATTCCTGGTAAATTTACATTGAGGAACATTTTCGAAAACATTTACACAATTTTTAGATGCAGTGTTTTTACACAGACTGGTAAATGTCTGTCCATCCTCACTTCCTTACTGAGAGTCTCTGGCTCACTACGTTCTTTTTTTTAATGCTCCATCATGTCACCTGATCAAATTAACCAAACTGATTACAAGATGAAAGATGAAACACCTCCAGGTGTTTCATTTCAGGCACCACTTACTTTTAAAGCCCATCTCTTGCTCATGTCCTAGGAATGAAATGTGGATTTATGAAATTTGCAAATAATTGCATTTTGTTTTATTTACATTTCACACAAAGTCCCGGCATTTTTGGAGCTGTGCTTGCAGAGGGAAAGCACATTCTTCAGCCTGACAAAGTGTGGGTGAAATAAATTATTTTGTTTATGACCTTGTTATTTACCTATGATTTTATGATGTACTCATAGTTCTTGCTTCTAGACAGTATAGCGTGCCGTTTTATGAGCATTGAGTTTTACTATTACATCACACACACAAAAAAAAGTTCTTACTCAAGGATCCTGGAGCTTCCTCTGGAGTTCTTTGGCGAATGCTCTCCTGTTCCCAGCCTTCAGACACTCAGAGGCCTGCGAGAAGCGGAGTGATAGCTCTTGAAACTGCAGCATGATTTTCTTCTCATCCGCTGCAACATACGCCATGCAAAAAGGCCGCACGAAGCCTCTCGCTTCCAGGTCGTAAAGGGTAAGGTGATGAACGTAGGCGAATGCCCCCTCCTTTGAGTCTCCTAGCACAACCCTCGAGTCTTCCACAAAGCTGAGCCTTGGATACCCACTCCCGGGCACGTGGCCCACAAAGGAGGCCTGGTAGTCCACCGACATGATCCGCAGGGAGAAGTAGTTGAGATCAAAGGTGCCACAGACTTTGGGATCATCAGGGATGGTGAGGAGAGGCTGAGGGCCAACCTGCTCAGAGAACTCAGAGATGAGGATGAAGTCTTTAGTGAACTTGGCATAGGAGGTTTTTGCCCAAGGGTTGGAGTCAACCAGCGGAAAGAGGGGGACTGAGAACTCCTCCGGGAGCTCACAGAGGTCTTGATTTGACTGGCCATACTCATCCTCTTTAGTGAAAGCTACCACATCCGGGGAGCCGATCATAGTGGTGTTGCTGAGCAAGGCATGAGAAGCAGCAGCAGCAGCAGCAGCGCTTACAGTCATAGAAAATCTGCCAGAGGGAAGCCGTGAGGGGCAGCCACAGGAAGTCCTCTCATATTGGTCATTTTGCTCTCACAGTGTTCTTACAGCACTGCTACTGATGAAGTTAAAGAGGTGCACTACACAACCCAGCCGATTTACATAATTCATCAAAAGCAGCCAAGAGTAAAATAGGCACAAAAATCGACGATTTGCCTGTGGGGTACAGATGACAGCATAGGGTCGCTGGTATGTGTCATACAAAATAAATATAGACAACTCAATAAAGATAGAAGTCAGTGCCTCAGTTAACAAAAGCAATTATGAAGCGTCCAATCACAGCGTCCGAGCAGGCATCACACCATCCATACGTACAGGATCAAAAATGTACAGCAGCATCATTCAAGAGCCTCTGTCCTGTTGCTGCGTCCGCGCCAAGAGTCCGTCATGTCACTGAGGTCCGACGTACGGCGTCTCGTTGAAACAGAAACAGCGATTACAAAGGCGCTACATCTAATACTCACATACAGAGACAGACGCCATGTTTACCCAGCTGGACGCGGCCCGGTCACGTGATCAACGCTCCTCCCAGTCAGAGAAAATCCAGCAGAAACTTCCTGTATCGAGACCAATGATCGTGACTACAGATATTCATAACGTTTTCACAGGAAAATAATAATTATTATTATTAGCAGCAGCATTTTTAGAATGTCTAGGTAAAAAAACAACAACTCTAGTTTAAAATTCATTTACAAGACATTTAAAAAAATGATTGCCTTTTATAGTGTGTAATTTTTATTTACACGAAACAGAATTAGTGCAAAACTGTGGATTGTATATATATATATATATATATATATATATATATATATATATATATATATATATATATATATATATATATATATATATATATATATATATATATATATATAATATGAAGATGTCTTTGTCAAGAACCATGCAGTTGTTTATTTATTTATATTATTTTTGGCCAAAACTATACTTAAACTACAACTGCTATTTTATTTGTAGATGGCAAACTCCCCATTAAATTAGATTAATTTGATTTAATTTAATTTAATTTAATTTAATTTAAGTATTTCAATATGTTATCCTCAGTATAAGGAACAAAAATGTAATGGTCTTGAACTATACGTATCACCACTAGAACTCATCTGTCACATCACACCTGTCCTACAGCAGCTCCACTGGTTTCCAGTTACACTCCGCATCCACTACAGAATATTACTCTTCACTTACAAGGTCGTTCATAACCTCACCCCTACATTCCTGATCAACATCCTCCACATTTCCATACCAACCTGTACCCTCAGATCCTCATCATCTACCTGTCTCATGGTCCCCTCTGCTTGTCTCACAAGATAATTTTCTATCTTGTTTAAGAAAAAAAAAGTAAAGCCTGAAACACAGAAAAATAATATATTCCTATCCAGTTCATAGCTGAACATGACACTATTGTTCTTTGTGATATAACAGAGAAGGTTGAAAAAAAGTATTCATTAGTAGGAGCTGTTCCGAGAAACTTAAACTTTAAAAAAGATTCCTTCCACAGTGATGACATTAAATGGCCAATATAGGCTTGGATTAACTGTTCATTTAAGCACAACTAAAACTGCTCAATGGAAATTCTGATTTTCGGTGTATTTCTCTTTCCACAACCAGACAGAGAACAGTAAAAAGTAAATAAAGAACAGCAAATAAAGTACAGTGCGTTTAAATGTACGTGTTATTATTATAAAGCAGATTTTATTGGAAATATTCGGCACAAGCCTTTACGACAGTTTTACGACACTGTTCACGATCGTTGTTGACAGCAGGCGCGGATTTTGTAAACAGGAGCAATCTGCAGTTGTCAGAGCTCCGTGTTTTAATATTTTTTATCAACTCTTTCTCTCAAGTCATAATTATTTTTTCTTTTCGTCAATATTTCATTCATCAGAAGTAAATTCGTCCAACCGGTGACAACTTTTTTTTGGGGGGGGAGCTCTCTGAAAACTTTCTGAGCGGTTACGGTCTCGTCCTCTCGCCCCGTCTGCTAACATGCTAGCGGGCTGGCCGTCCGGAGCACCGGCTGCTTCCTGTGAGAGCGGCCAGGCATGCTGACGGCGCAGCTCCTCTGGAGGTCTTCGCTTCGATCGGCACTACAGCTGAGGTTTTTCTGTGCCGCGCAGAGTGTCCGGTGCCCCGGAACACAGCAGGAAGCGGACATGGTGAACCGGAGCAGAACTCAGATCAAGCGGGTTCTCTGCGTGGCCGAGAAGAACGACGCTGCTAAGGGCATCTCCGAGATCATGTCCAACGGCAGAGCCAGGAGGGTCAGTTTATACGTGGCTTTGGAAAACGTAAATAAAAGCAAGATACAATGATTTCAGATACAATGAACCCATCATTTATTCCCAATAGAGCATAAAGAACACATCACGGTAAAGAACACATCAGATGTTGAAGCTTAGACATCTTACCATTTTATGGAAAATATGAACTCGTTTTGATTTTGATGGCAACAACACATCTCAAAAATGTTGGAACAGGGGCAACAGCAGAATAGAAAGGTAATTGGTTAGAATCAAAAACACATTGAAAAGCATTTGACGACTTATCAGGTTAATTTGCAACAGGCCAGTGACATGACTGGATATAAAAGGAGCATTTCAGAGAAGCAGTCCCTTTTAGACATAAAGATGGGCAGAGGTTCACCAATCTGCAACAAACCGCATTGAAAAATTGTGGAACAATTTCAGAAAAATGTTCCTCAGTGTAAGATTGAAAATAATTTGAAGATCCCACCATCTACGGTACCTAATATAGTTAATAGATTCAGAGAATCAGGAGGCATGTTTGTCACAAGGGACAAGGCGAAAGGTCAGAACTGGATGTGTGGGATCTTCGGGTCCTTGGGTGGGCAGCACTGCATTCAAAACAGGCATGATTTTCTATTGGACATCACTGCATGGACTCAGCAGCATTTCTAGAAATCACTGTGAACACAGTTTGCTGTGTAATCCACAAATGCCGGTTAAAGCTGTAACATAACAAGAAAAGATGTGAACATGATTCAGAAATACTGCTGTCTTCTCTGGGCCAAAGTTAATCTAAAATGGTCTGAGGATAAGTGGAAAACTGTTCTGTGGTCAGATGAATCACTGAAATTGTTTTTGGAAACCATGGATGCCGTGTCTTGCAGACTAAAGAGGAGAGGGACCATCCAGGTTGTTATCAGCAGACAGTTTAAAAGTTTGCATCTCTGATGGTTTGGGGTTGTATTTGTATCTATGGTTTGGGCAGCTCACACATCTGGAAAAGACCATCAGTGCTGAAAAGAACAGAGCATAGAGGTTTTAGAGCAACATCTGCTCCCACCCACAAAACATCTCTCTCACATTTCTGGACATTTCTGTCCTAAAACTCCAGCAGCTGGTCTCCTCACTTCCCTGATGTTAAAGAAGAGAGGAATATAAACAATGATAAACATCACCCTGTTCCAACTTTTTTGAGATGTGTTGCTGCCATCAAAGTCAAAATGAGCTTTTATTTCCTATGAAATGATAAAATGTCTTAGTTTGAACGTCTGATATGTTCTACCGGGAATAAAATATGGGTTTATGAGATTTGTAAATCATTGTATTTTGTTTTTATTCATGTTTTACACAGTATTCCAACTTTTTTTTAGAAATGGGGTTGTAAAGGAAAAGACAGTTTAAATCATGACATTTTAAAGAAATATTTTGCCCCACCAAATCTGATTCCCCATAACCAGTTCAACTGTCTATGACTCTTTTTATCTGTTATACACTGATCAAGTATAACATTATGACCACTGACAGGTAAAGTGAGTAAACAGTTCTCATCTTGTTACAGTGCAAAGTTCTGCTGGGAAATTCCACATCCTGCCATTCACAATAATCCTATTTTGGCACTTGGTACCAACCAAAAAATCTTTTGCAGATCAATTACACCCCCAACATGCCAACTTCTTTCCCCTACTAGGGCCACCTCCCCCAGCAGGTCAGCAGTGGGCCCCTCAACAATTATTTTAGAAAGTGCTCAGAGAACAGCACAGAATCTGAGGGGTTCACTTGGTTTGTCTCTGTACATTATCCTATTCTCAGTGATAAGCAGTGTCACTCTAATGGCTCTACATTCAATACAAATGGACACATTTGTACCATAATTAAACCTCTGAAGTTTTTAATGAGTTGACACAAAATCTTAAAGAAAAATAAATGTAGTGAAATGGGGTTTTTTTTCCATTTTGTGAAACCACAAACCACACAACTGGACAGTTATTATTCAAATTGACTATCATCCTCCATGACCTAGCAGTACTCATCTTTTATTGAACTCAGATGTATTGACTTCTACTGCTGTAATATTGATTGTACTGTTTTCTGTTTCAGAGGGAAGGGATGTCCAAGTTTAATAAAATCTATGAGTATGAATATCATCTTTTTGGCCAGGTAAGCAAATGATGTAAAATGATTAAATCTCCATCTCAGTGTCTAGTGTTTTCCATTGTCCATCATCTCTGATTCTGTCATCATTTGCCACCAGGATGCAACAGTAACAATGACATCAGTGTCGGGTCATCTACTGGGTCTGGAGTTTAAAGCACCTTTTCAAAAATGGTAAGTTTGAATAAAGATCTTGAGTATTGATTGTTAGGCAGGTTATTAACAACTGACTGTGTGTATTTTGCCTCCCAAGGCACAGCTGCAATCCTGTGCTGCTGTTTGATGCAGAAGTAGAGAAGTACTGCCCAGATAACATGATTCAAATCAAGGTAAGCTTGACTCACCAAAAAGGCACCATAACTCCATGTCGTCACTCCGTGTTTCATTCTCTTTTTGGGGGATCTTTTAGTAGTTTTTTAGCTTCACTGTTAGGATGATTATTGTATTTGTTATGAGATCATTTGAGTTAGACGTTGGTATTTTTTTCTCATTGTTCCGTCACGTTTCTTTTCCTTCTGTAGCGGACACTGGAGAAGGAGGCGAGACAATGCCAGGCTTTGGTCATCTGGACAGATTGTGACAGGGAGGGAGAGAACATTGGCTTTGAAATTATTGATGTTTGCAAAGCAGGTATGTTAAGAATATGCTTCGATTTAAATCCATTTCAAGAGTTATCAACATTTCTGTAACCAGATAAGACCATGGAATAACCCTAACCCTAACAGCGCACCATTTCTGTGTGTTTTTTTTAGTGAAGCCCAATTTGCAAGTCTTTCGAGCAAAGTTTTCTGAGATCACTCCCGGCTCAATTCGGAGAGCCTGTGAGACTCTAATGGAGCCTGACGCTAACATCAGTGATGCGGTGGACGTCCGTCAGGAGCTGGATTTACGGATAGGTAAGGCAGCATTGGCTCCAGTGCAGCTGAAAATGATTCTGTCTGTTTTAAATGCCATGCTCTTCCATTTAACTCCTGTGGTCATCTTCTGCAGGTGCATCCTTCACTCGATTTCAGACGCTTCGCCTGCAAAAGATCTTCCCAGAGTCCCTGGCCAATCAGCTCATCTCATACGGCAGCTGTCAGTTTCCCACTCTGGGCTTTGTGGTGGAGCGCTTCAAAGCTATTCAAGCTTTTATACCCGAGACTTTCTACAAGATCAAAGGTTTAAAAAAAAAAAAAAGCACACCTATATACAAACACAAAAATCCATTGATTGTTTTAAATCATCAACCCTTTCCTGCATGTCTGTCTTTGAGCTAGTGCTCCATGAGGTGGAGGAGGACACTGTGGAGTTCAGTTGGAAAAGAAACCGTCTCTTCAATCACACATGCTGCCTCGTGCTCTACCAGATCTGCATGGAGGTATGTGCTTGTTTCTATGTAGGGTTTGTGTTAAATGCTCTAATGTGGGACATTATGAAAGTATGCAATGTAGCTTTCTTTGAACATTATTAGGGAATAATAAGTGCATGCACCACTTAACTCACTCTAGGCGCTCTGCAGTTTTAGGTTTAATCCTGAATTTCCCTCGGGATCAATCTATCTATCTATCTATCTATCTATCTATCTATCTATCTATCTATCTATCTATCATCCCATTTTAAATATGTGTTTAGCAGATATTAGTGTTAAAGGTTCTTGCAGGGATTTCATATTTCATATGATACGAGCGATGTGTGTAAACATTGCTTTTAGTAGAAAATGCCAGATCGAGCCAAATGAATCTTTAATCTTGTTAACAGATATGTATCCAATACATTATTATTATGGAGAATTGCATGAATGATAACACAAATCATCAGTAATCATCATAATGTCATGAAGACTGATGAGAGCACTGCGGTCATTATCACTGTATATTTTTCATTGTCTTCGTTTGGCTTTGATTTTGGTATGAACTGTTTGGTAGTGTTGGTAGAGATTGTGGTTTTATAATCTCCTGTTTGTTGATTGGGCTTTAGCATCTTTGTGTTTTAGGTCTTATGTGGTTTCAGTCACTGACGACAGGAAGAAGGTGTCATCTGAATCTGTGCCTGTTCTCCATGAGCACTCATTGTTTGCCAGTGAGGCTGACAGGCCCTGTAATTATCACTCAGCTCGTTTTCACAGTTTCCCACAGAGCGAGATGTGAGTGTCAGATAACAAACTCAGGTTAGAAGGCACAAGCATTGATTAGCTGTGCTAAACAAGCTGCAAAATCTTACAAAAACGCATAAGCTAAACCTGATTTAGGTCACTTAGGGTCCCTGAATTTTATTTATTGATACATTTATTGTCTGAATGTGGGGAGTGTTTTTTTTCTCTTCTCAACCTGAGTCAGTATTTGGTAAACTGCATTTAAATTGGCTCACATGGAGAAATCCACAAGCTTCACACATTGTCCTGCTGAAATTCTGGCCCCTTCCTCCCGACAGAAGTGGTAGAACTGAATCCAGTTTGTGGGAAAACCTGCCTGCACATGCCTCTTCAGAGCTGAGGAGACGTGCATGTCTGCCTTCACTTTGTTGTCTTTAAGTCACTTTTCAACTAATTTGCAGGTATGTTCAGGGACATTATCAAATTGAAAGACCCATCCATGTCCAAGCTTGAACTATTTGCCTGATGTTTTAAGATGTCACTTCAGCAATTCAGAGAGAATCTTCTTTCCTCATGATGGCATCTATTTGGTGAAGTGTAACAGATAGATAGCTGCCCAAAACCATGATGCTGCCGCCCCCACACTTCACAACCGGGGTTGTGTTCCGAGTTCTCCTTTTTTCTCCAAACATAACGATGATCATCATAACAGTTCAGGTTTAGTCTCATCAGACAACAAGACAAGCCTCCAAAACTGTTTTCGGTATTCCCAATTGTACACTCCCCGCTAGCTGCTACCCACTAGCCGCTACCCGCAAGTTGTGGGTTTAGGAACCTTTGCTAACCACTAATGCAATCTTCCACTCTCTAAAGCCGCTACCCATTATGCCGACTCCCTTACTCACATTGTAGGTGTGGCAATGGGCGTGTCTTTTGCCCTTTCCACAAACTCCGTATCTTGCGATCGCAGGTTTAGGGTAGCGGGTGGTCTGACCACCTGCTAGCTGCAACTCGCATGTGGTGCGTACAAGAGCGCATACAAATGGCATCAATGTGAATCACAAAATCCTCTTAAGATGTTTAACGAAGGATAATACTTGTTAGGCCGTCTGCCAAGTTTCCATCTTTTTTTTATTTTTAAATTATCAGCAGGTTGTGTTTGTTATTTTGTTTTGTGTCACGCTGAGTGGTATCAAAAGATATGTCTGCCACACAAACACCAGATCACACACAAGGTGCACTTGTACTTGTGCAATGACATGAAAGCTTTTCTGTCTTGTTCTACAGAATAAATTATTCTGTATTTATATTCTATGTAGAAAAAGTTTACCTTTGACATGTGAAAGGTGTTCACACTAATGTTATTATAGTAAAAGAGGTTCAGATGATTTGCTAGAGTTTAATATTCAAGTTGTTGTGAGGAAGCACATTAAATTCTACCGTTCTTCTCAACTCTATGGAGGTTTTCAGTTTTTTTTCTCTTCTGTTCTTAAGAAGGAAATGCGGTCAAACGTATCAGTTTGAACTCAGTGTTTTTCATCTAAAGATTTTTTTCCCCTTCGCTGAACAAGAATGTTGAACGAGCTTCCTTCCTTGTACTGCTTTTGTAAAGAAACGTTTTCTTCCTGAGATTTTAGAAGTTTTAGATTATACACCCAAGTGCTTTGCTAGAGTTTCCTTGTAGCCCCTCACCTGCACATCTGCTTTTATTACTCTAAACCAGTGGTCCTCAACCTTTTTTCAACCATGGACCAGTTTAATATTTTCACAGACTGCTCTGTAAAATGTGTTGTGGATAAATACAAAAAAATAAAATGATACGACTGGCATAAAAACTGATATTTTCTATATATTATGATAAACCTAAATCTGCTGTGTATTCATGTGTAACTTTATTAGAAGCGTCCTTGTAACAACAGAACATCAGTAACATCCTCTCCGCTCAAAGACACTTTCTGAAGACGTTTGTTTTTTACTCATTTTTCCAGCTTGAGGGTTTAAACGTAACACGTGACCCAGACGCAGGTCTGAAAGTCTTGTCATGCGTCAAGAATCAGTCGTAGACGGATGTAATGGAGAGAATCTGCTCATTTTTCAAAATAAAACATCATTTAGACTTGGATAATGAATCTAACAGTAATAATGGAAGTTATTCATTTTTTCTCTGCGGCCCGGTACCAAATGACCCACAGAACCCCTTCTCTAAAGGATCTCTAAACAACAAGTTGCCAGATTGTATTTTCTCACCAGTGCAGATCTCTTTATTACTAAGTTGAATTATGACTTCATAGATTGGGGTGCATCTTAGCCACAAAGTCAAATGGGTAATAACTAGGGCTGTCAAAGTTATCGCGTTAATAATGCATTAACACAAATTCTGTTTAACGCCACAATTTTTTTTTTACGAGCGATTAACGCACACACGTTTCTGTAAATATGACCCTCGGCCAATAAGTGTATTTACAGTCAACGTGTGGGACAGACATGGTGACAGAAAAGGGTCTTATGAACGGCAAGTTTAGCTTTAAGGTGCTGCCAGATGGGTCGGTTGACAAGAAAAAGGTTATTTGTATTTATTGTCGCTGTGAACTAAGTTACCACAGCAGGACACGGTAAAGTTAGTTTCACATCCGACATTCGCTTGTTTTTTTTTTCTCTTTAAACTTAATAGCGTCATGAAAACAGCACCGATTTCATCCAGGTTGGTATAATTTTGTAGATATAAGTATGCCAGACATTTCACAAGTGTCATCAACACTCCAAGCTCAGTGAGTGTAGAAAAAACAGCTCTGAATGTCCTTCTGAGTACCTCGCTGCTGCCGTGGAGTTTAGGGACCGTCAGCAAATTACTGCGGTCAAGCAGCATTGGTGGACTTCCGGTTTTCAAACTAAAGGCTTAAAAACAAAAAAAGCAGATCCCTGTGACCCTGTATAGGACAAAATGAGTATAGATGATGGATGGATAAACAGAACATTTAAAAAATGCGATTAATGTGCGATTAATCGCGAGTTAACTATGAAAATCTTTCGATTAATCGCGATTAAAAAATTTAATCGACTGACAGCCCTAGTAATAACAGCTTTTCCCACAGAAAGAGCTTTCATTTAATTTATTCTGTAATGTCTAAACATTGTTCTTCCATCTCCAAAGTTATTGTAAAGCTGGAGGTTTCCTCTTGCAAATGAATTAAGATAGACAGAGAAAAAAGGACAATTATCTCCATATTAAAATGTGTTTATAACAGAAAATTGATTCAGATGTTGACGAGGTCATTTTAATCCCACAAATGACCATATTTGGTTACAGTTTTTGCTGTGTGGACCTGACAAATATCTATTCTCTGATGTAGGTGTGCGCAGCCCCTCCTGCAGCTACAGCACGTGTTGTTGATCTGCGTGAATAAAATGATTTAAAAGAAACATGTGAAAGGAGGATATGATTTTATCAATTTCTAGGATCCCATAGCAACAGTCACCTCAGTAACCAGCAAACCCAAGAGCAAATGGAGACCGCTGCCTTTGGATACTGTGGTAAGATAATAATAATAATGATTTAAAAAAACCATGATAAAACCACAGCTACATGCAAAAGACACACTGCATCATAAAACACATCTGCCAGTGTTACAAAATGAATGAAATGCATTGAGTTTTCTGGTGCAGCAGAAAACTACTCGGTGTCCTTCTGCTTTGGCCGGGTATGAAAAGTTCTCTGCATCTATCTGACCTGCAGGAACTGGAGAAACTGGCATCTCGGAAGCTCAGAATAAATGCCAAAGAGACCATGAAAATTGCTGAAAAACTCTACACCCAAGGGTGAGCGTGTGAATCTTTTTCTTTTTTTTTTTAATCAGTGTTTTAGGTAATGATCATACATACTGATTCCCAGAAGATCAAGTATTGTTCTGGCCCAAGCGTGTGTTAAATGTCCCATCTTTCATTTGAACTTGCTTCAGTCGGTTTACTGGCATGAAGCCACCTCACATGAGAGGCTTTATGATTTCATTGAAATGGTAAAATTTATTTTTTTGTTTACCAGGTTGCCAAACCACTTCAGAGTTGTTCCTATTTTTGTACAAGAAGGACCATCTGGCATTTGAATCAGTATTTCATGACTTGTGTGAAGATGGCTTGAAGTTGCACTTTCCTTTTCTTTCGCTCAGGTTCATCAGCTATCCTCGCACTGAGACGAACATTTTTCCTGCAAACTTGGCCCTCGGCCCCCTGGTGGAGCAGCAGACACACAGCCCAGCGTGGGGGACGTTCGCCCAGCGGGTGCTTGACCAGCCGGGGGGTCCCAACCCGCGACAAGGCAAAAACTCGGACCAAGCCCACCCTCCCATACACCCCACAAAGTATACAGGGACACTGCAGGTATGTAGGAAGATGGTGATTTGTTTTGTCCTTTGAACACACAATATGTTTGAACTGCATGTTAGCAAATATGTCACAGATATCCTGACAGGAGATGAAATATGTCAGTTTTTCTGCATTATACAAATAATAATACAATTATTGCTGTTGTTATCAGCCCTGCACTTTTGATTCATACATCTGAAATATCACAAAGTGCTTATTTCTTTTTTTTTTTTAATTTGACACAATCTCCTGGGTCTTAAAAGTCCCATGACAGGCTTTGATCAAAATGCCAGAGAGATGCTGCAGAACACCTCTCTTTTCATGCGTGAGCTCACAGCTTCATTCATTCATTTGACTCTGGTCCACCTCCATCTGCAGAGGACTGGACCTCTTTTCAGATCTTTCCTTCTAACTTCCATAGGACACAGTACTCTGAAAATCTCTCTGAATTACATATTTTCTGACCTATGAGCCCTCAAAAAAGTCAAAGGTTTTCTTATGTTGTAATTTTTGCTTTGGTCAACACTGTAGACACCCACTTATATGCTCTCATGCACAGAAAATGTATTTTTTCATCGTATTTCACCAGCCTTTTCAATCTCACAAGATGACTTTGCAGCATTTTTTAATGAATACATAATAAGCACTGGCCAGGGGAAAGAGGAGAATTCCATTTGCGCCCCCTTCTTTGGTTGAGGAGCATTTTTTAATCTTCAGACAGCAAACCTGCACGTTCTTGAACTTAGGAGGCAAATTTCTGTCCCTCTTTCCTTCCAGGGCAACGAAGCACGTGTGTATGAGTTCATTGTCCGCCACTTCCTGGCTTGTGTATCCCAGGATGCTTTGGGACAGGAGACTGTGGTGGACATAGACATTGCTCAGGAAAAGTTCTCCACCTCTGGACTCATGATTATTGCAAGGAATTACTTAGATGTTTATCCGTATGATAGGTGGAGCACAAAGGTATGAAATCCACCAAGCACTTTGTCTTTGCCAGCCTTATCCAAAGGCCAAACGTAAACTGAAGAAACATCATTACCTCCTTCCTCTTTCTGCTTGATTGTGACCGATTCTTGTAAATGTTATATTTCACAGCTGATCCCAGTGTATGAACAGGGCTCCCAGTTTCAGCCCTCTGCTATCGAGATGTTGGACGGACAGACGAGCCCACCGCAGCTTCTCACTGAGGCCGACCTCATAGCACTGATGGAAAAGCATGGCATCGGTAAAGTTTCAACACACAGAGGCAAAAAAAAACAGTTGCCAGTATGTGTAAGTGTGCACAATAAATCTGCCGAAATCAAAAACTGATGAATCTTTCTAACTGAATTTATTCATGTGCACAACATGCAGCCGAGCCAAAACTCAACTTCTATACCCCCTTTGTCATATTTACATGACGCATAGCACAAAACTTACAATATTTTCCTCTGTTATAAAGTAAGTTTTACGAAAAAACATCTTGATTACATTTTCTGTACAGTTTAAAAGAAGAAAGCCTTTATTTATACAATAAAATTACATTACACAAAAATGCACTGGATATAACACAGAAGACCAACAAAATACTTCAAGGGACACATAAAAGAGATGGACCAGACTGAAACAACATTGTGCCAGCCAAAAGGTCTCATTTATACAACCTGAATTCAGGAAAAGTTGGGACGTTTTTTTTTAAATCTGAATAAAGTAAAAAACTAAAAGACTTTCAAATCACATGAGCCAATATTTCATTCACAATAGAACATAGATAACATAACAAATGTTTAAATTGGGAAATCGTAGACTTTTATCCACTAAATGAGCTAATTTCAAATGTGATGCTGCTACAGGTCTCTAAATAGTTAGACAGGGGTATGATCACCGTGGTGGAGCATCACCTCTTCTTTTCCAAACAGTTTGAAGGCGTCTGGGCATCGAGGTTATGAGTTTCTGGACTTTGGTTGTTGGAATTTGGTCCCGTTCTTCCTGATATATCCTGATAGGTTTCCAGCCGCTGAAGAGTTCATGGTCATCTTTGACGTATTTTTCATTTAATGATGATGATGTTCTCTGTAGGTGAAAGATCTGGACTGCAGGCAGGACAGTTCAGCACCTGGACTCTGATGAAACCATACTGTTGTAACAGCTGCTGTATGTGGTTTTTTATTGTCCTGCTGAACTACACGAGACCTTCCCTGAAATAGACGTCACCTGAAGGGGAGCAGATGCTGCTCTAAAACCTTTATATGCTTTTCAGCATTCATAGTTCTTTCCAACACATGCCAGCTGTCCGTACCGTATGAACTTATGCACCTCCACACCATCAGAAACGCTTTAGAACTGAATTCTGATAACATGCTGGAAGGTCTCCCTCCTCTTCACCCTGGAGGACACAGCGTCCATGATTACTAACAAGAATATCAAATTTGGACTCGTCTGACCAGAGAACAATTTCCCACTTTGAAACAGTCCATTTAAATGAGTCTTGACCTACAGGACACGACGGTGCTTCTGGACCATGTTGAAATATAACTTCCTCTTTCATGATGGACCTTTATGATCGGAGGAGGTTTGTGTTTACCAACAGTGGTTTCTGGAAGTATTCCTAGTGATGTCATTGACACAATCATGCTGATGAGTGATGCAGTGTCGTCTGAGGCCAGAAGACCACGGACATCAAATAAAGGTCTTCAGCTTTGTCCCTGACACACAGAGATGTCTTCAGTTCCTCTGAATCTGGAGATGATGTTATCTACTGTAAATGATGAGATTTGCAAAGACTTTGCAATTTGATGTTGAGGAACATTGTTTTTAAAGTATTCCACAATCTTTTTAGGCACTCTTTCACAGATTGGAGAGCCTCTGCCTCTCTGAGACCTCTCTTTATAGCTGATCATGTTACCTGATATCAACCTGATATCAATTAACCCAATCTTTTTAAAAATGTCCTGCTTTTTCATCCATTTGTTGTCGTCCAAGTTTTAGACCCCTGTAGCAGCATCACATTTGAAATGAGCTCATTTAGTGGATAAAAGTGTAACATTTCCCAGCGTAAACATTTATTAAGTTATCCTTGTTCTGTTGTAAATAAGATATTGGGTCATGTGATTTCAAAGGATTTTAGTTTTCATTTTATTTAATTTAAAAAAAAAAATGTCCCAGCTTTTTTGCAATTGAGGTTATGCATAATCTTATTTTATGTTTTTTTTTTTTTAAAGTAAGTAATATTTTACAGCAAACATGATAGCAATTGGCAAAGTATCTAATGCAAATTTTATAGATTTTTTTTTTCTTTCCAGGACGTTTGAATGTGATAGAATCCTCATTACGTACTGTCATACTAGTAGGTGTTGATTTTGGCAAAATGTTCAAATCCATACGCCAAATACCAAAATGTCCTTTCTAAATCCTTAAAAATGTCACTTTCCATCTTTTCTTTATCCCATGACATTTTCCATCAGTTTGGGGGAAAAAAAAAAAAACATAAATCTTGTTTTACCTTTTATTTTTTTTGGCTATTCTATGTAGCCAGACATTGTTTGGAAGTAAGAGTCTGTGGAAGAGTCATTTGTTGAATCTGTCACATGGTTTTCCCCAACTGACTTAAGAATGTGACCGACCAACGGCAGGTTTCGAGTCTATTAATTCTAGAAGTAGAAGTAGACAGTCCCCTGAGGGGAGCATTGGACCCATTTTACACCAGTCACACATCCTAACTATGTGAAAGCTAAATATACCCCAGATCTGTGTTCTTCACTCCAGGTCCCCAGGACCCACTGGCCTGCATGCTTTAAATGTTTCCCTGCTCCAACACACCTGACTCAGATTAATGGGTCATTAACAGACTTGTGCAGACCTTGATGATGAGCTGGGACTGACCCCTTCATTTGAGTCTGGTGTGTGAGAGCAAATGCATCTAAAACATTCAGACCATTAACAACCCTGCCTGGATACACGTGGGCTTCATTATATACTCATTAGCCTGCTTAACTAAAATCATGATGAAATCAGGCAAAGCTCAACAAAATGTTTTCTTTTTTTCCTTTGACAAAGCTTGCAGCACTTAAACAGCACACACTTTGGAGTAGTCTGTACCATTTTGGAAGCTTGAAATGTGTCATGTTGTTTGTGTAGAAAAGTGCTGCTCAGTTCGGGTGCTCGTGGCAGCTAATATCTAAAACATGCGTTGCATGTTCTTTTTCCACTAATACCAGTTATCTATTATTTTTCCAAAGCAGTGATATATTGTCACTGTCAATGACTTCAGAAGTCACTATGGCACTTTTCCAAAATGTAGTACATAGTATGCAGTATTTGAACAGTTGTAGAGTCTGCAGTATGCAAGAGGTACCTGGATGGTGTGCAAGTGACCAGTCTGCCTGGCATACTATACCCCATAATGCAATGCGCTACTGCAGTAGGAGCCATTGGGATGGTCCTGTGACCAACATCTGTCCCGTAGCTGTTTTTAGGGTGCCATACTGCATTCTAACAACTGCTGCTGGACTAGTATGCAATACATACTGTATACTAGGCTCTAGGTGCAGTTTGTGGTATGCAATTTTGACAATGGCTTTTTGAAAAATGGTCTTTTACATGTCTGTTTTTTTTTTCTTATATGTATCCCAGAAAAAAAACATTGTCGTCTGTGCTCTTTGCTAAAAGCATATCTCGTTTGTATTTGCAGAAAGAACTTTTCTTAGCGTTCATGGGTGCTTTTTTTTCCTCCCAGTATTCTCTTCAATAAAATCAGACAAAAACTTACCCAACACAAACATGGCAATACCTCAGTGATCATTTTGTTGAGTCAACACAGAGCTTGTTTGTTTTGAATCCACAGTTTCATCTGTAATGGAAGCTGCAGTGTGCTTACTTGGTGTGTTACAGGCACAGACGCCACCCATGCAGACCACATCGAGACTATTAAAAGTCGAATGTACGTGGGTTTGACTGCAGACCAGAGATTTCTTCCTGGAGAGCTCGGCATGGGACTGGTGGAGGGTATGTGCAAATACTCCAAATACCACAATAAACTGGTTACCAAATACCACAATAAACTGGACTGGCTTTAAAAGATACATATGCCCTTTCTCTCACAAGTTGGCATAATTTCCAGAGGTTTTCCAGAGGTTCCTGTAACATTATTTGGTCAAAATACCAAAGGTGTATCATTCAAAAGCTTCAGTATCAATGATGTATTCACACCTCTGATCATAACAGCTGGAATGAGTCGTTCTGCTTCACTTCATTCATTTTTCAAAAATGTGTGCCTACTTTAAGATCGGTCATACAGATTTGTGCGTCTATGTAAACGTGAATTTGATAACCTGTGGAGCACATTTTTACAGCATGAGAGGGCATACACTATCTTGCATGACAGAAAAGTACTTGAATTTTAAAAAAAAATAATATTTAATATTAACCTCAAAAGCTCTTTACAGATATACGCTGCTTTACTTACTTAACATTTTAACGGTTTCACCTACAACAATTTTAAGTTAGGAGAATACCATAACTCAAAACATAAGATTTTGAGTTTTGTTGGTGCTGCACCATTTCATTGAACAATCATCAGTGATGGTGGAGAGGTCATTCTCAGGTGAAGTAAATACACCATCTTTATTGGCTCAATAACACCGACAGTTGTACTGTAGTGCAATAAAATCCTCATTCAAGCTCCAGCCCACACTTCCAGCCACACATTCAGAAATCAGCCCCCACAGGGCTGCTTTCTGAGCCCACTACTCTTTACATATGACTGTACATCAGTCCATTCTGTCAACTCTGTTGTTATCTTTGCGAATTACAGTCAGACTCCTCTCAGGAGGTGGTGAGGTCCTGAAAACTGACGCTTTAGTACTCCACAAATAACTCATTGCTGAATACAAAGAAAACAAAGAACATTTGAGGAAAGGCTGATCCCCCCCCTCCCATTTTCATAAATGGGCATCACCCGCCAAGAAAGAGTTCAGCTTCAAATTTAATGGAAAACTTTTCTTGCACCACAAACAACACAGCTGCTGTTTAAATAAAAGAAATTTAAAAACCGGCACAGCAGCTCTGGCTTATCCTGCCAGTCCTGAAGAAAGCAGTCTGCTGGTGGCCTTCCACTCTTCTGCAACGAAGAGCACTTTAATACTCTGCCTCACGGTGTAAAATGAGAGCTGCTCAGCAGCTGGCCCAAAAAAAAAAAAAAAGCATTATAGGAGGTCATGAACACAGAACAGAAAATCATCACCTACCCTCTTCCTTCACTCCAGGACAGTGCAGACACCTGCAACCCATCAAGAGCAAAAAATTAAATAAAATAAAAAAAACTCTTCTCACTCTGACCATCTCCTATTTGACCATGACTCCATTCTGCAATACAGCAGTACTGCAGAGTTGCTTTTTTAATCTTATATTTTACCCTGGTGTGCTTTCCCCTGCCCAGTTATTTCATGATTGGTATTTGAAGTACAATGTGTAATTGGTACATCAAGTTTTGCAGCACTTCTCAAAGAGGCACTTACAGTTTTGAAGTATTCTGAATAAAATAGCAATAAAGCTTAATCTGTCTGACACTTATTTCTATATACTTACACATGTGGAAAAGTGACATTTGTAGTTGTATGTTTTTCACAGGCACTGCACGCCTGGTAAGAACCGATAGTGTTATGACGTGTGAAAACTGAACTCTGGTGATGTACAGTTCCTCTGGCTTCATTTAGCTTCAGTTAGTCTCTATGACTGAATAACATTGTGTAAACGGTTACGATAAATGCCTTCTCAATGATTGTGACGTGTCACTGAATACTCTAGATATACTTGCAGTAGCTCTACTGCTGTTCTGACACAGTTAGTGGTGATCCCTTCTTTATCAGAGTTGTTCCAACACCAATGCCAGTATCGGAAATACTAACAGATACCGCTGAAAATAAGTGCTATCGTGAATATTTACTTCTATGCACCACCCATTACCATGTAATTTAACTAAGGCTGTGGTTTCCAGAGGTGGCACGAATATTGTAATGTAACATAAGCAACTTTATTAAACATTTAAGGAGCCATCACGCAAAAAAAAAAAAAAAAAAAGCGCAAGTTTATCATGTCAAAGAGAAAGATGGTCACAGTGGATCAGCAAACTCTGGAGTTTGCTTTTCAGAAATGAGAGGAAGACCCTAAAGAAAGCCAGAAACCAGAAGAATGATGAACAAAACTGTTAAATTCTTCGTCCTAGATGATCAGCCGTTGTCGGCTGTTGAAAAGATTGGATTTTGCTGCGTGACTGAGCATCTGGAGCTGTGGTACAGTTTCCCAGGTCAGAAATGAATCTCTCTTCAAACGGTATGAGTCTGACTGATCATATTTCATGTCAGCTAAAGAAGTGCAGGCAGTCAACTTTATGACAGACATGTGGACCCCTAATGCGTTCAGATGTCAAAATATAAATGCCTTTTATTTAAAAAGAAAAATAAGTCATTTTTAGTTAAAAATAACACTGGTGTCAGATCAGTACTCAGTATTGGCTGATACCCAAAACCCAAGTATCAGAATAAGTGTCAGAGAGAAAACAAATGGCTTTGAAACATCTCCACTCTTTTTGGATCAATCTCGTTGGAAGTCCAGCATGAAACCAGTCCATGTTATCAAAATTCTGCACTGCAGATAGAAACTTAACAGCCAGACAGCAGGTCAGAGACGAGTCACTTCTCAGCATGATAAACCTGGGACCCACTGCTGCTGCATTCCTCTGTGTCTTGATTGTTTGTTTTTAACAATAAAGGGGTTGGAGTTCCCAATCATGATATAAAACTCTAAACAAAATGCTGGTAGAGCCTTGTTTTTTACTGGAGTAAATGAAAAAAAAAACACTGATCGCAATTTACTCTTAATATCAAAGCAAAAACCAAGAGTGAAAGACTTCCTGCTTCACATTTCAGTGTGTGATTAGTCATTTGAAGTTATTGGGGAAGATAAAGATGGGGAGGCTGGTTATATTTAGTCTGAGCTGGTTCTGTGACGTCACAGTATCCTGCAGATCTGAAGGACTCGCGACAGCAGATAGTTTCAAACTTAGGTGGCCTCAAACAATGCCAGAGTTTTTGAGTTTGTGGTCACCTCATGTAACCAAATAAAGGGACCTTTCACTCAGTTGTGTCTCTGTGAATGTGCATGTGTGTATAGGTTACAACTCAATGGGCTATGAGATGTCAAAACCAAACCTTCGTGCTGAGCTGGAAGCAGACCTCAAGTTGGTGTCAGAAGGCAGGAAGGACAAACAGAGCGTGCTTGCAGCACCACATCCAGAAATACAAGACCGTCTTCGTTGAGTCTGTCAGAAAGGCAAAAAAGTTAGTTGTATCTCATTATACTTTGGTCCAGAATGAGCGTTCTGCTTTTCATGGATGGAGTAATGATGCATGCTTATTTTCCACTAGGTTAGATGAAGCCCTGTCGCCATATCTGGGTGCAGCTCTGGAGATGACTGAAGCAGAGCAGCAGGACATGGAGATCCCGCTGCCAGTGAGGAAGTGTCCTAGCTGTGGTCGGGACATGGTTCTGAAGAAGAAGAGGGAAGGAAACAGGTGAGAAAAGACACACAGTGGGGATTAAAAACCACACCATCACAGAGAAACAAAGATGTTTTCTCAAACATCTATTAGGTTAAGCTTTGTTATTACGCATAATAACCACATTCTGCATTTCTTATGTTATTATATCCTGATGTCCCTCAAAAAAGTCACAGATTAGTTTTTTACACTGTAGTTTATTGCTTCCTTGATTTTCTTTTTAGTTTGATTTTCACCTTCGTTTGAATGACATTACACTCCTTCACTGATATTTTATTGTTTTTTTTTTTTTTTGCAGTTATGTATTTCTTTACTAAAAATGTATTTCCTTGTTTGTGTTTCCTTTTGAAGTCAAATGTTTTTGTCGATTGTCTTGTGGGGTTTGACTTTCTAACCCTGCATTTCACATTTATAACCATTTTGGCACCAAAAGCAACAATCATTAGCTTCTGTTACACAAAAACCAGTGTTACTTTTTTATTCGTTACTTTTATCAGTCAGGTTTCAAGTTGTGGGGAGTTGATCATTTTATTTCTCCACAAAATGACCTGAGATATGGCGTACCTGTGAAAGCTCATTCTGAATGTGCTTGAATTAGATAGAACCAACGTCATAATTAAAATAACTGCTTTTATGCATCTTATGTGCTCTGTTTCTTCTCTGCAGTAAGTACTTGTCATGTGTGGGCTATCCAGCCTGTAAAACAGCGGTGTGGTTCCCTGATATGGTGCTTGAGGTCAGCAGGGATGACAGTATTTGTCCCACATGTCAGCCAAGCCCCGTTCACATGTAAGTATTGATTTTATCCAACCTTTTATCCATTAACTTCCGCTTCTCCAAATTCGGGTCGTGGGGGCAGCAGGCTAAGTAGATAGGTCCAGACCTCTCTGTCCCCGGCTAATTCTTCCAGCTCTTCCAGGGGAATGTGGCGTTCCCAAGCCAGCCAAAAGATATAATCTGTCCAGCATGTCTTCCTGGTTGAAACACCTTCCCATAGAGGCATCCTCACCAGATCCCCAAACCACCTCAGCTGGCTCCTCTCAGTGTGGAGGTGCAGCGACTCTACTCCGAGTCCCTCTCAGATGACTAAACTTTTCACCCTATCGCTAAGGGAGAGTCCGGCCACTCTGCAGGGGAAACTCATTTCAGCTACATCTATGACTAAATTAATTGTTTTCTTGTCAGAGAGAGAAAGAAGGAAGGAAGGAAGGTGTTTATTCTCTCAAACATAGATGATGATCCACAAGTAGAGAAAGTTTCCCCTCAGTGCTACTCATTTTATTACTTTTGTTTTGCAAATTAGTGGTTAGAGTTGTCGCTCTAACCGGAAGGTTGCTGGATTCATCCCCAGCCCCGTCACAAGCCAAAGTGTCCCAGCCCAGGACTCTGAACCTCACATTTCCCCCACTGCCCCAGCCACTAAGGGGTCACAAGTCCGTGCTCTCATAGTGCCAGTCCCAAGCCCAGATAAATGGGGGCGGCATCAGGAAGGGTATCTGAGGTAAAACCTCTGCCAGATCAATATGCAGAACATGATGATCTGCTGTGGTGACCTCGAAAGGGTAAAAGCAAAAAGAAAGTTTAAGAATAGTCAGCTTTAGCCCCCCACATGGATTAAGATGTTAGAAATAATGACAGGTTTTAGACACTGTTTTACTGCAACACATATATTTGAATGTATGTGTGATGACACATTTAAGACAGCATTATGCCGCTTCACATATTGGATTTCCTCTCTGTATTCGTTCTGGCTCCGTCTGTAGCACCACAAAAGACCCCTGTGGTGTTGCTAAACTGAACACAAATATCTCTGATCCAATGCAAAAGACAGCTAAGTAAGAGCTTTTCTTAACTCACCCCAGACACAAAAAATAAATAAAAGCAATGACCCGTTTTTAACTTTGCTCTGCCAGAGCAGAGGGGATTGCTTTCAGTGCAGATATTGGACTGCAGTGTCCAGTATTGTCTTGGAAAAAACAAAAACTTTCAACACTGCAAGTTAAAAAAAAAAAAATGGAAGACCAATTTTGTGCAAGTTAGTCAGCAGCTTTTTTTTTTTTTTTGTAATGTGTGGAACAGTTTCACTTTCATTTTGTTCACTTCATGCTACACACACACTTTTCAAAGGGCCTCACAGCAAAAGCAGAACTTAAAAAGGAAACAGAAACAAAAAAGAAACAATTATAACAATAACAACACTGGCAAAATCAGATTGTTGGAAGGAGTCAAATATTTATATAATTAACAATAAAAGTGAATTTAAAAAAAGGGTTAAAATATACAAAAGAGAAAAATGATCATATTAAAACAAACAGTGCTCATAATCAGTGCCAAGCTCACTAAAATGGAAGGATAACATGTTTAGTTAAGATGTTGAGGGCCTGATACTTGAAAATGAGGATTCTCATGAATTTTACAGGAAGCCCATGTGTAGAGACGAATTCAGTTCAAATCAACTTTATTTGTATAGCTTTTATTACAATGCAAATTGTCTGTAGGCGCTTTTCAGAGACCGAGAGCATGACCCCTGAACAAATATTATTAACTGTAGCTTATATTATTAAATCCTAATTTAAGAAACAATGGCAAGTAAAAAAACTCCCCTAGCGGGAGAAAAGCCTTTAAGACAAACAGTGACGAGGAAAAACTCCACAATAAGAGGAAGAAACCTTGAGCAGGACCTGGTTCATAAGGGAGACCTTCCTGCCGAAGACCAGCTGGGTAAAAAAAGAAAAGAGGAGAGAGATCGGACAGAGAGAGGAGAGGCACGTATTATAATATTATATAGGACAAAATATTTAATAGTAATTATCCATTTGGTGGAGAACTAAGAATTCCATGCACTTATATTCTGACTGGTTCATTGTTAGTAGATGAACTACAGAGATGACTATAAAAACAGGTGTAGGCACCAACACTGAGGTTGTCAGAAGGTCAGACTGCAGGTCATGATGTAGCTCTGGAAACTCTGGCCTTCAAACATATACAGAAAAAGAAAAAGGGGGGGGGGGGGGGGGGGTGCAGGACAGCACAAAAAACTACAGGAACAATGAAGCGCAGTTACATTTATGAGCTGCTCCGGATTAATTATCGATACAACTGAAGGAAGAAGATGAAAAGAGGGAATAGAAGAGGTGTAGAGTCATCACTCAGTGGGTCATATTGGTTCATATTGGTCATATAGGCAGGTGTCGGTGTGTGTGTGTGTATATATATATATATATATATATATATATATATATATATATATATACATAGCAACAGGAATGCACGGCTCAACAGAGTTGTGACTCTTTGTCAGCCTAGCCACAGTGCTGATCACAATATGTGGGTTATTTTTGTTATTTTTGCTGAGCTCCAATGGTTAGAGAACCTCTTTTGCAGAGGGGCAACAGCATCTAAAGCTGAATGTAGAATATGTGCAGTATTGTTGATGAGGCAATCAATATCTGCAGGGGTGAATTTCAAGTCATCACCCTCAGTTGTTCTATCATATTCTAATGTTGGGAAATGAGAAACTATGGCCTCTTTAAATTTATGCCACATGCCGGAGAACATGATTTATGTCAGATAGGCATCTGCTTTAGTTTCAGTTCAGTTTTGTAATGTCGAGAATGTTAAATTTTAACATTATTAAATAGTGATCAGAAAGGAGAGGATTCAGAGGTCACACTAACAAATGACCAGGCTCTATACCGTAAGTGAGGACAAAATCCAGGATGTGATTAAAGTAGTGTGTTGGTTTGATTACTTTTTGTGACATGCCCATTGATTCTAAAAGAGAAATAAAGGCTAATTTAAGGCTGTCACTGTCAACATCCATGTGAATGTTAAAGTCACCCACTGTGACAACTCTGTCTGAACTGAGCACTAAACCAGATAAGAAATCAGAGAACTCAGACAGAAACTCCAGATAAGCACCAGCAGGGGGCTGATACACTACCACTAACCAGACTGACTTTTCTCATTTCTGGATCAGGATGGTTAGACGAAGCTTGAGGCTTTCGAACGGATTATAATCGCGTTTGGTTATTACTTGAAGTCTGTAGTTATAAATAGCCGTGCTCATTGTCTCATTGTCATTTTCAAGAAGCCAGTTTGAGATGATTTGAGCTTTGTGACACAGTGCGTTATTCTGCTGGAGGTATCCCTCAGAAGATGGGTATATTTTGGTCATAAAGGGATGGACATGGTCAGCAACAATACTCAGGTAGACTGTGTCTTCAGCTGGTATTAAGGGGCCAAAGAAGGATGCTAAGAAAATATACTCCACAACATTACACCACCACCAGTCTGAATCAATTATATAAGACAAGACAGATCCATGCTCTCCAATTTTGATGAGCCTGTGTGAATTGTAGCCTCAGTTTCCTGTTCTTAGCTGACAGCAGTGGCACCTGGTGAGGTCTTCTGCTGCTGTAGCCCATCTGCTTCAAAGTTCAAGGTCTTGTGTGTTCAGAGATGGTATTCTACATACCTTAGTTGTAATGAGTGGTTATTTAAGTTACTGTTGCCTTTTGATCATCTCCGACCAGCCTGCCCACAAGACATTTTTGTCTACACAACTGCTGCTCACTGGATATTTGCTCCTTTTAGGACCATTCTCTGTAAATCCTAGATATGGTTGTGCATCAAAATCCCAGGAGATCAACAGTTCCTGAAACACTCAGACCAGCTCGTCTGGCACCAACAACCATGTCACGTTCAAAATAATTTCTTCCCCGTTCTGATCCTCACTGGTGAACTTCAGCAGGTCATCTTGACCGAGACTTCATACCGAATTGCATTGAGTTGCTGCCATGTGATTGGCTGATTTGTCTTAACAAGCAATTGAACAGGTGCGCCTAATAAAGTGGTTGGTGAGCGTATAAAGGAAACAAGATCAGTCCCAGTTTAGAGACCTGTGGAACACAATAACTCATTCTGGTATTTGTAGACTGAAATCTACCACTTAATTATGACTTAAGTCGTTCCAAAGTCGTACCTTTGATCCCAATGCCATGTTCTAGTCTCTTAAGACATTGTAGTCAAAGGTGTCAAATGCGAAAGATATCTGAATGTGTTACTTGTGGAGAGAATGGTAATTTATTTATCTTTTTTTTTTTTTTATTCCTTCTGAGTCCAAAGCCTCATGGAATTCTAATACTGAGTCTCAGCAAGTGGAGTTGCTTAAAGAAAGATGTAATTAATTTTGGTAATTTGGACCAGTGTTTCTTAATCCTGGCCCTCGGGAGCCACTGCCTTGCATGTTTTAGATGTTCAGCACACCTGGTACAGATGAGTGGACCGCCTCATCAGCTTGTCCTCAAGGTCCACACAAGCTGTTGATTTGAGCCAGCTGTGTTGGAGCAGGGAAACGTCTGACATGTAGGGAAGTGAGTCCTGAAGACCAGGATTGGAGTTACGCTGATTTAGAGTGATAGCTGACAATTTGTTTTATCCTCCTCAAAAACACATAAATGTTCTTAAATTAAAACTTTCCCTGATTTATCAGTGATATGCTTCTTTTCTTAGTCACAAGTCCTGGTCTTTAAAATAGGCAAAGAAATTGTTCATTTTCAGTCACCTTGTACTTAATGACAATGAGAACAGCTTAGCCCTGTAGTAACTACATATGTTCATTGTGGGGGGAAACGTATCCCTGTGAGTGGTCTCTTTAATGCGCCGCACCTTCACTGCCGTATTTTTCCCTCTCAGCTGTGCTGACAACACAAACGCTGACAACACTGAAGCTCTCAGCGTTGCAAGAAATTTGTCTAAATTCTTGTTTACACAAGTAGGCGTTAACCCCTTGAGCGCTAGCCTCAGCTCAGTCCAAATATAGGGCACGCTGGGTAGCTGTGAGCCAAAGTGCTCCACACCAGCTTTTGTTGCCATAGCAACCAATCTGGTACAGAGCTCAAAGTTGCGCCCCGGCACTTATTTGAAACATTCGAATCATTGTTTGTTGTTTTTTTTTTCTTCCTTAAATCAGATTTCTCTCAGCAGCTTTCAGTTGTTGGATAACTTCAGCAGCAGGGGTGTGCGGAGTAAACTGTTGCTTTATGCTCCTGCCTCTCTGGTCGCTATGACAACAGGATGTATTAACTTTTGTCTTTTACACACACACTCTAAATATATTTATAAAAAATGCTACTTTGTGATGTTACATTGCTTAAGCACACTACATTATTAAAATCAGGACAGCACATGAGCAAATATATTTCAATCAGTTGTTTTAACAAAAAACAAATTCTTTCTCTGTTAGATTAATTTACCATTTCTCATCGTAAACCGAAGGACATGAGACCTCTATCAACTGTCAGATTTCAGCTTTGTTAATGAGGCATTTTGGTTTGACACCAGATAGTTGCATGCTTTATTCCCACATCTGTGGTTTTGGCTAATCGTTATTAGGACACAATGAAGTTATAAAATATGCAATTTCACAGACATTATAAACTTTTTTGGTGTAACAGCATCCATTTACTCAGTGTAATCATTTTAGTCAGAGGTGCAGATGTGATCCAGCATTAATTAATCCACATCATCTTTCCAGTTAAGTGTTGCGACAAAGATGTGTCTCAGCACTTCACAGCATCTCATTTTCCTGACGTCCCCACGTCTGCACTCTCGAATGACCCAGTTGGAAAAAATATTGGACTGCATCCTTGAAAATGTGATTTATGATTTGTGCAACTTTTCTAATTTCATCCCTTAAACACACTTTTTCAGGCTGAAGTTCAAGTTCCGCAGAGGCAGCCTCCCTCCCATGATGCCGCTGGAGTTCATCGGCTGCATTGGCGGTTGTGATGAGACCCTCAGAGAGGTGCTGGACCTGAAATACCTCAGAGCAGGAGGAGCAGGAGGAGCAGGAGGAGGAGGAGGAGGAGGAGGCGGAGGAGGAGGAGGAGGAGGAGGAGGAGGAGGAGGGGGAGGAGGAGGAGGAGGAGGAAGATATGGGGGAGGGGGCGGAGGAAGACATGGGGGAGGAGGAGGAGGACAAGATGACCCCCGTCCACCAGCTCCAAGGCCTCCTAGAGCAGCACCAGCCAGAGCCCTGAGCTCAAATTCTCGCCCCTCCCTTCCTCCGGTCCCTTCTTGGAACCCGCAGCCAAGACCTCCACCAGGTGGTAGCGGTGTGGCTGTGGACACCGGCGGGGATGCGATTGTATGCAACTGTGGTCAGGATGCAGTGCTCCTTACTGTGCGCAAAGATGGGCCCAACCAAGGTCGTCAGTTTTACAAGTGTAACTCGGGAAGCTGCAAATTCTTTCTGTGGGCCGATCAACCGAGCCAGCAGGGGGCGGTACAGAGTCAAGGGCTTCCACTGTCCGCGCAGAGAGCCCCCCAGCCACCGCGGCCTTCTCTGGGGTTTGGAAATACATCTGGAAATGGAAGAGGGCAGGAAGTGGGTGCATCAGGACATACGGGACAGGCAATGTGCAACTGTAATGAGACTGCGGTGACGCGCACGGTGCAGAAGGACGGGCCAAACAAGGGCCGCATGTTCCACACCTGCGGGAAACCCAGAGAGCAGCAGTGTGGCTTTTTCCAGTGGGCTGATGAGAACGTACCTCCATCAGGCAAGCTCCTCTCTCACACACACACACAAATTCATTATATCATTCCACATTCATGATAATTATCATTATGTGTTTTTTGTCCTCTAATTCTAAACCCGAATTATCACAACTCGAGTGGCAAGAAAAACATAAACCTGTTTAAAGTGGCTGACATTGCTAATTGGTCTTTAAAATGTTCTTCATCCAAGTCCCAAGTGCTAATAAACACTGGGATTAAAGGTAGGGTAAGCAATTTCTGGATGACATTACATCTGTTCCTGTTTGAGCAAAACATCAACATACCACAGAGCGCTAGCTCCTCCTCCCCACTTCCTGTAGGGGTCCTTGAGATAATTTGCCACTGCACCTCTCCAAAGCTGAAGACACTGTTGGTGCAAAAAGGGAAGTTAATTCTGGATTTGTTAAACTTTGTTTTGGTTGAAAATTCCTGCGCTGTTGTCATATACATACACTGTATATTATAACAGCTTTTACTTTATCTGATGGGTTTTTGTTGATGCCAGCATGTTTCTGGTGAGAGATTTGGCCCATCTCTTCAATGGTGGTAGCAATCTTTTAAGTGGTTGTCTGGCATGGACCAGACTTTAAAGTACATTCCAAATGTTCTCAGTGAAGCTGAGATCAGGATTTTAGCAAGGCTATTCCAAATAACTGAAGCAGGTTAACATATCTCGACTGCTCTCTCCGCTAAGTATAGTCTCATCACAATGTATGAATGCAAAAATATGACATAAACTTCCTTGAGTGTCTGTGAATCAGATACTACACAGTTTGCGAGCGGCCCTGAGTATAGGATCCAATTCAGAGTGGGCACAACTGACATAAACCAAGGGAAGTGGGGAAGTCATTGCTCAGGGGTTAACATGGTAATTTTACAATTGTAACACTGGTGGCTTGATCCCTAGAAACTCCACATATTGAAAGACTGTGCATGATCCCACACATAGTCATCTGTCAGTCTGACTCAGTTCAGTACAGCATAGTTCTGTCTCTTAAGATGGCTGAGGAGACTGATGTTGCCTGATGCCTATATTATTGTGGTGGTGAATGATTTCCACTCAGCTGTAGGGGGAGATGCAGAGCAGTGGTTCAGGGAACAGTGCTGAATGTCACAGGTGCTTTCTCTCTCTAGGAATAGCATGCTGGCACCCAAAGGCAGAGGACCTTCCATGAAGAGTCTTGTGTGATGCGCTTAAAAAAGAGACAAATCAAGATAAATGATGCTTTATTGTTTTTGCCATCTGCTGGGGTATTCATGCTGCAAGCACAATATTTAGTGGCTGTTCTTGCTACAAATATGTTTTCATGCAATCCTCAAAATTAGCTTTTCTGAAACTTTAAAATGTGCTGCATAATAGACCATTCAACTTTCCTCCATTTAGCAGAGAGATGGCAGCCATATGTAAATAATAGCTGACAAAATTCTCCTTTTTCCTTACTAAAGGTGGATACGTGTTGTACTGTAGTATAATAAGTGCTGTATACTGTAGTGTAATAATATTACCTTGCAAAATTAAAGATACAGAGAAATGAATGAAAGCCGAAGATTAGCAGGACATTCTTATCAATGATGAGTGTATGAACCATCAGTGTATCTCTGGAGCAAAACTGAGCCCAGCTTTAGTCCAGTAACAGCAGCTCCAAACCATGATGCTCCCTCTGCCCTCAACTTTGCTTTGCCTTGTTTGAGTGCTGCTGTGAGTCATGTAGGTTACAATACAAGTAATGTTTCCTTTTCCATCGAAGCAAAGTGGGGTGTCATTGGTCCACATTGGTATTTAACTGGGAAATTAAAAATACCTGCTATTTATTTGTGCAAGTCACTCTAAACTACAACTTATCTCTCCAATGGTCCAATAAAGATCAGGTCATATTTATAGACAGATTTATTCGCTGATGTTAATAATTACAAAGGTTCTATTTACTATTTTTTGCCACTTTAAATAAGTTAAGATAAACCCTGAATCTTACCCTAAACTTAATCTAATGTAACCACTGTAAACCGTGTCTTAAGGTCCTTTAAGGAGTGTGGAAGCTGGAACTGGTCCAAATTTAAGCCTCACACACGATAATCAAAAGCTCCTTTCACACATGCCTGGTTTTCCAGTTTTATGTCCGAAACTGACCGTGTCATAATTATGCCCAACTCAGCCCCTGTTGCTTTTCTTTTAAAGGTTATGACAACAAACGTAGTAGGTCAGACCGTATCGTATAATTACCTTGAACATGACACAGATCTGCACGCAACCATTATAAACGCTCGTGTTTTCATACGGCATGTGTTTGCTGTTCCGAGGAACCCTACAGATTGTGTCATAAAATACGTAAATAGCAGCTGTGCTGTCCAAACTCCCGCCATGATGAAGTATTACATGGTGTTAGTGTGACACATACAGTTGGAATCGCTTGAAAATTAAACTTCTCTAAATGTTAAAACTTTCAGAAGAGCCAGTAAAAACGGAGACTTTGTTGTTGTTTTTTTTAACTCAGAGTTGTTTTATTGCACTTCTAGTAAAAGCATTGCTGAAGCCTGCTCTAGAAAGCCGTTATCTTTCACCTCATCTCAGGAGCTCTGCTGAGTGCATCAGACAGACAGGAAAAGCTGCAAACGCACTTCCGAACATACAGCACATTTATTCACTGTAGTCGCTGCGCGCAGCTTAAATTCGTGCCATGCGACACATTTCACACACGTGTGTTTGTGTAAAAATGTAATAAGGATCACAAGTAGGTGTCCAGACCTCTATAAAAGCAGACATTGCTGGTCGGGGGCATTAAGGTGTGTGTTAACATAATGCTAAGAGGGGAAGATGCAAGCTGTGGTCCTAGAGAACCAGCTGTAGTTGCACATCCATCTGGAGAGAGCTGTAATCCATTTCCAAACCATTTGGAGTTCAGCATTCTCTGGTGAGAAAGAACCCGAGACAGCTGTCAGTCTTCCCATGAGTGGATGAGTGGATTTACCCCAAGGAGCAACTGTGAAAGCTCAAAGAAATACAAAAACAAAAAAAAACCCAGAGCTACTCCAGGACTTAGCAAGTGTGTTGAATGTTAAAGTCAATGATGACACGACTGGAGGACTAAACCAGGATGGTGTGTTTGGAAGGGACGGGTTCTTTTTAGTCCTTTCTGTCTAAAAAAAAAAAAAAACAAACAAACAAAAAAACATGGCAGCACAACTGGCGTTTGTGAAGCCTGCGTCTGAATAAACCGCAGGACTTTGGAACGATGGTTATGGGCAGATGTGACCATGAGTGCAGCTGTTTATTGCCCAGCGTCGTGTTTGGCAACAACCAAGCACAATGTTTAAGCATAAAGGCCTCGTAGTCGCTGTCAGACACAGCGGTGGAAGAGCACAGAGCGAGTGAATGTATCATTTAAATATTTAATGGCAGGTGAAATCCTGCCCGACAAAAAAAAAACAAACAAAAGAAAGTAAACTTTGAAGCAGTTGACGATGAAGTTTAAAAACATTATACAGACAGGTTAACTTGAACGTAACAGACTCATGGTTGTACTCAATTTAATAACATTTTATCATGGCAAAGAAAAAAAATCATTCAGGTTGCTTCGGTGGGAATATGAGTGCCGTCAGTATATTAAAATCACACTGAAAAATGTAAAAAAAAAAACAAATGTTAACTAGATATTTTCTAAGATCAGATAAAACAACCCAGGCATTTTATGTGACGTATTGGCATATGATGGGAGATATTTGTGATGCACAGAAGAGATCAAGTTTATAGGGTTTTGTAACTATGCAAAAAAACAAAAAAAAACAGAAGAGCTAATGCTCTCACAGCATTCATCCCAAATATGAGTGACAGCCGGCACAAATCCAACATGTCATTGTTCCGAAATCCCCAAAACGTGCAATATAAAATCAGTATCGTACCGTCTTCTTCCGCTTATCCGAGGTCGGGTCGCGGGGGCATCAGCCGGAGTAAGGAAGCCCAGACCCCCCTCTCCCCGGCCACTTCTTCCAGCTCCTCTGGGGGGATCCCGAGGCGTTCCCAGGCCAGCCGCGAGACATAGTCCCTCCAGCGTGTCCTGGGTCTTCCCCAGGGTCTCCTCCCAGTGGGACGTGCCCGGAACACCTCACCAGGGAGGCGTCCAGGAGGCATCCTAACCAGATGCCCGAGCCACCTCATCTGGCTCCTCTCGATGCGGAGGAGCAGCGGTTCTACTCTGAGCCCCTCCCGGATGACCGAGCTTCTCACCCTATCTCTAAGGGAGAGCCCGGCCACCCTGCGAAGGAAGCTCATTTCAGCCGCTTGTATCCGCGATCTTGTTCTTTTGGTCACTACCCAAAGCTCATGACCATAGGTGAGGGTAGGAATGTAGATCGACCAGTAAATAGAGAGCTTCGCCTTCCGACTCAGCTCCTTCTTTATCACAACAGACCGGCGCAGCACCCACATCACTGCAGATGCCGCACCGATCCATCTGTCGATCTCCCGCTCCATCCTTCCCTCACTCGTGAACAAGATCCCGAGATACTTAAACTCCTCCACTTGGGGAAGGACCTCATCCCCAACCCGGAGAGGGCACTCCACCCTTTTCCGGCTGAGGACCATGGTCTCGGATTTGGAGGCGCTGATTCTCATCCCAGCCGCTTCACAACTGGCTGCGAATCACTCCAGCGAGAGTTGTAGATCACGGCTCGATGAAGCTGGTCCACCGTTCCACGGCCGGGACGAAAACCACACTGCTCCTCCTCAATCCGAGATTCAACTATCCGACGGACCCTCCTCTCCAGGACCCCTGAATAGACCTTCCCAGGGAGGCTGAGGAGTGTGATCCCCCTGTAGTTGGAACACACCCTCCGGCCCCCCTTTTTAAAGAGGGGGACCACCACCCCAGTCTGCCAATCCAGCAGTACTGTCCCCGACGTCCACGCGATGCTGCAGAGGCGTGTCAACCAAGACAGCCCCTCAGCATCCAGAGCCTTGAGGAACTCCGGGCGGATCTCATCCACACCCGGGGCCCTGCCACCGAGGAGCTTTTTAACCACCTCGGCAACCTCAGCCCCAGAGATAGGAGAGTCCACCCCTGAGTCCCCAGACTCTGCTTCCTCATTGGAAGACGTGTCGGCGGGATTGAGGAGGTCTTCGAAGTATTCCCTCCACCGATCCACAACGTCCCGAGTCGAGGTCAACTGCTCCCCATTCCCACTGTATACAGTGTTGATGGAGCACTGCTTCCCCCTCCTGAGACGCCGGATGGTGGACCAGAATCTCTTCGAAGCCGTTTAGGAAGTCGTTCTCCATGGCCTCTCCAAACTCCTCCCATGTCCGAGTTTTTGCCTCAGCAACCGCCGAGGCCTCGTTCCGCTTAGCTCGCCGATACCTGTCAGCTCCGCCCCTCTCTTCGCCCGAGTGTCCAAGACATGCGGCCGCAAGTCCGACGATACGATTATAAAGTCAATCATCGAACTGCTGCCTAGAGTGTCCTGGTGCCAAGTGCACATGTGGACACTCTTATGCTTGAGCATGGTGTTTGTTATGTGCATAGTGCATAGCATAGTGAGCTGGGCGGTGGCCGGATGCAATATAAAATCAGTTTTCTAATTGAAATAAACCAGTCTCAGTTGGTTCATTGGAAACTTGGAAGTAAACCTGCTCTCTACCAGGTTAGGTTTCCTCGCTGAGTGAAGGAGAGTTTGGACTGAACCACCAGAAATGTTCTTCCTGAAGCCCAGAAAGACGCACCACAGTGACAAAAGCTGTGGATCATTGACATAAAAAGAAATGTTCTGACGTTTCGTTCAATGCTCAGTTCAAATAGTTGTTCAAATAGTTGAAATAGATTCATAAATGAAATGACTTCCTCAAGTTATCGCTGCCAAAGGTGCATCTACACCCTGCTGAGTAGTTTCTGTGTTGCCTGTATGATCTTTTTTTTCTTTCTGCTTCATTATTGTCAAATAAACAATGGCACCGTGGATAAAATAATATGTTATTTGTAATTTCTTAATACTAACAGCTTGACCTGCGCTTCCTCTCCTCAGGTGGCTTTGGTGGTGGATTTAATGGTTCTGGAGACGGATGGAAGAAGGGCAGGAAGACAGCGGGAGACGGTGGTGCCATGAAGCCCCCCGCTGCTAAGAAACCTCGCAGCTGCGGCATCTGCCACATGCCGGGACACACCCGGGTCACCTGCCCTCAGCGCTGACCCTTCTGCCGCGCTCCGGGGCGAGAAAGCAGATTTTATTCTGAAACACCCTACAGCTGAGACGGCGTGGCTTCACGGAGGGCGACGTCCTCTTCTGGCCTGTGAAGCAGATAAGATGGATAAAGGAGTGTGAAGCCCTACTTTCTGTTGTGGTTCAGCTCTGCTCTGTCAGCTGACCTCAGACCTGCTTGTTCAAGATGAATGACCCCGGTCTGGAACTTAAATGGAAAGTAACCTTTAGTCCATCGGCCTGCATCTCTAAAGCTCATAAACATGTTTGCTTTTATATAAGGGCTTTGTTTCGCCCTGTTAAGAAAAAAAAACTGAAGTGCAAAAAGTTTCACGTTAAGGATTTAAACTAGGTGCAAATGAACCGTTCATTTCAGGAGTTGTACAGCATGCTATGGTTTAGCTGCTGAAGGAACGATCTCTCAGCTCCAGAGGAGATGCAGCAGCACGTCAAAAATGAGTTGTTGAACTGCTTTTAAGAGCTGTAACCACAGTAACCTGAACCGTTAATTAGATATTTTCTCTGCCGGCCTTGAATCCCATTATCTCCTCACCTGTCGTGTTTCTGTTCACCATCCTTGACTGAGATCAGCCGAAGGATCTCAGTCAACAAGCAACATCTTGAATGATTCAAGTCGCCTTTAAAAGTCGATGCATCTGCACACAGTTCATGAATGATTAACGGTGTATTAATTAATAAGATGGATTAATGTGCTGGCTGCTGTTTTGGGTCATTTCCACCATCATTCTGTGTCACTTTAGTGGTGTCATACATTTGTTCATGAACGTTGCTGGAAAAAAAACGTGAATGTTTTTACTCTGAAAACATAATGAGTGCAAAGAGAGAAAGCTTTTGTTTTTATTTTTCTCTTTGCATTTCTGAAGAATTGTCAGTCGAACAGATTTTAATATGTATATGAATAAACTTTAATGTGCTTTATTGAAATTAGGTTTCATTTTCACTGTTTTCCTTTTTTCGTTCTTTGTGGTTTTGACTGAATCCTTAACATCTTTCTCTAGACTTGTTTGTTTTTTTCTTTTTCTGGACTCCTTATCTTTCTGTTGCTTTTGTTAGTTTTGCTTTTGGTTTCATATTGAGTCTTGAACTTTTAAGGGGAATGCCTGAACTCATATCTCATCATTGCAGTTGCTAATTAAGTTGAGCCTGCATGATATGCTGAACATAATATATTAACATACTTCCTGTCCACAACACCACAATCTGTAGTTTGATTGTTTGAAACAAAAATGACAGCAACCAGTGGGGTGTTTGCAGAGTCAGATTTACAGGATTCACAGGTACATGTGTTTTAAACATGAGAATAAATGTATCTTAGTTTATGGGGGAGGGCTTGTTTGTTTGTTTTTTTTTTTTGCATATTTAAGCTTCAGATTGTTTCCTTGAATGTGTGTTAGAAGCAACGGAGAACAACATGATGCATAATATGACGAGCATAAGCTCATCTTTGGAGGTTTCAGGTTGCTGTTGACTCCTGTCGTGTCTTCGTCCCCGTCACGTATGAAGCCTGGTCCAGACGTCTCTCCAATAATGGCAGCAGCGCGGTTGACTGCAGCAGTAATTTTTTTTGATGAAATGTGTTTTATTTTTTCATCTAACTTTCATATCAAACCATATCAACCTCTTGAATGCTTCATTGGACAGAAGACAACATGAATTGCATGGATAAACTCTTCCCGGGCCTGTGCCTTGCTTGGTCCCTGTCGGGGTTCGTACCAAAAGAGCAAAATAAACATTTTTTCTTTCCTCCTCTGAAGTTGAACTAACTTCTGTTTTCCTCTCGCTCCTTTAACTCATGCCGTGTCCACAGGTAGACATGCAGGATATATGGTGGTTCTTGGACAGGGATTTATGTGATTTAATGAGCAACGGGAAACATGCTTCCAGTTTACAATTGATTGGACTCATGAACGTTCTCGCATTCTTACGATCAACTCTTGAGTTTTATGTGCCGTTTGTGAATCCGGAGTGGGTTTTTAATAAGGAGGTGATTTATGCACAAGTCGACTCAGAGAATAACAATTTCATGAATGAGGCCCAGTATCCAGAATCCGCCCAACACCCACACAAAGCTCCACCCCTCAGTCCCACATCTGAGGAGGTCATGTTTCATCCTGGATGTTTGTTCAAAATCAAATATCTGTGGGACAATGTTCATCCACATACATTTTCCAAACCCAGCCCACTGCACCAACATCAGTAGTACTATATACAGCTGTGTTCAAAGTAATAGCAGTCTGTTCAAAAAAATTGAGTAAAGCCCAAAATCCTTATAATGGTTTTTATTTCCATGCATTGGGAACACTGCACATTATATTCTAAATCAAAACATGAAGAAAAAAGCAGAAATTCTTTACTCACAGGTAACTTCAGACTGTCTTTGATCATCCTGGGCTGGAACACCTGTTCACAGATACTAGAAGTTGGTCGACTCCATGCAACACAGATGTGAAGCGGTTCTCAGAAACAGTGGCTCTACAACTAAATATTAGTTTAGTGATTCATAGGAATGCTGAATCCTGGATATTTTTCAGTTTATACAGTAAATATTTGAGTTTGTAAAGTAAAATGCAGACACTGCTATTTTTTTTGAACAGCCCAATGTTCATTTTTCTTCATTTTCTGTAGTGAGTAAAGAATTTCTGCTTTTTTTCTGCTTTTTTCTTCATGTTTTGATTTAGAATATAATGTGCAGTGTTCCCAATGCATGGAAATAAAAACCATTATAAGGATTTTGGGCTTTACTCAACTTTTTGAACAGACTGCTATTATTTTGAACACAACTGTATTCTTTCCTCTTTTCCTTTCTTTCAGGAGTTGCCACAGTCTCCAACTCTATCCTCTGCATCTTCATCTCTCACTTCAACTAACTTCATGTCCTCTTTCTCTACATCCGTAAATCTATTTGGTCTTCTAGGTCTCCTGTCTGTCACTTCCAACCTCATCATCCCTCTACCGATATATCCACTATCCCTCCTCTGTTCATGTCCGAACCATCTCAGTCTGGTCTCTAAAACATCTAACATGTGCTGTCTCTCTGATGTTCTCATTCCTGATCTTATCCATCCTCGTCATTTCCAAAGAGAACCTCAACATTTGAGTCTCTGCCTCCTCCGACTCTGCTTCCTGTCTGCCTCAGTGCCACAGTCTCTAAACCAACATCACAAGTCTCACCACCGTCTTCTACACCTTTCTTTTCATTCTTGCTGACACTCTTGTCACACCTGACACTTTTCTCCAAGTTCCAGCCTGCGTGCACACAATTCTTCAGCTCTTTAGCACACCAACACCAGAAGTATATGAAGACCCAAAAAAAAAACTAATAATCAATAGATCAATCAGAAAGAATTGTTCCTACTTATTGTGACATTTCCAACTGCACAATTGCAATTTGTCAAACTGAATTACTGAAACTAACTTTATTTAAAGTGGCTGTTTGAGTGTACAGAGTTTGGTGTTAAAGGGCAACTATAGATAGTTGGATTTCTACGAGGAACAAGAATTATATGCTTTCACCCTATATATAAAATAAAGAATCTTTGTCTTAAAGAGGTCATTATTCTTTTGTTTTTGTCGTGGTCACAGCAGAGAAAACTACACAGACACTACTGGAGATATGTTAGGGCTCCGACACACGATTTTGGGTTTTGCAAACAAAAGATCATTGTCATAGATCGTAGAAATGTCTTTCATCGGCTGTCCTGCGTCCTACAATGTCAAGGATTTGCAGATAGCTGGTCTTGCAACCAAAGACTACCTGATAATTATCTGACGGTGTCTGAAACCCTCCAACTCTGTCTGCTTACTAGAATGATGCATTAATTAAAGTTTGCCTCCTCTCCCTAACCATGACTGAGATGACATCATTCTCTTTTGCTGCTTCTTTTTTAAAGCTGTTTTATCCCACACAAACGCTACGACAGAGCGGTTCATTCTCACGTGTTTGTTTACTGTCAGCGTACATTGATGATGGGACTTCTACATCTGCCCATCTCTCCGTGACCTGCACCAGCGCCTCTAGTGTTCAAGTGAATATTGCATCTCACATATGAGTCATGTATTTTTTTTTTTTGAAGGTACAAGACTATGGAGCGATAGGAGTGCCACATTAATAAATAAATAAATAAATGTGGAAATAAAAAGAGAAATAAATAAATGTGGAAATATAAAGAAAAATAAATAAATAAATAAATGTGGAAATTTAAAGAGAAATAAATAAATAAATAAATAAATATATGTGGAAATATAAAGAGAAATAAATATATAAATAAATATATTGGGAATATAAAGAGAAAAATATATAAATAAATATATGTGGAAATATAAAGAGAATAAATAAATATATGTGGAATATAAAAGGAAATAAATAAATAAATGTGGAAATATAAAGGGAAATAAATTAATAAATAAATGTGGAAATATAAAGAGAAATAAATAAATGAAAAGGAAATTCATCTTTAATTTTCGTATTGCATTTGCTTTTCCTTTTTGGCACTCCTGTGACACAAGGATAAAGCAATGACAAAACGCTTGGTGGACTGAGCTGTCAATCAAATGGCTCTGGGCGGGGCTTCCTGTCCAGGATGGATAGTCGTTCCCTGATCACTGGATTTCTGCCTGGCAGTATGGGCGCTAACTCATAGATATGTATGCTAGCGTTTAGCCTGACGTCACCAGCCCTGAGGAGGACCAGTGTTGCCAACTTAGCAACTTTGTCGCTATATCTAGCGACTTTCCAGACCCCCCTAGCGACTTAATTTGTAAAAAGCGACTAACGACAAATCTAGCGACTTTTTCTGGTGATTTAGCGACTCACTGGCACTCAAACCGCTAGGTTTGAAGCCATCACTTGGCTGCTGATGGCTGCTGTCTGCCTCGCGAGCCACGCTTCTCTCTCTCTCAACCCCCCCCCCCCGGGCCGACCGTCCGTCACATCTAGCGACTTCTAGCGACTTCCGGGACAGCCTCTAGCGACTTTTCTCATTGGAGAGTTGGCAACAGTGCAGAGAGAGAGAATGTACGCTAGCATACATATCTATGAGTTAGCGCCTATACCGCCAGGCAGATATCCAGTGATCAGGGAACGACTATCCATCCTGGACAGGAAGCCCCACCCAGAGCCATTTGATTGACAGCTCAGTCCACCAAGCGTTTTGTCATTGCTTTATCCTTGTGTCACAGGAGTGCCAAAAAGGAAAAGCAAATGCAATACGAAAATTAAAGATGATTTCTTTTTTTCCTTTTCATTTATTTATTTCTTTATATTTCCACATTTATTATTTATTTATTATTTCCACTTTATTTCCACATATAATTTATTTCATATATTTTTTTATATTTCCACATATATTTATTTATTTAATCTTTATATTTCCACATTTATTTATTTATTTCTCTTTTTATTTCCACATTTATTTATTTATTTATTTATGTGGCACTCCTATCGCTCCATACTATCGCTCCATACAAGACCAGCGTGCCAAACAAATGCAGGATGTGTGTGACAACAGTGCTGCATTCACGTGCGTGCTACAAACCAAGTATATTTAAGACCTTAAAACCAGATGTAGCCCTTTGTGCAAAGCTGTAGCACCATTTTCAAAAGAGGCACACCCCAGAAAGGAGGGAGAGGAGGGAACTGAGATGTTAACTGCACCTCTGACACCTGCTGAACAGGGGTATGAAGTCTTTCTCTGGCATTTTGACCACAGTATTTCACAGACACTTAATTTAACTTTCACTTTCGTTTTATCTGTATGCTTACTAGAACACATTAACTTCATATTGCAGTTAAACCTCACTTGTACATTTGTATGGTACTTATGTGGATGTGTTTTTTCCTCTGGGTTTTTCTGCAGAAATGTTTGCTGATTGTTCTCACTGAAACCAGATGCTCCGCGTTAATAGGGCTGTTGCTTAAAATGCAAAAGTGTCCGCTGTCAGTGTGCCTTTCAGACAAATTTATGTTTCACATCAGGTTCTTAATGGTTTAAAATTCCCAGAAATGCCTTTGCCTGTGATCGCTGAGGCTTCATGTCAGTGTGAGCCCTGTGGACAAAGGAGGATAAACCAGAAACGCACAGATTCCCGGTATAAAGCTGTAAGTTAACCATGTGTTCAGTTTTTTTCCTCTTGCTCTCTACGTGTGTGTATGTGTGTGCGCGGATATTCCAGAGAAGTAGCTGTGATCGCCTTACTGGCACGTTCGGTGACTCATACGTGACTCAGAGCACGTGGGCGGGAGCGAGCGCTGTGATCCGTCCTGCTGTTTTTCTTTTTTTTTTTTTTTCTTTTTTCTTTTTTTTTTTTTTTGACTCCCAGCTCCGCTACGGTGGTATCCGGGCAGATATCAGGTCATGTGATTGCTGTTTCTCTCCTAAGAATTTCTGACAATAACCTCCTACTTACGGGAAACGGGAGCGCATTTATCCCAGTCTGGAAACTGGTCCATATAGGGTGACTGGAGGAATGCCATAAAGACTCAACTCCACATCCTGTCCCAGTAAAAAAAAAAAAAAAAATACTGGAGCCATTACACCTTAACAGACTGTGAAAACTGTCCCTGTGCAGATGTTTTTGTTTTGTTTTGTAATAATAAGTGTACAATAGACTATAGCCACAAACTATACATTTATAGCTCAGTTTATTCATCCTGAGAGTAAAATCCTCTGCTGTCCTGAAAGGAGCTTTGCCATGGTCTTCTATTGTCAAAATAAGCCTGATGATGTCAAAATGATGTCATCAGGGTTATCTTGGATTATAGGCTGCAAGGTAAACTGAAGGTGTTTCCAAGCAAGAAAGACATTTGTTCTCTTAAACTCACGGTTTCACACAAATAAAAAATTAAAAAAAAGTAAAAAAATTACATAGATTTGCTGTCATGTCTGCACAGCTGCACACACGGTGGATGAGAATTTTAGTGTGGACGACATGTATGACTGTACTTTAGGAATACTGTAGTTGAAGTTATGGATGAAGGTTTTAAACGACTCCAGAGACGTCAGATATGAATCATCCGGACTGCTTATACAACCCCGTAACTCTGAGGTCAGAAGTCCGTGAGTTCAGTTCACTTTTTTTTTTGGCCCTGAGCTGTTCATCAGCTCTTCCTGCTGCGTCATCATCATCATCCAGCTTTTCACCAGTTGCCACGGAAACAGTTGCCATGACACCCAGTGCCCGTAAGTGATGCAAGTGTTCCAGGTGCAGAGAGACCGTGGACCACAGGCCGTACGTGTGTGTGTGTGCGTGTGTGCAGAGCTACTGTACTGAGTTTTACTGTAAACTGATCCACCATCAGCTCCAGTGAAAGATAACTGGAATCTGGCTCCGGGCCTTTTTTCCACAGCAGCCCCTCCACCTCTATGCTGCGCCCACCTGGGGGGGGGTTAGACAAACAGATGATCATGTATAAAGCCTGAAAACTGGGATCCTACCACTAAATGGTGCATTTTTCCCTCGCTACATCAGCAGCATCACTCGAACATCTATCTTTGCTCATCTGAGCCTAATTTCCAGCTCTCCTCTCTGCAGACAGTTTGCTCAGCATTAAGCACATAAATTTTAGTCTTTCAGTTAGTGTTTAGCGGCTCAGTTCCATATTTGGATCAAACACAGTTGGAGGGATGGACACTTCCACTGAAGAGTGAGGCAAAGCTTTCATATCCATTGCAAATTCTGATCTTTCCTGACTTTGCTTGCGTTACGTAAAAATACATGAGCTCACACAGTTTCCCTCTTAAGTTCAGTGAGTACGGAGCTTTAATGACACACCTTCACATCATAACAGCTGCATTATCTGGACATGATTGGATCTACATGTTTAGTTCATCTATATTTTTAAATACTGGTGTGAGATTTTAGAAAACAACCAACAAGATTTCTGATGTAGCGCTCAAAGAAAAGATTTTCTTTTTTTATGTCTATTTTAAAAATACATTGCTGCCTAAAACTTCCATTTACTCCTTTATCAGTCTTACACTTTAAAGCAACACTGTGTAACTTTTTCCACCTTTAAATTATAGTTTCCAAATCCCAAATGATGTTTCAGTGACATATTTGAGGATGAATGGGACCCCTGTCCACTGACACAGTGCGCCTGGCTGGCCTGGCATCGCGCTATAAAACTTTGCAAGAACACTCTGGCAACGCGTCACACGCCAACATCGACACCTCTGCCTGGGTATAAGAAGCAGCTGGCTCACTAATTCCTGTATGTTCACCATGGCAGAGGTGCTGAGGAAACCAAAGAGGAAGGGGTACGAGGAAGGTACAAAGAGAAAAGGAAAAGATGAGTGGACAACGGACCAGAAAAGAGTACATTTTGGATTTGCTTTTACTCGTTGAGAGCTATGAGAAGAAATGTGGTGCGAGACCAAGGCTGAAATTCGTGACCATCTATCTCACTGGTAAGTTATATCTTATTATCCATAGACATATATATATAGAGATAGACGCCGCATCAAACGCTACTCCCTACTGGCGCTGACGAGATTTGGGGCCGCCATCTTGGACCGGTCACCCGCTCCACTCAGTGTTATTTGTTTGGCAGGTGTGCCGTCAATGTATTTAATCATACCTCACGAAACAAACTGATTTTCACGCGTTTTTTTTCTTTTGCTGCAAAGGTCATAAATGTAGCTTTGATACATGACACATGGTTTGGCGTATTTTAATATTGATAGTGAGCTTAGTAATATAATGAATATCTCCGTTCCTGTTATAGGCTAGTAGCCTTTTAAGTAGGGTCTTTTAAGAGGGTCTAAAGACTTAGGCTACAACATGGACTTAGTTCATTTAGCACTTTTAATACCTTATGGTTTGTATAGTTTTATTCCATTTTCATTAGGCTTTTTATTAATTTGACATTGCTGTTCATTAGCCTACTGCTATTCTCCTTAATGTAGGCTAGTCTTATCATGCTGTTATATTTTGCTTGAATTGACAGTTTATTATTGCTGTTTTCCCTATTTTTTTATTGTTTATTTCATTATGCTATTGACTGAATTGACGTTCATTTTTGCTATTCTCCTTATTAGCTATAATCTGACCAACATCTCAATCTGTCCCCTGTTACATTTAAGTAGGCTATTATATTGTTTTGCATAGATGTCATTTTGGACAAAAGCGCAACCGTAACTGTATGAGGTGTAGGCGATGATAGGAATTTTGCAAATCACGCATTATAAGTATGATAGAGAAGCAGAAACAGATAGTGACGGTAAAGGTATTTTAATCAATTGAAGCTACTGCTACGGTTATAATCACAGAGAATGACCGGTCCAAGATGGCGGCCGCATTTCTCGTTCCAAACAGCCAATGCGGCGTCTATCTCTATATATGTCTATGTTATTATCAGTCTGTCATGTGTTGTCAGTGTGGTTTCTTGTTTTGAAGTGTAAATAAAGTTGTCCATTCTGTCGATTTTTGTCTTTTCTCATGTCATCGATCGTTACGACGTCTAGCTACTGTGCACTCAGATTAATGTCAGGACAAACCCCCTGTGATGTCACCCACAGGTTTAGCAGCCCTTTAGTTCTTGTTTCAGCTCCGCCAGCGCCAGTTTCAGATGTTGTTGGCTAGTGGTCTGGTTAGTCAACTTAGAAGGGTCCTCAAATATTCTGAAGCCGCTGCAAGAGGGAGAGGTCAAAGAGCTAGAGGCAGTCCAGCTGGTTTCCACTGGTTAGCACTGGGCAGCAGCCGTCAGATGGGAGTGAAGATAACTGCTTCAGGCTGGTTTGCTAAGCTCCTTCCCCTAACCCTTAAGCCCAACCCAGAACTGGTCTCTTAGTACAGTTATCAGCTCAGCAAGCACTATTATCTTTAAAATAAAAAATGACTAGGCTCTCTTGGGTCTTTATTTGCAGCTCAGAAGTCAAAACAGTGCTAAGTCAGCCGTTAATCAGAAGACTTCACCTCTAATTCTGCAGATATTTGTGGCTTTATATGATTTGACCTGATGTGGTACATTAACCCCCACCCCACCCCCGTGTAGCTGTCATGGGTGTGAAATCTTGATATAGAGACCAAAACCGTTTGCTGAATCATTCTGTAAATATGTTTATTTCTTCTACAAAGTTGGACATTTCAACATGGATATTTACTGGTTTTTGAAGCCAGCCCCTAGTGGTCATTCAATGAAATGCAGTTTTTCTAATGTCCACATTGCAGATGTGGTCCAGATGATGTCTGAGAGCGATGTGTTCTTCTGAAACTGGTGGGTTTTTTTTGTGTTGGTTCCTGTCAAGGCGATATGCCAAGTGAGTTTTACTTTGTGCCAGGTGGCTATAAGTTTTATACTGATTTTATGCTCATTTTTTTCATATATTTTTTGTGTTTTGTCCTGTACTTGTTAGCTGGATATTTGCTTGATTTTTGTTCCGTTTTCATAGTTTTTCATTTGTGAGAAGACGCATGTATATATTCACAGAGATATGGCGCGGGAGTTACATTAACCACATAAACAACAACACCTTTCTTGTTGTCTCTGCGTGACTGACACAGTGTACGTCATGGATTACATCACATATCATGCAGATGTCAAGTCACACTTTCATTTCTGGAAAGCTGGTTTTATGTATGTAAGGACATGGTTTACAAAATGTTTCTGTGTTGCTTGGCCAAGTACATAAAAGCCTTCGGGGTGAAAGTGGGGGCACATCTTTGCATAAATATTACGTTCAGCTCAGCCAACAGATCTGTTTGGGTATTTTCTTCACAGAGGAGAACATGAGACTTAATAAAAGCACAAATGAAGCTAAATCAGTTCGTATATTATAAGTGTTGATCATGTCCTAAAAGGAGCAGGAATACGCAAAGGTTTTATGAATAATTTTGAATTTAAAAAAATGTTAACTTAAGTCTAAACTCCCTTGAAGTCCAGTTTTTAAGGTTTAGAGCTTCTTGCTGATATTTGTTCTAAACGCAACTGTCGTTTTAATCTAGAAACACTGGTGAAGCCACTCAAAGCACAACATTAGTGTTTTTCATGATCCTGTCCCTCCTCTGCACTCTGCTCTAATTTGCGCGCGCCGTCGCGGGGGCGCGCATTGGGGGCCTGGTCCTACGTAATGGAAAGGGGGCGCGCCCGGCTTAAAGCGACGCGCTGTCCAGTGTTGATGTGTCGCAGATTTTAAAAAGTCAGGTGGAGAGGCGGTGTGAGTTTGATGTGCGGGGAAGAGCGAGCGTCCTCACGCGGATCCAGCGGCAGCTTTTACGTCTTCCTCTTCCACTATTTTGCTCCTACATCTCGACATAAACAAGCGGGATCCAGTTGCGTCCTGTCAGGAACGTGCGAGGCAACACGCGGAGATGGAGCTGTCATCCATAGGAGACCAAGTTTTTGCCGTTGAGTCAATAACGAAGAAAAGAATAAGAAAGGTATGAAGAATCACTTATATTAACTCTAATAACTTGTTTTCCTGTGGCGTTTGACCTCATGACGCGGTGTGTCTCGTGCACAGCATCTCCTGTCCTCGTTTACAACAGAACTAGGTTACGCTGTGTCCCTCTGCTTTACGTAAAACAGATGCTCGCGCTGATATTATTTGTAGCAGCGTTAAAGTTTAGCTCAGTTTGAGTCGTATCCCGCCGCAGCATCCCCGTGTTTTGGAGGAGCCTACGCAGTTGTAGTACAAATGTGAAAGGGGGGTGTGTGTCGTTTTAAGCTGGTCTCCGGGCCAGTGTGCGGCACGCTGCGCAGTTCGCGTTAGTAGCGGCAGCGCGCGGGGCAGCGCGCGGGGCAGCCGCCGGGTATCTGGGTGAAAGTGCTGCGTAATGTCGCTGCTGAAGCTGAACATATTATTGATGGAGGTGTGTTGACAGCACGCGGGCTGGCTAACGAGCTACAGGTGCTTCGGTTGTGTTTAATGCTGCGCGTGTGATGTTTTTGTTGTTGTTGTTTTTTTAAGATGTGCGTTCTCGTCGACAATAGGTTGTTATAAACTTGTTGTAAAATGCTAACGGAACCACTCTCTCGTCGACCCACCTCGACTGGGTTTGTTGGAGCCCCGTACTTTACTTTTAACTCGTGACGACTCTGGCGGTTGTTATGCACGCGGACGTTGCGCAACACCACGTTGTTTACATGTTCCCGAGGCCCCACCTATCCGAGCCCGCCGGTGTGATGTTCTAGAAAGTACCCGAGCATTGTGGGACCCGGCTCCCGCCGGAGCGGTCACGTCATGGGGATGTGCGAGAGGCCACGCAGCCCCAGCGTCGTTGACGTCATCCCTCAGGAAAAACACAAACGGAAAGGGAGAAAATTCTCCACGAGCCTGCCTCCCTTCCATCCTCTCCTCGCTTTAAAGCGACAGTCCGTCCTTTTTCTGGCACGCATCAGCCCATGTCAGTGTGGACACGTATAGATTGAGTCTACTCTGAATGTGACCCCCCCCCCTCCCCTCTGTCTCCCCTCAGGGTAATGTGGAGTACCTACTGAAATGGCAGGGATGGCCCCCGAAGTGAGTAAGCCTTGAGTCATCATCCAGTGACCTCATCCCTTCAACATACACTTGGTCTTATTTTCATAATATGCTTCTTGATATCTGCACCATATCATATACTGAATAAATTGATACTATTTGAATCTGTTTGTTGGCAGGTACAGTACTTGGGAACCGGAGGACAATATTTTGGACCCCCGCCTGGTCCTGGCCTACGAAGAGAGGTAAGTAATAACGTTAAGTACCCCCCCCCACCCCCACCCCCCTCCCAAACTGACAGCTTCTCTTTGTCTGACCTCCTGCTCTCCTCTCCCTCTACTTCTGTCCCAGTCAGGAGAAGCTCAGAGCTCTGGCCTATCGCAGGAAAGGTCTAAGGCCCCGGAGGTTCCTGCTGCGGGTAATGACACCTTTCTTCTCATCTCACGAACCTTGATTCTTTTATTAATACCACCCGCTGATGACACTTGTTTGTTGAGAGGCAGATGCACCTTTGCACAGGTGATGACTTCGGTATTAAGATCATTTTCTTGCCAATTTTTGTGTTCTCAGGACTTGCAACAGACAAGTTTATTTCAAACTGACCAAAAACATCAGAGAGTGAGAAGTTCTTTGATTTTACGTCGTATATTTTGTCTTTTTAATGCAGTTATAAAGAACTGGGTTTAGAACCTCCAGGCCTCACACTTACAGAGTCGTGTATTACTTGTGAAATAGACTTGCGTTTATAATGCGAGTCCAGATATTTTATTTTATAATGAAAAGTTTTGTAAGCAAGTTCAAAAGTTGAATTTGCAAATCTGAAACGATGACAATAATTGGACATGTTGATTAGAACAAAAGGCTTTGCCCTGTTGAGATAACTTTTTTTGTGTAAAGCACTGATGTGAACTGTCACCATGACAACCTACTTATTTTTGATCTTTATTTGTTGATATAGTCTTTTTTTTCATGTTTTTAAAATATCTGACAGATTTTGTCAAAAAAGACAATAATAATAATAATAACCACAATTACATTATTATTATTATTATTATTATTATTATACCTTGACACTGACATATTTCTGGTTAGTAAACAGGGCGTGAATAGAGAAGTCACAAGTTGTCTTTACATGTGAACATGTGCTATTAATAATAGCAAGAATGTAATGTCTTAAGTGGTACGTGCCAGTAAGTCTTATGATCTATAATATAGTGATTAGTCGAAAATCCTTATTTTTATGGCCTAAAGCTGCTGCCCTTGCTCAGATAGTGAGTCAGTCATTTACATGGTGGAGACTGGTGGTGGGAGACTTGTATTTAATCTCTTCAGCATAGGCTCCGCCCACAGTATTACATTGAACAACAAGCAAAACCTTCAGCTTTGCATGCAAAACGTTTGGATGCATATTACAAACACAAAAACGACTCAAACTGACACCAGTCTGGCCATACTCATTCACTTTGTGGAAATAGTTTCTTATGAAATGGGTTTGGTACACCTCCCATGAACAGCCATTTACATTGTCCAGAGAACGTAGCAAACCAATCACAACAGGGTGGAGATGTGTTTTACGCGGTGACTCAGACAGGTGTGTGCAAAAGCTACTGTTCAAAGCTACCAAGATGCTTTGGATCAGCAATGTTTTTTTCTGCAAAACCAGTCATTCACCAGCGTTCCTGCTCGTACCTGGCCGTATGTCTGTCCACTGGTCGCTGATTGTTCTGCCGTGGAAATTCAATAGACATTTCCAGAGGAACCAGACAAATTCTTTGTATTGACAAGGACAATAATTAAAACGGCTGGCCAGTGGTCGCTCACTGTGATGTCATCGGGGGTTTTTTTTTTTTTTACTTTGGAAAGTTTTTCTTTCCCACATACCGAGAAGTCTGTCTTTCGTAAACAAAGATTCAGGAGGAAAATTGGTGGAATGCCCCAAAATTACCTCCCGTGAAAGCACACACACAAAACGCTGCATCATTGTTTCAGTGCTCACACACTCGTATTTATGGTGCGTAACCATCCAAGAGTAAGATGTAGAGCAGCAAGCATTTCAGCTTTCTCAGACATCTGTGGCTTTGGTCCATCTGTTACCTCATAGATTCAGCTGTTTCCACTGATCAACTATCAGCCAGAGAGAATAATCATTGAGGCAGCAGCACAGATGCAGGTTTCAGTGCTAATAATAGCTTCAGTAGACCAGAATGCAGTCCAGCTGAAAGAATTAGCTGTGCTTTAGAGTGAGAAGTGTGAGTCTAAAAGACTTGCTCTAGCTGTGTCACGTTCACTACTGCTGTTTTTCTCCATCTTGTCAAAGTATCTTTAATGAAAGAGTCGCAGGAAATTAACTGAAATATGGGGAGATGATGCGGATCTAAAATGAGCTGGAGTGGCCAAAACAAATCAAATGGGAACAGATGCTTTATGTTTTTGCCCATGTTTAAGGAATTTATGGGCTAATTTTGACAAAAGTTAATCCAAATAAATACAGTTTACATATAATAAGACAAATTCACCTTTATATTTTTCTATTTCAGTTTCTGAACAGTAGACATTCTGACTATCTTTCACCCTAAAACTTAAATGAGATATTAATAGTGGTGACAGATATTTATTTTAAATGAATGAAGTTGTGCTTCACCTTTGTACCTGTCACTTGTCTTCCACAGAACATCTTTCCCATGGACCTCCGCAGCGCCCACAAGGTTGCAGAGAAGCCCGCGCCACGCGTGCGCCTCTCCCTCACCCGGTCCATGAGCACAGACGTGGACCAGGTGTACCGCCGGCCCATCAGGAGGAGGAGCAGACCAAGAGTGACCAACGGAGGGACGGTGCGCTCCTCAAACAAACCCGTCCGCCAGCTGAGGAAGAGGGTGGCACACATGGAGGAGGACTGGGGCGACACCAGTGAGGAGGACAAACCAGAGTCTGAAAGCACCACGGAGGACAGATGTGAAGACAGCTCATACGGTGGGTTTGTCAAGCTAATCATTTTGTCAAAATATATTAGCCTGGTCATAAAAGTGAACAAGATGTGTGGTGTTGTCTCTTAAAGGCCAGTCAGACTGCAGCTCACCTCCTTTGCTGGAGCGGCAGGATCTGGACGTGGAGGTGGAGGAGAGGGTGGACGCCCATCTGACAGCAGTGGCACGTGCAGAAACACAGACTGAAAAACCAGATGGAATAACGTGTGAAACAACTCAGAGACAAACATCTCCGTGCGTCCAACCGCAGGACAGCGCCCCGGCACCTGAGGCCAGACCAGGAGATGAGGTTTCTGATGGCGACACGTCAGATTGGGCCGGAGGTGAGAAAGGCGTGGAGTCGGGGTCTGAGCGGCCCGGAGCAGAGAGCAGCTGCTGCGAGCGAAACAACGCCGTGTCAGTGATAGCAAGGGTGCAGGGGAGCGGCGAGACGGCTGGTGATGTCACCACAGCCAGCTCCACTGCTGAGCCACAGAAGAAGGAGGTGAGAAGTGACAATCTGAGCGTTACTATGACGACACAAGTCAGTCCAACTGCCCCTGGCGCAGCTGACCATCCCACGAAGGTGATTGTGACACATGTGACTATAAACTCCTTGACGGTGACTTTTAAAGAGGCCATGGAGGCTGAAGGCTTCTTTAAGGGCTATTGAACGAAACGAAAGAAGGAAATGGAACGAGATCAAAGTAACCATAATTAGACTTGCCACTCATTTTATACATGTAAATAGTCATGTACGTAAGAGAATTCTACATGTTTACACTCATCTCCTACTGAGTTCAGTAAGACATGATTGCCTTTGAATTAAAAACAAAAAAAATGAGTGGTAACTTTATTATTGTGGCTCAATCATTAGGTGTGATGGGAAGCCTGAGGATCTCACCAATGTGCTCACGTTATCAGCTGTCGTCCAGCTCACTGAGTAGATCTCAGTGGCGGGTGAATTTTAAAGAGCTGCTGAGTCTACTGAGATACTGAGAGCAGGAGACGGACAGTGAAACAATACAGTCCACATAACTACTTTGATGCAGCTACTTTTTTCCAGTTGTCCTCAGTGCTTTCCAGCAGAACGTCTGTCTCCCAGTCAGATCTGTTCTCGGGGCCTGTTTCAGACGCTCCTCTTTCTTACAAATACTGTTTTGTAAAGATGTTCTTTTTATTTGCACAGAGCTTACTGCATGCCCCATCAGTCTGTGCCACACATGCACAAAGCCCTGTCCTGTGCTTTGTCAGACGGGTTTATTTCTGTCACAAAAGAAACGCAACAAAGACAGAGGATCGCTTAGATGACGTTGTTCATTTTAAGAAGGATGGATGCAGGAGAAAAGAAATGTGCGCAATTATGTTTGCTGTCTGTCTGTCCTTTTAACTTTTTAAGTATGAAATGCTATCTGGTTCTATTTTTGTATTACCAGCTGATAATCCACTCTCTTCAGTAGCCTTTGTGCATATCAAAGAGGAAATATTAGTTTAGACTGCTGCTTTTGCGCTGTATAGGAAATGTGCAAATGGAAGCGTATGTACGTAAGGTCAAACTGTAGTGAGCTACTATTTATTGCATGTGACACTTATAAGCTAAACTAACTTATGTCACTTAATGTGTCTGAATCTCTCTCTCTCTCTCTCTCCGGTAAAGATGGATTGTCAGATATCTTTAAACAAAAAATGAATAGAATAAATGACTGCATTTTCAATAAATGTGTACTAAAACAAATATGTGTGGAGCATGTTTGTCTTTCCTGGGGTTGACACGTAGAAACCCCAAATCACATGATAAATATAGACCTCTCCTGCGATCATAACACAAAGTTCATTCAAGTGCAACTGTATTGGCCCTCTGTATCTCTCTCAGTACCACATCTCACCACATGGGGGCGTATAGATCTGCTGCGTTGACAAAAGAGTCACAATCCTGTGAAAATGACTCCAGCAAGTCCTGTAATACCCCTTTGTCTGACTAGAGATGCACTTTGTTGTGACATGCTGCCCCCATGTGGTGAGAAGGGATATTGCTACATAAAGTGGCTTTAATACACCAGTTTTCCAAGACACTTATTTTTTTTTTTCAACTCTGTGAATTAAGTTCTTTCCCTTGTGTCTTCAGAAAACCAGCATTTTTCTTTATAGTCACAGTTTATTCATTAAGTGTTGGTCATAGAGTTACTACATCTGCTGAATTAATAATGACCTGGCATCAAAGAGAAAACATCACCCTGTTCTCTTTTGACATGCTAATATAAGCTTTGTTTTCTTCATAAGATTAATCTCCATTGAGCACATACTTTTAAAAAAGGAGGAGGGGGAAAAAAAACTCCCATGCTGCATGCTAAAATCGGCTTAAATACTTACCCTGCGTTGCCACTAGATGGCATGTTGCTCTCAGGAAAGATGCTTTACAGTGACAACAGGCTCGAGTTCATTAAGGTGATTCATATGGTTAATATCACTGGGGTTTGCGTCAGAAGGAGAGGAGGAAAACAATAATTTAGCTGAAAGGGAGATAATTATCTTGGATATTCACAAGATCAATCCAGCTGAATCCAAGTTTGTGTGACTGTGATGGACAGCTGTGATCACAAGGAGCACAGTATATAAATAATGCTCCACAATTTCCTTTTCATCATGTGTTTACAGCTCTGTTCGCAGTAGCCGGTTTTGGGGGATGGAGTCGGCCCTTGGATTCCACTCCCCTCCTCTCCAAGGTCTGGATCTTTTGGAATCAGTGTTACAGCTTTGTCCAGCTACCGAAATTCAGAAGATCTATGGAAACTGCATAACAGGATAAAGGTTGGTGGGGAAAGAAGATGGGAAGGCAGGATAATTCTACTCTGATCTGGGTCTGCGATGTCAAATCTTAACAGCCTAAGGAATGACATATTTTCAGATTCAGGCTGCCCAGATCTAAGTGACAGTCGTGTTATATCAGTTTTTAATTTGGTATTCAGTTCAGGAAAATACTGGCCAAAAAAAAGTCACCACCACAAAAAATGGTCATACACTCTAATATTTCATTGGACCGCCTTTAGCTTTGATTACAGCAGGCATTCGCTGTGGCATTGTTACAATAAGCTTCTGCAGTGTCAGAAGATTTATTTCCATCCAGTGTTACATTAATCTTTCACCAAGATTTTGCATTGATGATGGTAGAGTCTGACTGCTGCCAAAGCCTTCTCCAGCACATCCCAAAGATTCTCAAAGGGGTTCCAGGTCTGGACTCTGTGGTGGTCAATCCATGTGTGAAAATGATGTCTCCTGCTCCCTGAACCAGTCTTTCACAATTTGAGCCCGATGAATCCTGGTATTGTCATCTTGGAATATGGCCATACCATCAGGGAAGATAAAATCCATTGATGGAATAACCTGGTCATTCAGTATATTCAGGTAGTCAGCTGACCTCATTCTTTGAGCTCATACTGTTGCTGAACCTGGACCTGACCAACTGCAGCAACCCCAGATCAGAACACTGCCCCCACATGCTGGTACAGTAGGAACTAGGCATGATGGGAGCATCACTTCATCTGCCTCTCTTCTTACCCTGATGCTCCCATCACTCTGGAACAGGGTCAATCTGGACTCATCAGACCTCATGACCTTCTTCCATTGATCCAGAGTCCAAACTTTATGCTCCCTAGCAGATTGAAACCTTTTTTTTTCTGGTGAGCCTCACTGATTAGTGGTTTTCTTAAGGCTACACAGCTGTTCAGTCCCAACCCCTTGAGTTCCCTTTGCATTGTGTGTGTGGAAATGCTCTTACTTTCACTATTAAACAGCCCTGAGTTTTACTGTTGTTTTTCTTTGATTTGATCTCACCAAATGTTTAAGTGATCGCTGATCACAATCATTGAGGATTTCTTTCCGGCCACATTTCCTCCTGGAAGATGAAGGGTCCCCACTATCCTTCCAGTTTTTAATAATGTGTTGGACAGTTCTTAACCCAATATTGGTAGTTTCTGCAATCTCCTTAGATGTTTTCTCTGCTTGATGCTGCCAATGATTTGACCCTTCTGAAACAGACCACGACCACAGGATGTGTCTTTGACATGGATGTTCAGGAAATGAGAAGCAACTCATTCCACCATCCATCATCTACACCCCCTTAATCCTCTGCAGGGTCACAGGGATCTGCTGGAGCATATCCCAGCTCTCTTCAGGGGAAAGGCAGGGGTTCACCCTGGACAGGTCACCAGTCCATCACAGGGCCACATGAAGACGAACAACCACGCACACTCACAATCACTCCTACGGGCAATTTAGAACCACCAATTACCCCAACATGCATGTCTTTGGACTGTGGGAAAAAGCCGAAATACCTAGAGGAAACCCACACAAGCACAGGGAGAACATGCAACTCCACACAGAAAGGCCCCTGCTGAGGTTCATACCAGCTGTGAGGCAACAGTGCTGACCACCAAGACACTGCTCATTGCACCAGTTGGGGCTAAATAACTTGTTGCCGGCTGAAAGATAATCACCCATGCAGAGGCTCGTACCTGTTTGCTCAGTTAAATCCAGGTCGCGACTTTTATTTAGGCCAGGCAGTGTATATCCTCTGAAGCAGAAAAAGGTGTTTTTTATTGTGTCTGTATGTCCCCTTTAAGGTTGTCATTCAATTAAATATTTGTATGTGCATGTTATAAATGGACAAAAAAAAAAGTCAAACTCTCCAGGAGTTATAACTGAGGAAGGTTTTGAAATACTTCGATATCATCAAGTATCGGAAAATTTGATACTTATTTTTGACACCTTATGGAGACACCAGCACCACTCTGCTTTTTTGAGATTTTAGGATCTGATGTCATAATTACATGTTTAAACATTAAGACTTTGTAAAATTAGTGGTTTTTCTGCCAAAATGTCATGATTATAGGACATAAAGTTGCAATAATACAAAATGTGGACATTTATGACACAAAGTTGTAATTCTATGAAAATAAATCCCAATTTTGTAAAATTAGATTTATAGATGAAAAATAGCTTTAATTAATCTAATAAAATCTGACGATTTTGGGGTTGTAGAAATAAATGTCTTAAACAAGTTGTGCTGTAGCTAAATTATATCATAAATGTCATTTTACTGAGTTTGTCCAACTTCCATTATGTTGACATTTTATTATGTTGGTATTTTAATAAGTATTTTACTGAAGACAAGGTATCAGTTTTGATATTTATATTATAGTTTAAACGATAACCAGCCCTTTGACAGCAAGTGCATCTTTTTGTATTTCTTGGCAAAAGAAAACGTTTTTTTTTCTAGACACAGAGGAAACCTGGAGGAACAAAAAGATTCTGCCTACGCTGTTCATCGCTTTGTACTGGCTCTTGTATGTAAACGTGTTGACAGTCTGAAGTTTATCTGCTCTACAGCAGGTTAGTCAGCCCCCCCCCTTCACTGACTCCCCATGATTATACAGGAAGTGACCAGTTCAGGCTCCAGTTATCTGACCCACTAATCTCCATGTTGCAGACTTCAGGTCATCAGTTTTCATCATTTACATGTTTCATATCTTCTGAACGAGCCACACGGAGGACACGGCACGATTGGTAATTTTCATTTTATTATAAAAACAGTATTTGAGTCCACAGTTTGTTTCCTTTGTACAGTAAAAAATATTAAATTAAACTCCCAAAGTTCTTAGCAGAAAGATAAAGAGGATGGAGTTTGTAAAGGAGATCGTCCCCCCCCAGAAGAGGATATAAAGTCCAAGGGAAGCAGCAAAAGGGAAGAGGAAGAAAGAGACGGAGACTAATGGCTCATATCGCCTTCTTTCACCTCATTTCTGTGCAACACAGTTCATTTGGATCATCATCGTCCTCCGTTTACTCCAAACAGTAGAATCCTAAAAACACTAGAAGGAGCCCACCCCACCCCATTTTTTTTTTAAACATCCCAGCCCATGTACTTAAAATGTTACAGGCACAAAGGTATGCACCCCCCTTCCCCAAGCCTCTCCAGCTCCATTATAACCATCTTTAAAAGGGAGGAGTGCACACACATTCGAGGGAGAGGGCTTGCAGGTTTGCAGGGGAGAGTGCCTCCCAGCATGACTAATGTCCAACGCAAAAGCTGGCCAGGATGTCAAAATGCGTCCGCGGAACATCTCAAAGTTGGAGCAGACCCTCAACAACTGCAATAAAACACTGACAATATTCCCACTGACATCTAAAGTAAAATAACATATTGGCTACCCCATCTTAACAGTCAATACCAAAAATATATTTCTATACGAACTGTATCAGTCACAGGGTACACAACATCCCAACCCCATCCCCTGAAGGAAAAGAATAAATAAAGCAAACCCAAACATAAAAAAGTAAGATATGCATTGTTTGGATTTACATTGATAGTTCACATCACTCTGCAAAACTGAAAAAAAAAAAAACCCAAAAAGCCTGAATGATGCAAAACAAAACTGATAATTTGCATTAAATCATTTCCTCTTTAATTTTGACAACTTTTAAAACCTTAAAAAAAAAAAGCTTAAAAAAAGGCAAGTACTTCTATTTACTCCCCAACCCCCCAAATATCACCTTTCTTCTGCAAGAAGTGAAGATGTGGGGGGGACGGGTTGCTAGAGAAACCATCCCCCTCTTTGTCCTCAGTTGGCAAAAAATATATATATATTAACAGAAATAAGTTACAATTAATTTTCATTCATTTAACGACTGCTTGATTTAATGTTCATCTCCCATAGGAAGTTCAGTTCAATGCATCTTTATTGAAAACATTTTAAATAACATTTAATAGTAAAAAAAAAAAAAAAAAAAAAAAATTAAAAAAAGAAAAAAATAAGCTAATAACACTGTCCTGGGTGAGTGCAGTTTGTGCGGCAAATCGAGCATTACATCAGCTCAGCCTGATACGCTTAAAAGAAGTCCTACATGTGGTCTAAAGAGTTGTGGTTAATGTTCTGGCCCAGGGGGTCCTGACCATTGCCCCCTGATCCATGTAGACCAGCCATGCCACTTAGCTGAGACAGCATGGCGCTCTCGTCCGACCCAAATGGCTCCATAGGGTTCTGTTGCTGCTGCTGGCTTGTTGGCTGTTGCTGTTGTTGAGGAGGGACTACCATTCCTGGATGGTGCTGGTTCAGATGGTTTGAGTGTTGAGAACCTGTCTGTATCTGGGGTGAAATGCGATGCGGAGAGGGCTGCGGCTGCAAGCGTGGGGACGGGCTCGAGTGTGGCGGTTGGGACTGGGGTCTGGGAGAAGGCTGTGGAGATCGCACCTGGTTAGCGAGCGACGTGGGCAGTGCTTGGCCTTGCAAGTGTGGGTGAGGAGACTGGGCCATCTGCTGTGGTTGCTGTGGGCTCATGGGATTGCTGTGTTGCGCTGGTGAGCCCCCCGGACCCAGGTGCTGCTGCTGCTGGAGCAACCTCTGCTGCAGAGCCTGTTGGAGCAGCGTGTGAGATGACGGAGGTGGGTGCCCACTCTGAGTGGACTGAGGGCCTTGAGGTGGTTGTTGAGAACCTCCTACACCCCCCCCACCTGGCCCAGCATCCCCCCCTGGAAGGGCAGTCATGTTATTCTGCTGCTGCTGCTGCATCTGGAGATGGTGCTGGAGCCTCTGCTGGAGCGCAGCTGCGGCCTGCTGTTGAGCAACAGACCCCGGGTAGCCCTTGTCCCTGCTGACCTGGGGGGCCGCTGGGTTGCTGAGGGCCAAGAGGTGGACCTCCAGGTGGACCCTGCCCCACTGTGGGAGGTTGCATCCCCTGTTGTCCCATGAATCCCTGGCCCTGTGGAGGCTGTGGCTGCTGGAACTGACTATGATTTACTCCCATTTGCTGGTGCTGCTGCAGATGTTTTCTCATGAGCAGCTCTCTAAACTGAGGGCCATTTAGATTTCCCATCTGTGGCCCTTGGCCCTGGATTCCTCGACCTACCCCTTGCTGCTGCTGCTGCTGCTGCTGCTGTTGGAGAACCTGTTGCTGTTGCAAACCACTGAGCATTGGCCTCTGCTGCTGCTGTTGTTGTTGTAACTGTTGCTGCTGTAGCTGCTGCTGTTGTTGCAACTGTTGCTGCTGCTGCTGTTGTTGTAACTGTTGCTGCTGTAGCTGTTGTTGTTGTTGTTGCTGTAACTGCTGCTGCACTTGCTGCAGCTGAGCCATGGTGGCAACATTGACGTTTGTACCTCCTTGACCCCCCATGTGCATCCCTGGCTGGCCGGTACTGACAGCATTCACATTCATCTGCTGGTTCCCTCCTGGAATGACGTTTCCAACTGTGGGACCAGGTCCTCCTGGGACTCCTCCTGGTCCACCAGGGCCTCCCTGTCCTCCCTTGTATTTCAAAGCCCTCTGCTTAATAAAAGCAGCCATTAACTGTGGGTTAGAGCGCAAGATGTTGAGGACTTGCTGTTGCTGAAGAGGAGAGCTAGGTGAACGGAGAGTACGTAAAAGGTCCTGAAGGGCTCCCTGGGGGATATTTCCACCAGCAGCACCAGCCCCTGGAACACCAGCAGCTCCAGGAACAACTCCACCTGCAACACCGCTGCCAGCACTCTGCTGCTGCTGCGCCATATTCATCAAGGCAGCATGGCCCTGGCCCTGTTGGTGCGGAGCCTGCTGCTGCTGAGCGGGCATCATGGCTGGATGTCCCATTTGTGTCATCATAGCTTGCCTCTGCTGGGGTGACATCCCCTGGCCGGCCCACTGCTGCTGCTGCGGCTGCTGCTGCTGCTGCTGTTGCTGAGGGTTCTGAAGTGGAGCACCCATTCTCTGCTGCTGAAGTTGCACTTGAGGGGCATGCGGGACCTGTGGCAGGTTACCTTGCTGGGCGGACTGTTGCATGTGCCCACCAGTGCCAACCATCATCCCAGGTGGAGCCCCTTGTTGTTGATCCATGTGGGCCCGAGCTGCTGCCACGGTCACTGGGGTCTGTGACTGTATGCCCTGGGGTCCAACCATCCCCACTGACCCTGGGTGTCCCATGCCCATCTGCTGACCCTGACCCTGTTGGTGGTGAGGGTGAGGAGATATCAAGCCTGCAGCTGCTGCTTGTCTCTGTAGAGCCATCTTCCTTTGAGCATCAGCTACCTGCTGAATCTTCAATGCTATTTCTACCGCTGCCGGTGGAGGGCCAGAGGAGAGCTGCGGCTGCTGCTGCTGCTGTGGAAGTGAAGGCTGGCCTGGTGGCTGATTGGGAGGTTGTTGGCCCATTACGTTTCCAGCTAAGGCAAGACCACCAGACTGCTGCTGCTGCTGCTGCTGGGGAGGCGTCGCAGAACCGAGGACTGGTTTACCCTGGGACTGGTGAAGTGGGGAAGAGCCTGGTGGTCTGCTGGCATAAGCTGGTAAACTGTTGGAGTGCTGCTGGAGCTGCTGAGGGTTAGCCCCTGGTCCACTTTGTTGCTGCTGCTGGACCTGCGGCAGCATCTGCTGTTGATGTTGGGGAGAGTTCATGATTCCTCCTGCCCCACCACCTCCACCTGCCATCTGCTGGAACTGATGAAGGGGATGTTGAGGAGGCATCCCCCCTGGTTGCTGCTGCTGTTGCTGTACCCCATTTCCAGGACCTGTTCCCTGCTGTGGGACTGGTGGCATGGTCTGAGTTGGCGTCTGAGGAGTTGGAGGTTGGGTTCCACCTGACGTTGGGGTGCTCGGTGCCGTGATTCCATTGTTTCCTGGTGATGGAAGTCCCACCACGGGTCCTCCCGGCAGTCCTCCGCCTGGCTGCCCTACCCTCTGCATGGTCGCCATCCTCCTCCTCAACATCTGGGCCTGCTGGAGTCTGTGCTGGAGCTGCTGCTGTCGAAGCTTTTGCTTAATGTTTAGACAGAACGGAACAGGACATTTGTTCTCCTGGCAGTGTTTGGCATGGTAGCAGCACAGAGCAATGAGCTGCTTGCAGATGGGACAGCCACCATTTGTCTTGCGTTTGCAGCCTTTTGTGTGCTGAACAACCCGTTTCATTTTCTGGCAGGACGGTAGGGAGCAGTTGGCGTTGCGGCACTGACATGCATGGACTAACGACTGGATGCAGCGCTGGATACTGAGGCGGCGTGAGTCACCGGGGTTCTGAGTAGCTGCTGCTGCCTGGTTGTTGCTATCATCGTCCAGGCCAAGCCCCAGCTTATCCATTTTGTGTTCATGACCTTTAGTGTTGTAGCAGGTGATGCACAAATCATAATCCTGGAAAGGGAAGAAGGATGGGAAAATAATTATAAATTTTTGTGTTCAAAATTTTTTAGTTTTTCTTCAATCTGCACTGGTCTGACAGAAAGGCACATCATTGATTCTCACCTCACAGACGGTACAATGGAAACGGGTCTCCACATGGTGTTTACACTCGTTGCAGGTGTAAACAAAGCGGTCTTGGCTCTGATTGTGAAGCTCCACCAGCATACACATGGAGCTCCACATAGACCTCCTGAGAGAGCTGAACTCCAGGTGCTTGTCCCTGGCTAGAGTCAGAAAGGCATCACGGCCGTCCATCAAGTCACAGGCCATCAGGGGATCGGGATCCGTAATGGGGGGCAGCGAGTTGGCAGTGGGCCCAGCAATGAGGCGGATAACAAAGAAAACCTGCCAAATACAATGCAGAAAGTTTGCTGAAGGTTTCCTCAGATAGTTTAGAAGTGCTATGTGATTCAGTCCCTCCCCTGAGAGAATGTTATAAAACTAAAAAGACTGAGATCTGACTAAAAGCATCAATTTCATTTTCTATTTTTTATAAAAACAGTAAGCAATAAAATGGTCAGTAGACAAGTGAAATAAAATGAGTTTTGTATACCTCCTTATGCTTCTCCATGGTGGCATAGAGTTTCTGAGAAAGGTCATTGGAAACACTGGGCATCCCTGGTTTTTTCTTATTGGCTCGGCTCAAGCTGCTCTTGTTCTTGCTCGTCTTTTTATTGTTCTTCTTTTTGGCATTTTTGCTGTCTCCTTTTGTGGCCTGTGGATGTTTAAATTGGATTTTTAATACACTTCCCAGTGTAAACTATGAAAATATATATATTTTTGCCTGAAAACGATGACTGAACATGAACAGGTAGTCTACTTACATCTGTGCTCTCGTTGGAGGTACTGTTCTCTTCCCTCTTCCTCTCTTCTTCCTCCTGCTCCAGCTCCTTGATGCTCTCCTCCAGTACATTGGGCCAGAAGTCGCCCTCAAAGTATGGCAGCTCCTTTGCACTTGTCAGCCGGTCCTCTGTTGCCTGCTTGAAGATGTCCTTAAGTGAAAAGAGACAGAAATAAAGTGAAAAGCTTTCCAAAAAAACTATAATTTGGTGCATCAACCAGAGAAGCTAGTAAACTGACTTGTGATAACACTGCATTGTTTGAGAAGTTAGACTTAATGAAATGAGAACATATGCAGTTGGGATGAATTTAGGATGCAGTGTCTGACCTTGTAATCATGGACAATTCGCTCAGCAACAGCCTTGTCCAGCATCTTCTTGTACCACTCCTGCAACCGTTTTGGTTTGGGGATCTTCTGGTCAGCTGGGTGACAGTGGAAGATGTAATCATCTCCTTCACTGGGAGGACAGGCCCAGATGTGACCCGTTGTAAACCTAAACAGATGAGACATGAAGTTAGATTTATTGATGCTTTTATAAAGGAGGTAAATTTACCTAACTGTATGAACTATTTCTGATTATTTTCATATATCTAAAAATGCTCTGCAGCAGCAGAGTTGGGACCTTTTAGTCCAAAATCATCTTCTTCCCTTACCCCTGCCTTTTGACATACTCCAGGTAGCCTATCAGGATCTCGTGGTAAACAGCAGTCCTGAGGTGTCGAGGTTTGAAGAAGTGCACACTGTCCAGGTAAGAAATGTACACCCGTCGCTGATTGGGAGGGGGACAGTCTGAGCCGTACTCTTGAACGTGCATCCCGAAAAAACACACATCTGCTCCATCAATGTCCTCGAAAGCAAACAAGGCTTTCATCCTGTACGGAAAAGACTCCGACATCTCTCCACTGTCCACAAACCTGGCAGAGGGAGGGGAAAAAAAAGATTTGGGTGAGGAATACAACCAAGAGAAGGGTTGACGTCAACATCTCTGACAGCACAAGCTAAGATTTGTGCAAACTCCACACTTAGCTACATGACTTTTCCAGTCAATAGTTCACATTATTTTATCTCACTCACTGGTGTATGACTTACTAAGTCCTTAAATAAGTCTGGGTTTTAAAAATAGCTGCATGGGAGCCCTTCACACGGGGCATTTTGCAAATGAGAAATACTCAAATTTCAGTTCTCTGTATCAATTTTATGGTGTAGATGCCTTTGTCCCACTAGAAAACAAAAACCTCAGGGCACCAACCAGGTGACAATTCAGACTTTCAGTGTAGTCGAGCCACTGATGGGCCGTATTGCTTTCAAAGGGTCATTCTACAAATTCTGCAAAAGCCACAACACAGTCTGCACACATGTAACTATTGTATTGTGCGTACAATTTGTGGGTAGTTGTATTATGTAGTTAGTTATAAAGTGACGTTAACTATTTCAGCTAGCTCGTCCAGTCAGCCCAGTGAGAGCAGTTTAGCCTCTCAGTTAACCAAAAGCAGTCGCTGACATGCGATTTCCCCTGACGTTACTGTACGTGCTTATACCGGTCATGCTTAGTGAATTAATGTGGCCACAAACCAGTATGTGAAATCAAACCATGTGTAACTATTGTATTTAATAGACAGCGTGATCTTTTTCACACAGAAGTCACAAAACATTATCTCGCGCAAATATCATTTATCTTTCAAGGAAGCAAGAAGTTTAAAAATTGACGCCAATTTTCATTTTCGTCAACTTCTGCTGTGGCCAACTTACGTTGTAAATAATATTAAATAAACATATTACCAAAGTTACCACACAGCCTGTACACGCATGACTGAAAAAGACTGTGCTGCTCCTACCTGAGATCACATTATTGTTTGCATCCAAGTCATTTGCCACAAAACATTTTAATGACACTGAATTCATGCACCTCTAGTGAAATATTTTTCTAGACTCCTCAACTCCTCCTGGTTTTTATTGCTCACCCAGTGGTGAATAATCAAGCTCATACATTTATGAAACAGTCAAATGCAGGATTTTGTTGTAATTGCTGCAGAAATGGATGTTTTGAAACCTGATGGGTATACTGGCATCCTGTATGCATGTACCTGGACTTCATGCCTGGCTTGACTTCAACCACTTTGTCCGAGACATGGACCACACGGATGGTGACTTCTCCAGCCATCTATGTGGGTCTGCCGCTTGAGGTAGTCGTTTACTCGAGTCTCCAAATAGTTCCCCAACTTGGTCTGGGGAAGCCCTGCAGGATAGGAAAAAAAAGGGAGATAGCCATGTGTTTGAATAATATACTAAGATGGGAGAGATTCTTACCTTCTGTAATGACAACAGTGACAGAACTAATGTCTGACTAAATACAATAAACTGACATGTTTTCCTAATCACCGAAAACAGTTTCAGATTTTAAGGATGTAAGCTTGTGACTCCACTTACTTTTGGCGGCATATTTGTTCTCCTTCCGTGTCTTATTTGATTTTTTCAGGCAGCTGTCACATACAAAGCTGTGATGGAGGAGAAAGTGAACAGTGACCGGTTACATTTGAAAGTTTACCACTGGTTTTGTAACAACCACCACCAATAATGAGTAAGAGGCTCTAACAAAATAAATAACTCAAGACTTTTTATATTACTCATCCTTCAGTTAAACTATAAATGGAAAATGCTCAAATCCACACAAGGGAAGATTTAACTGTGGAATGACCGCCACAATACTGGAGGGTAATTTTGCTCTGATACATTGATAAAGACGTTCTAACCTTCGTTAGAAAATGCACTTAAATATTTCCCAACTCTGTTGATCTTTGAAGACGGCAGGTTTTCATGTGGCTTTAGCACATTAAAATCTGAGCAAGTGCTTTAGTTGACTTATCAGATAAGGTTTTCCAGCAGTGTAAAGTAGCTTTTTCTCATGACTCAAAAGCTTTCCAAATCATACTAAATGTAAAATGTTTTTTTTTTCTTCTCCAGACCCAGTTGTGCATCAGAAATGTGTAGAATGTGTTTGATAGTTGGCTCACCCTGATGGCCATATGGTTTCATTATGCAGGACGCAGATCTGGTGCATTTTACGACCGCAGTCGATACATTCCACAAGTCTAAGCAGAGAGAAAAATTAGAAGACAAAAGACAGAAACAACATCCAGAGTTAAAAAAGCAACACGAACACATGATGGAACACCTTGTTTGTTTTCCTGCAGGAGCTACAAACAACTGACGAGCAGAAAGTGAAACCAAAACTGGGACGCAATTTAAAGTGAAAACCCTGAGATGCAGATGGTATTGAACAACCACAAAGAAGAGTGATGAGCAAAGAGGGGAACATACAGCTCAGGGTCGAGAGTGTCATTCTTCTTTCGCTGGAACTGGTCCTTGTTGATGGACCTGTGAGAGTAACAGAAAATAAACAACTGTAGTCAAGACAACAACTTAATCCCTATGAAGACTGCATGGACTCCATTCAGGAAATGCAGGCAGAAGTTTGAAATGTGCCCATAAGCTCCATATATGTGCTCAACGTGCTGTTTTACTGATCATTTATTACATCAAAGAATGCAATAAAACATCTAAATATAAATATATCCAGATGAACTTCTGGAATGATCAACTGCAAACATGATCATTCAGCACCTCTGGGCTCCGAACAATCAAAATAAAGCTCATAAACTGATCAATTTAAATGTAGTCCATAAAATAAAATGTATCATTTTAAATTGACTCTTCACTGTCAGTTTGATGAACAAATACAGTGTAATTCAGTTTATTTCATCAAATAAGTACATTTTACAATAGAATATTTACATGCATTAATTAAGAAAAAAAAGTAGAATAGTAAAATAAACTTGTTTCCCAACACTTCAGTGTAAAGAAACTTCTTCAAATGTTTTGCCCACCACCAAACATTCAAAAATGTTCTTTGTACCATCTTGTACAACAACAAAAATAGTTAAAAAAATAACTAATTATACACATGTACCATTTCGTTTTGCATTTAAGGACTCTTCAGTTGCAGTATGAAGGTTAAAGATTTTTTCATGTTAACTGGGCACTATTCCAACTAATCAAAGGCGAACAATAAGAGACACAAAATCAGCAAACACTGCTTAAAGTGACAAATGAAGCAGGAAAAGCAGCAATGTTCAAGGATGGCTTCTGATGGTTTTCACAGGGGTGTTAGCTCTGCAGCAGATGGGCTTTTTTTCATACAGTGTTAACAATAATACAGCACAGGACTCTCCTACCTTACTTCAGTGCATAAACACCAACTTTTTTGTTTATTACTTCCATACAGGAGGGAGAGGGTTGTCAGATGCTCAAGCCGATAAGTAAATAATTACTCATATCAAGTTTACAGTTTCTGACAATTAACTATCATGCTCCAGCGATTAAACCATACAAGCAGTTACAAGTTAATTTTAGCAAGTGTTGATGCTTTAGTTTAAATTTATTAAGTGGCGTCATATTGAGCTTTAGTAAAAATGTAATGGTACTCACGTCTGGGGCTGGGAGGGGTCATCCCCCAAGGAAACACTCTCGCCTTGGATTTCGTTGAAACACTTCTCACAGAAGTGGTACCTGTCAGCAAGAAGCCCATATTTTGGTGAACTACACCGTTCGTCATCAGCACAGCCAATCACAGAGAGGGCACGAAGAAGCAGCCGCCAATCAGGGCAGGGCAGGACAGGCCAGGGGGCGCGCGCACACACAGGAGGAGGCAGAGGGCAAGATGGGTCGTCGCCAGCAGCCAATCGTGATGCAGGTTTTTGTGTGGGCGGGTGTTTTGATTTTGCACATAAATTTCGGAGTGGATGATTGGTCACACCAAAGCAGGCCAATGCAGACAACACAAGCGTTTAAAAGAGAAGAAAATAAAATAAAGGAAGGGAGAGAGAGGGAGAAAGAAAGGGGAGGGATGGGTATGGGGGAAGGGAGGTCAAAATGAATAAATAAATAAAAAAATTGTGAAATAAGTTGTTACAGGACAGACGGAGACAATGGAGGGACAAAGGGGGGAGATGGGGGGTAAAGAGGAAGGATGGACAGACAGAATGTGAACAACAACCAACAGAGGACAGAGAGCCAAGGCAAAGCAAAGATTAGCGTCAGACGTCCAGTGGTAAACAATAACAACAACAACAACAACAACATTACAGCAACATGAGAGACCACTAGGAGCTGTGGAGGAGCAGGGGAGTGGGGCTCCAAATATGAATAGGTAAATGAAGAAAGAATAATTTAATGGTAGAGGAACAAAGATCCATCATCCTTTCTGGTCATTTATAAAGTGGGCAACCTTCTTCAGGCAGGGAGAGTGGACCCACCTTCCTCCCACTCTATTTGGGCTAGTAAACATCAGAAACTGTGGGATGTCAGGTGTTAAAATTACTTGGAGGGAAAACGACGGTGTAAGAAATGAATCAGTGCTGATGAAGACAGGAGCCCACTTTATGAATGACAACATAATGAAATTTAAAATTGTGAGCTATGAAAGATGGAGATGGTGCCAGGGTAACCATTTGAAGCCAAATTTAAACTCATCTGTGATTGAACTGACTGATGCTATGCGGTAATACAACAACACACACTAGCCGATGCCTCTGACTGAATTTCAACAGAAAAGAAAGGTCTAAATCTCAATCGTAGCTCATGAACTTGCCTGAGATCTGTGTGTCCGGTGCATCGACAGCTCTTACCTGTTCTGGTAGCTAAAATAAGCAGCGTCACGTTGGATGGTGCATAACTGTTTTCCATAGCAGCATAGAGTTTGGGGGGCAAACTCAAACTGCAACAGTCAAGAGACAAAAGGGAAAACATTTACAGACATGTTATTTGAGGAAAACTATATACAAAGTGAGTAAACTCCAGTTCTCATGAATGCCTAACTATAGCAGGAAAGGCAACACAGCACGGCTGTGTGTCAAAGTTCACACTTCTGCCTCACCTTTCTCCCGCAGCAGTACCCTAGGCCTTGCATGATGGGGTCGATCTCTGACTCAAACACTTCAGCCAGCTTGGAGCAGTACTTGTAGACCCGCGACGTCTTCCGGTTGTACAGCCAGGCGTTGTTGAACATCAACCAGATGTCTTCTATGTATTGCCATGGCTCTTGGTACTGTCCTGTGTCCAGCTTCCGCTTAATGGTTGACAGGTCCATCGGATTCTTCACGATGTCAAAGTAGTCCTGAATTGGAGGATGCACCGTCCGAAATTTGAATATGAGGACCGATTCAGTTCAGGAGTTGAGAAAGGTAACATAAGGGAGAGGAGCAGCCGTACGGCGGCGCGGTTTGGTCATCCGAGTTGGAAAGTCGAGATTGGTTGGGAAGAGGAATGTGACCAGCGTCATCAGCATTGTGGGTGTCGGAGTTAACCAGGTGGAACCAGAGTGGGGAGAGAAGAGGGTGCAGGGGGACAATGTTGTTGAGCGCTGCAGAAAAGAAGGTTCACGTGCAAACAGAGAGACATGACAACTTCTGCCCTCCAGCTCTCTGCTTTGCACCCAATACTTGAAATTAAAGTGCCAATTTGTGCTGTGAACCATGTGACCATGAAATGTAACAGAAAAACTTAGCAAATACAGCTGTACATCACAATCATTTTTTAAACTGAAACCTAGCAATGCAATTGTGATGCCATCATCAATTTATCTTAAAAAAAATCTACTCAGTTTTCCACACAGCTGGAGGAATAATAGTGATCAGGGTGCAAACCAAGAATAACAGAGCAGTGGCATAAGTAATAGGCAAAGAGAGATCTATGTTCTTTAGCAACAATGTAGTTGACATTAACAGCAGCTGCATAAGTATAAGCGGTGCTAGGGTGGCAGTGTTCAAGCCAACAGTGCTGAGGTGAAGCAAATGTTGGGGTGGTGGATGTCTCTGGACTTGTTTTCCTGTTCCTGCCATCTGGCCTCCACTTCTTCTCAAACAATACCACAATTCGAAAAAGAAGCAGAAAAGCATGAGGAAAAGAAACCAGTTTTTGGAGACCCACAAGAAAAAAAAAAAAGGTGCAGGTTTTCAACAGCAGGGTCCATCTCTGTGTCACCATAGCAACTAGAGTTTCAAACAGACCCTCATCTCTGAATAGAACCACTCACATGTACAAACAAGTGATGCATATTACCATGACAGCCTGCAGAGCCAAATTTACAACACTGCAGTGGTTATAGATGTGTGTGTGAACTTTCATAAATGGCTATTACTTGCCAGCTGAAAGCTGCATCACTGTGGAAGTCGCAAAGGAGGGAACAAGCAATAGCCTGTTGTTACTTTTCACTGCTTTGGAAGTGGCATTTATTAAATTTCATATTTCACAAGGAAATGTGAGTCTTAAGTATGTTCTCTTCCTCTAATTTGTATGCAAGGAGGGTAAAAAAAAAAAAGTATTCATCCACCTCTACACACTGCCCACCTGAACACCGCCACGCTGTAACTGGTGAGGAACTGAACTAGGAAGCTAGCAGTGAAATACTGAGGTTGAAAGCTAGGGAGGGGGAAAAAAAGCTCAAATTGTGAAATTAAAAAATAAATGAATGAATAAAAAATATATTATATGAAAGTGATAAATGAAAGCAATTGGCTTATGAACAGCAAACTGTTCTTCTCCTCTGGAACATCTTCACTAAAATAAAGAATAATGACTCTTCATTGTATCGAATGTGACGTGAGCCGAAAAACTACATCTACAATATATGATTTAATTTTCTCTATGAAAATTACTTCCACTTTTAGTAACATCTTTTGGAGGGGGGGGCTTCTGATATAATTTCTAAAGAATGTTTTGTATTTGACTTGCCTGCATGTTCATAAGAGCCATTGCTTTGATTTACAAATGACATGATCGATCAATCAATGACAGTGCAAATCAATACGCGCTCTAATCTGATCTTCTAAACTTCTATCATGCATCGAGGTTAAACTCAATAATGAACAAACGCTTTGAGCAATATGGCAAAATTTTCAAAAGAGAAAAAAATATATGAGATGGAAAATGAAAAATATAATTGACAAACTGAAGAAAATAACAAGCAAAACAAACAAAAAAAACTACGTTTTCACAGGAGTTGAAGCAAAATGGCAGCCAGTGCAGTCCCTTACCAGGTTAGTTTTGTTACTAGTTCGAATACGTACGGGTATTCCCAGTAACTGGGGGTCCACCGGCTGACGGAAAGGAAGGGACTCGGGGTCCTGCCGGTACAAAGCCTCCAGGGTGGGCATCAGAGCCTGACGCAGCTCCTCCGGCTTAAAGACTGCAGATGAAAGAGTGATAACAGCAAAGAGAAATGAGGGCAGCTCAAGGAATCACAGGGGCAGAGGCTGGGATTCTGACTCTGCTGTAGTTGAAGATGGCTTGTAGCGAAAATCCACATCCTTTAAAAAAAAAAAAAAAACACCCACATCATATAACTGACAAACCCCTCAAACAGATTCAGGGATGACTGTAGTTTAGTCCATTTTCTCCCTGCTGTTCTGTTCACTTCACTTTAGCCTGGCTTTTGTCCACTACTGCACATGATTTGCTCTAATAAGATGTCACTGAAGACAAACAATAAAAGGTCTTCAGCAGTTCACATTCTTCATAGAAAGTATGCATTTAACGTCACAACAAGCCCTCCACCATGGTGTGTCTAGCGGGAAATTTAGAAACACCATAAGCAGCAATGTGTAGTTGACAAGTGTTACATATATTTTATACTTAATCAAGCCTTTTGAGGCTGAAATCACCGTTAAAAGTTGGTAATATGTCACATTCATGCGTTGTTCATGGTTACAAGCAGATCAGAAATTGGAGCACATGAAGCATCGAAGATTGGAGAGCTCAGCAGTGAGACACATGGATCACATGAGTAAACCAAAGACTTAATTCCCATGGGTTATTCTAAATTGTGTTCTGACCATTTCAAAGACTATTAATTTCTGTGCCTAAAATTTTGGTTCTTGATTTAACGTTTCTCAAATAAAATCAGGAAAGATTACCCTTGACAGACATCACTACCTAACCTCGCTTAATAGAGTATTTATTTCATTTAGTAAACATTCAGAAATGATAAGAGTCGTTTTTAAATTAAGTGAGGTGACCAACATTTGAAAGTAAAACAATCCCATTTGGAAACCTGAAGATTCATAACATTATTATGACTACCATAGACGGACATCACTCATTTTTCCTGATCTTACAGATGATAGTGACTTTAGATTTGATGAAATATGTAGGTCTTGGTTAAGTGTATTGAGGAAACATTTTGGGGGAAATTTAGAAACAATCTGCATGCTCAGATCATGAAATTAATTTCAGCAAATCTTTCCTGCAATCACAATGTGTCTTCTTGATCAAATGTAGCCAGAACCCTTCACCCAGCCACACACAAACTGATCGCAAGACTCCAGAGACTTGTAGGTCTTCAGTTCCTCTAAAGTTTGGGCACTTCTGTCATGAAAAATAATTGTAGATGTCGCGGTGCAACACATCGTATAAGTCCTTCAGATCGTGTGCATAATCGTTATTAGTCGTCTGTATTAGTTGAATAATTTTCTCACATAATGAAATCTCAATTGGGCTTCAAGCGTTTCCACATACTGCCGCTCTCTCCCTTTTGTATTTCCAACTGTAGTTTGGGTGTCATTATCTGATCATTTTCGTCCACTGCTGACGACTAACGTTCGTAACTTGTGAACACACAACAGCATCAGAATAAATTAAGAACCAGTGCTGTACTGGGAAGCGTGACGTGCAACATGGCGACGTTGAGTCAAAGTACCCAGATGCATGACGTTGGTGAATACTATCTATTCTAAGAGGTGTCTTTGTACTTTGATTTCTCATCACTAAAAAGACCTTAAAACATTGAGACCGTGTGGAAAGGTTTTGAATCTGATAGAAGAAATTCAATGAAAAAATGATGGTGCAACAAAACTAAAAAGGCATTATAGATTTCTGTACTTCGGCTGTCTGGAAATCCTTCTGTCAAAGCTAAAATTAAGGCAGTTAACACGTAAAAGTTAAAAGCTGAACTTCTAAAAAAGGAACATTTGAAAATAATCATGCCTTCTAAACCTGATTCTCAGATTGAAGCAGTTTCATTGACAACTATTTCAATTACTGTCTCCTCTTCAGCACTTTTTTCTCTACATCAGTCACCCATTAGTGCGATACTGATTACACAGAGAAGGGTCAACACTTACTTTTCTTCTTGCTCTGAGTGCTGGCTGGGGAGCTGTTGGCTGCTGTTGACCCTGACCCCTCTTCTTCCTCTTTGGGCTCTTTCTTCTGCTCTGGCTTCTGGACATCACTTGTTGCTACTGATGATGGCCCAGTGGACGAGGATGTATCCATGGGCTCGTCCTTGCACCCATCTCCTGATGGCTTCTCTTTCTTTACCTGAGAGGAAGGTTCAAGTGTCCGTTAGTGGCTTCCTTATGGATGAAACACCACATTACATTTAACTGTAGTCAAAATCTCCCAACAATCTTACCTCTGGTTTCTCCTCTGTCTTCACATCATTCTCACCCTTTCCTATCTTTCCTCTGCTGTCACCTGGGGTGTCAACTCTTTCATCTTCTTCCTCCTTCTTAATTTCCATTTTAACATCTTCCAGGCTGGGAGTGGGGCCCTCCACACGAGTGAGCTGAGAGTTGGGATCAGTGCTGCTTGTGACTGAAGCTGGGGAGGAAACCTGGCCATCCGCTGTCAGAGAAGGCTTTGCAGAGAGCTGAGACATAGGGCACAGAGATGGTGTGGTGTTTACAAATATCAAATTTAAGTTTGTTCCCAAACATTTCACTTGCATTTAAGTATAACAGGGCTCTTTGGCATGTGGTAAAGCAAGTCTGTGGAAAAGAAAGTACTGACAGTATTTCATCTACTCACAGGGGTCTTTGGCAGTTGTAATGGCACATGAGTGTTCTGTGTTGGGACTGAAGAAGTCTGAGCTGCTTGGGGGTCTGGGGAAGCCAAGTCCCCAAGTGTATGCTGTGGAAGCTGATTGGCTTTCTCAGAGTTTACCGTCTGCCCTGATGGTGGCGGCTGTTGTGAGGCTTGTTGCTGCTGCTGGGAGTTCTGCGGAGGGGGCACCTGGGGGGTACTGGGAGTGTGTGCCTGTGGGGTCTGAGAACGAGGTAATGTGGGTGGTGTTTGATGGGGCTGAGGCGTTAAGCTGCGTGCTGGTGACGGGGAGTTTGTTCGGACAGGTGGGCAGTGAGGGAAGGTATTTGGCTGGGTGGAAGATGGAAGGTTGGGCAGAGGTCCGACACTACTGGCATTAGCGGGACCCATGGAGCCTCCAGGGGCTCCGGAGCTTGGGACAGATGGGACGGACTGTGCTGCAGGGCTGCTGGCTGGGAGGGAAGGTGGTGTAGACATCTGGTTCTGCTATAGAATATGGGAGACAGGAGATACTGTGAATCACCCTTTAATTTATTTTCTAAATCTATTACAATCACACAGGAAAGTGACCAGAAAACAGTCCAGAAGAACATCCCATTAATCATGCATTATTCTTCCCTTTTTAAATCAGGTTTTGCAAGGCAGCACCCAGGTTTGCTGCCCATGTCCATCAGTCCATTTTCCAATCCCAACTCAAAATTATATCTTTACTTTTTTCCCCCTTGAGTTAATAAACAAATCTCAGAACGCAAACTCAACTTTAGCTTTGCAGTTAGTATCATTCTGTCTCTTAACCTTACCGAAGGCACATTAGTCTGTGCTCCAGGCTGGTTCATGCCAACAGGACCAGAACCAAGTCCAGGACTGGAGCCAGGAAACTGGCCTGGAGGGAGGTACTGGTTCTGTAGCTGTGTGGCATTGGGCTGACCCATCCTTGCTGCTCCCATTCCCATCTGGAAGCAAAAGAGACATAGGAAGTCATCCATCACTTGAGCTGTCGACCACACAAAAAACTTCTTTTTTTAAAATTAAACATAGCTTCTCACATCTATACAGTATAAGCCAGAGTTTTAAATCACAGACTGAAGATTTTGGAAAGATTAGGAATCTTGTGGGGGTCTTACAACTTCAGCTAGATTCCTTTGTGAATCAGAGGACACCCTTATTGGTTGTTGACACCAATTACATCATAGAACCAACACAATTTGCACAAAAACGCTAAAGACTTTAGATAATATCAAACATATTTGATTTTGTCACAAAGTGAAGACAAGAAAAAGAAAGCCTCAGACTTAATGACTGAGATCATTTTCACTCAAGAAAACTCTGTGGCTTTCTTCCAACTGTGGAAATTTGTCTGAACCTTGAAATTGGTTGTACATTCATCAGATATGTGGTCAGCATTAGTACTAGGTGTCCAAAGTTATTGATTTCAACTGGTGACTGCAAACCTCTGGGTTAATATTAACCCCAAGTAATGACAGATACCATGAGGCTAACCTGGTTCATTGGAGGATTAAGAGGAAGAGGAGGCGTCGACCTCTGACCCATTGACTGCATCCCCATCTGGCCAAACTGATTAATCCCTAAATTGGATGGGGGACAAAAATTTGACGTGTCAAGATGACAGGTAGAGAATGTAAAACACTTAGTACAAGAACATCATTGACATTTTAAATTGACTGTATTGTCACTTAAATCAAGGATAAAAACCTGTTTTAGAAAAAACTTGACTGAGAAGTCAGTGTCTAGAGTGGTATATACCTGCTGGGTTCTGCATCCTGTTGACCATCTGATTAGGACCAGCTGGTCTGACCATGGATGGATCTGCATGAGGACCATCTGACAGGAAGACAAAGAGTTACAAATATCAAAAATTTTGCCTTCAGGGCCAGAAAAACTGAAAGCATAAAAGTCAATTGCTGAGTCAGCCTGTCTGTGCTCCATATTCACTTAGAAATGACACAATTGCAACAAAAAGTGGGCAGCTTTGAAATCAATGAAAGTTCATCTGCAAGTACAGATGGAGACCAACACTTTCAGGTAACATTACATCTACTTACTAAGGGGTTGCCCAGGAGGCATAGGTGGCTGTCCCATGCCAGGAGGTCCCTGCGGGATACCAGTGGAGGCTATGCCAGGTTGACCAGGCATCATGCCCTGCTTCTGGAGTCTTGTCCTCCTCTTTTCTTCCAGTTCCTTTTGGATTTTGTAGATTTTCTCTGCCAAGAGGTGGTAGTACTCCGCCTAGAAAGGACAGTATGAGGGTTTTTGGATGTTGGACAATGAATACACGATGGTTACAGATCATCGTATCTGATGGTGTGGGTTTCTCACCCGACTGTTGGCTGACTCGTACATGTCCCCCTCCACTTTTCGAGCATAAGCCACCAGATTCTCCATTCGCCTGTCCTTCAGTGCAGCTGGGTCAGGAGTAGGAAAGATGGCTTGGACACTGCTCACACACACAATCACAGGAAATACAGTTAGACCAACTGCACTTAACTTTCGGACAGTGAGATCCTACTGACATGCAGTGCTGAAATTGACCTGAACTCCATCATTATTAGTTTATGTTATGAGCCCATTATACTGAGGCCTTTGCATGACACATCAAACTCACAGCTTGTGAACAAGATGGTTGCGGAGGTCTTGCGTGATGTCCTCATGCCAAGACTTCCTCATTCCTGCAGAAGGAGGAGCAGCTGTGGGCATAGAGCCCAGGTTCCCCACACCATCACTGATCAAACTGAGAGGAAACAGATCAAATTTATGATTTAAGCAATGCAGAACTTGCTTTGACCTTTTTTGTATTATTCTGTTTTACAACATGGGCTTGACTGAAACATAAAAATTCTGCTAAAAGAAACATAGGTCAACCTCTGTGCATTCATATTGTTGTGCAACATCGAGTCTGGCAGTAGGTTGGGCTGCTGGTTCGGGGGCTGCACCTCAACTCCACCATTCACTCCCATGGAGTTCCCTGCTAGAAAGAGGTTGCAGTAAAAGAATTGCAGTAAGAATCACCATTTCAGAGTGGAAATAAAGACGGAATCATTTGTAAAATGAAGCTGCTGAGTCAAAAAATTTCTTTTGCCACAAGTACAATCAATCAATGTCCACTTTAGTATTTATTTCTTAGCAATGTAAGAGATCACCATAAATTACACTTTGGTGTAAGTCAGATATCTTTAACAAAGTCATTGATCACAAGTTAATTGAACAGATAATAAAAATGGAGGTCATTCACATTCAAAACCCAAGTTTGCATGTGCAAAAGCCTTTTGATTTGGTTCCTATGATGACATCTGAAGCAGCTGATTCGAGATGTAATTAAAAACTAGTTTGTTGATTTTGTTTTGAGAATATATTGTTGCATATATAGCCTCAACAGTGAAAAAGGGACATCTATGTTCAACATAGGTCCTGATATTCATCATTTACTTATACTAACCCATGGCATTGAGACTTCTCATGCCAGGCTGTCCCTGCAGCCCCTGGTTTGGCATGTTGGTCTGTGGCAGCTGCTGTGGCGTTTGGTTGCCCTGGTACGTAAGGCCGAGTGCAGCGTAGGCCCTTTCTATGGAGCTGGGGTCAATCTGGCTGGGGGGGTTCAGGTTGGGAGTGTTGGACTGCCCACCTGGTACCCCTGAACCTAAAGAGTTCACTAAACCCACCGCTGCACTGTTGACCAGAGCTGCAGTGATGGAGGGAGAATGAGCAAGGAGGGAAATCTGATTACTTCAAAAGTTTTCAATAAGTTGTCATTCATGAATGCATCATAAATAATGAGACACATTTGCAAGTTTATTGCTCAGTCACTTGGAGAAAAACACTCACACTGTTGGTTCCGCTTGTCTCCGGCATTTTTCAGTGGCAAACATACAGGACAGTCATGTCGTGTGCAATTCTTCCAATGTGAGATGATCTGTCTGGATGAGGCACAGTGCGCCACTGCAGGAGAAAAGACAGGAATGGAAAAAAAAGTTTGAGAAAGGGGAAGACAGGTGCCAAAAAATAAAGAGTGAGCCTCAGTACGGTGAGAAACTGTGACAGAGTGAAGGAGAGAGATGACTGATTAGAAAAGGATAAGAGGGGAAAATGAAAGCATAAATCTCAAGGAAGACACTGTGGGCAGAAACTAAGAAACGTTATTGTATGAGTCATTCAGCACTAAAAGATGTCCAGATGGAGGCTCGATTTGAGAAAGAGTAAAGAAAATGTTCAGATTAGCAGCCAGCTGAAGAGAGAATAACTCATACATGAGAAACTGGAGGCCAAACTAAGCGGGATATAACCAAATTCAAGGATAACCAAAAGAGGGAGAAAAAAAATAGCTGCAGATACATAACTTTAAAGACTGTCATGTGTTTATGTTATCACCTACACAGAAATCAACATATCAGACTCACCCTGGCAGGACTTGCCAGCCTGGCAATGAGTCATGTGGTTGAGCACGTTCTTCATGGTGCGACAGTGGGGCAGGTTGCACTGCCGCACTTCCCCGTTGGCCTGCTCCCTCCGCTGGCACTTGTGCGCATGAAGCAAGAGGACGAGCTGCTGTTGAATGAGTTTCCGCTTCTCAGGGTCAGCGGTGGGGGCCGTCGTGCCGGGTCCCACCCCCACAGCATTGAGTCCAACCTGGGGCCCTCCCACCACTGCTGCTGCTCCACTGACAGGCACTCCCCCGACTGCACCGGGCGGCGCCTGCTGCTGCTGAGGAGTCTAATGAAAGGAAAAAAGAAAGATCACAAAAAAATGAAATCTGTTCATTCAAGTTAACAATCTACAGTGACTCACTCTTATCCAACAGTGGTGGTGGGACATTTGACTGATTTTATCTTGAAAATGATTAATCTCTTGATATTCCTTGGAACACTGATTTGAGCTCCTTTAATAAAATCCTGCACAAGACAACTTTGTTGAGTTCACGGCATGGTCTGCTTCCCCTCTGAGATTTCTGAAACATCTGTAAGCCTGTTTAAGTCAACACTGACTAATCTCTTGCTGCCAAAAAGTGGTGTGAAAGTATAAGCGTGCATTTCCCTCAATAAACTGGTATGTTGATATCAGCATAAGAAACGCTGGACTCTTTCCATGGATTTAAAAACTTGATAAAAGAAGTAGACTAAGAAGAATAAAAGTTGTTTTAATATTCAATCAGCTTGATAACTGATGATAAAAAGCACAATCTGGGTGTAATTTTCTTCTTGTTTCAACTTGATGCAACTATTTCTAGTAAGTGTGCAGTTGTGATATTCTGGTTGATTTACAAGGCTGCTTGTTCCACTGTCAGGAAACAAGCCAGCCGAGAGGGAGATTAAGAAACCAAATCTACACAACGTTGAAAATTCTGCTGTAAGGAGGCTAAAATTCCAAATTCATCAGTATCAGCTGTTGTGTTAAGAAATGAAAGCAACTGCTACAGTGTTCAGTGCTCCCAGATCCATAGTATGATAAAAGGTTGAAAGGTGTGATGACAGGTTTTTAAAACATTTCTTGAGTAAGTTGCCGATGACTCAAAACAGGAGGCCCTCAACAAGAAAAGACAGCTGATGATAACCTATCAGGAGATGCAGAGGATGCCATTTTTATGGTTTTAAAATGTAAGAAATTAATTTCATTAAACCAAACACTGTAACACAGCTGGCTCAGTGACCAAAGTCAAAGGATTTGTAAAAAAAACTCATCCCAATAAGAAGTTACGGAACCAGTTGCATTACGAGTAATAAAGAAGCTGTTGTAGCTGTTAAATCTAGAAAAATATAAACTGTTGGACACATTTCATTTTTGTTTTGGGATTTTCTTCTGACAGGAGGCGAAAGAATATCTCCAGAATTAACCTTGAACCTATGTAGGACGTTTGTCTAAGTAGGAGTTTGATGGTCAGAGCCATTGTTGAAAATGTAAGTCATCTCTCAGTTGAGACTCTCCAGACATTCAACCAATCAGAAAACACTTAAGACAACATCCCCTTGTTTTGGAAGAAGCTTTATACTCATATTTTCCATGATCATTCTAAAGTAATCACAGACAGTTTGGAAGTATGATGGGGTGTGAAGCTAATGTAGAAGTATGCTACATAAGACAAAAATGTCTGTAAATGGCCAAATGATGTCCACTTTATGTCATCAAAGATTCAAGAGTTACATTGCAAGCTCCAGGATTTCCCACACAATGTTAATATTTGAACTGACTACCCAAATATGGGAACCCATTTTACTTTATTTTTTTGTGTCCAATATAATGAAATGACTACTGTAAAGCTTTGTGCAGCATTTCAGTCGCTCCTCCCATAATGAGAGATGTCGCTGGGTTTATATGTTGCCAGCTAGATTAAGTGACCTTTTTAACAACTTTTTTTCCTACAAAAAAAAAACTTGGTGAAAATTGTACCAACCTTCTGAATGAAGTTTACTTTCTGTGCAAAAAGATCCCTCGCTTCTGATATTGTACTGATTTGTTACTATTAACATCACACATTAATAAAAATGGATATGGAGGAGTACCACAGCTGACAACAACGTGAATGTGAGCGAGATGGTTCTGACAACATTCCACTGCTTTTATTCTAATATTAACAACAACAGGGAAAATTGTTAACATAGTTACATGTACCCTTCATCCACCACCAATACAGTTTCAGCCTATGGGAAACACTAGGGCTCTATAAATCTATAGCAGAGATAAGGACTTCTATGATATCCATAAAGAACAGAAACTAAATAAATCCTACCATCCCAGATATGCTTTGACCAGGAGGGGCCTTCTTGTCCATGCCGAACTGGCTGGCCATACTGTTGGGCAGACCTGCCTTGCTTTGGAGCTGTGGGCCCAGCCCTGCTCCAGGCAGTCCCTGGCCAGCAGACTGACTGTACGGACCGCCATAGGGGCCCGCGTTGGCCATCATATTCATCTGGAGAATGGTAGACAATAGGATGAGAGGGGCCAAAAACAAGGGAGGAAGTTAGAAAGGAAAAAAAGAGCGTGAGAGAGGATGTAATGACATGAGCAGAAGATGAGCAAATAGTTTCAAGGATCTGGAATACTTTCTGTGATATAAAATGTGCTAACAAGCGTCTGTATTTTTTATTTTTTTAAAGGAAGCATATTATATGCATTTTTCAAAAGTTCACAGCCCCCTGGGGTCTTGATAACATATCTGTGACATGCTTTGGTGACGCTACTAAAGGAACCCTTTCAATCCTGTCTTTTCAGCTCTGTTCATAGGAGCTGGTTTTAGTGGAGCAGAGGCAACATCTTTACTCTGGTCCACCTCCCTCTTCCGATTTTAAAATCAGTGTCACAGGTTTACTCTTCTTCAGAGTTACACCAAATGAGACATGATGTGAAATTGGGTAGAGATGGTGATGGGAAGTCTGGATAATCCTGGGTCTATGATGTCACAGTACCTTCCAAATGTGAATTGCTCAATGACGGACATTGTTTTCAAATTTCAGCAGCCCCAAAGTGTTATCTCAAATATTTTACGTTGGAAGCCACTTCAGATTCTCAAACATGTGCATCAGACACACTTTTTTCCCTCTCCATTATACGACACCTTACAGTCATGAGCCAAAATGCACTGAACCAAATTTTATCTTTTGAAAATTACATCAGCAATGATAGAGAGAAATGGTGATAGACAATGCGGTATCATCTTTCAAATGCTGCTGCTAATTATTCTTTCATGCTGGGTGAACTTCCAGTGTGATTGTGCAGTTGCAGTGTTAGTTGTGTTCTCTTCTTATTTTGTCTCCACAATAAATTGAAGCTCACTGACATGGCCTAACTGACAACTTTTAGACCTGCAAAAAAAAAAAATGCCATCATCAGCTGCAGACTCCAGTCAGAAAGGTATTTATAATGACTGTAGCATCTGAATAAACTATTTTATGCCAACAGCAGCAAATCAATCAAGGCTTAAAGGGCAATAAGGATGAGCAATTACTAACAACTACATTGTGGGTTTTTCTCATTTTATGCTGCTATTTTGACTGAAAAATAACAGACATACATCAGCTATGATATTTCAACAAACTTTGAGTACACTAATGCACTGAAGTTACAGGAAAAGAGATCTATCCAACTATTTAACAATGGTTTACATTTATGTTTTTTAATGCAACGTTAGAACAAAATCACAACTGTATTGTGGCACATTGACTAACAAGGAGGTTAACCATCGATACCACAGACTCAACTGTGACGCAGCTGCAGGTACAATACATACAACCACACATCTGTCTGCACGTGCTGTGACGAACATGCTCTCAACAGTGTGAAATGAATAATTACAGTACGTATATCACTTTACAACTTCACTAACTCCTATTCTCTTCCATTTTCAAAATTGCATAGGCACAAGGTAATGGACACGCCCCAATCAATTCTTTGGAATTACTCTCATTAAAAACTTTTTTTTTTAAAATGGAATTTAAGTTTTGAGAAAATCTCACCCTTGAAGTAATACAACTTTGGTCAAACCTCTTTTTTTAAATTGCCTTTAAAAAAAAAAAACTACATGCTGACACTGCATTCAGCAAAGTTGGCAATCTGAACATAGGCTCAATTTAAAACGGGTAAATGCACGTAAAGAAGTGCTATAAAATCAGTTGCAGTGAGCATGTTCCGTTGGGCCTGCTGCTGTGAGTGTGCCTACCTTGCTCAGCGCACCCGGCTGCTGTGGCCTTGCTTGACCTCCCGCTCCCATTGGCTGACCACTCTGGTGCTGTTGTAAGGTCTCCGACAAAACATTATTGTTACCCATGCCGGCATTACCAGGGTAGCCCATTCTGGGCGAGCCATTCATAACCTGCCCACCCATCAGCCCTTGATGCTGTCCAGTGTTGCCGTTTTGGGCACCCATCATGGCTGCTGTCCGACTGAGCGCTGCCACGCCTCCAACCATTCCAACCTGCTGAGTTAATCCCGGTGGCTGTTGTTGTTGCTGACCCTGAGGGTGCATGCCTTGAGGTCCACCAGGGGAGACACTGATGTTCCCCATCATCCCGATGGAAGCCCCAGGTGGTGCATTGTTGGAAGTGGGGACACCAGACTGTGCTGGTGCTCCGCCGCGCAAGAGCTCAGACAGCTGTTTGTGTTTTGCCGCTGCATCCTGGCTAGCCCCACCAATTCCGCCCCCGAGCCCTCCGAGACTGGTGTGGAGTTGGCTGGCATCCCCTCCGTTAGTCAGCCCCAGGTCCGTAGAACTGATGAGCTCATCTGGGAGGTCATGCTCCAGTTCAAAGAGTGAACCAAAATCTGGGTGAGGGAGCAGAAACAAAAATCTTAACAATAAAGGACTGTTTTTAAATTAATTAACCATTATATCAAAAATGTTTAACTCTTAATATAAAATCTAGAGCTTCAAACCCATAGAGCAGCCTCTGCCACTCACAACCTTGACTTATCTCCAGGGAATCTGTGGTTTGTTGGGCTTCCATACATGAAGAGCAAACACAGTGGGGACCAGGTGAGAAGCCACAGAAAGTAAACACTACAGCAGCAAGCTAGGTTTGTGCATTTGTGCAGTAGTTGTTCAATACAACAGCACAAACCAGCGGGGAGGATGACAAGCCTTATACTTTTACAACTGTTAGTTATTAAAAGGTTAAGTGTCTGGAATATCCTTAGATACATACATCTATTTATCTAAATAACATTTCCATTATGCCTGAGGTTGTCTTTCTGAATGAGATCTCTCTTTGCCTTCCAGCTTCACCCTGAATCCTCTCAATCTGACGTCCAGAGTAAGTGACAAAAATAAGTTTAAAATTCATGTCAATGATATATGTGAAGAAACTCGGGGGACAGTGAAAAAGAAACTTCTTCATCATACAACCTGTGTAGTTACACCATGCAACAAGAGGAAATTATGCCAGGACTTTACAGTTTCTTGCTCAATACTTGTGATTTAAGTCTTTTTAGTACCATTTGCACTCACAAAATCACGGTTAAAAACGCTCATATAACTTTTATTCTCATTATTTTGAAAAGTGGACTGCAAAATGGGCAGCGCAGTGTCACCGTTCAGACAATGGAGGACACTTAAGAATGGTGTTCGGTTTAGTACCGTTTATTAGAGCTCTGATGGGAAACTAAACACCCCTGAGCAAATTAAGAGTAAAAAACTATGTATTTACATTAACAAAAATGTCCTGTCTTTTCACTGAATGCGGGAAAAATGTTTAAATTGACACAGCTACAACTTCGACAGGACGACGACGCTTTGCCCAACTTAATGAAGTGTCGAACAATAGCTAGCTTGACAATAGTTGTCTAAAAATATCAAGCCGTCGCTACCAGACTCAATTCTTTAGATAAATTGGGTTTTTTCATCAGAAAGGCTTGGTTTGCACTGAAAATGCCGCTATAATGAGGAAAAATGTTGAACTAATCATCTATTTTCTTTACGGAGCTCAGCTGAGAGACTTCGGTTGGGGGGGGGTATTTTTTTTTTTTTTTTTTTTTTAGCCATTTAGCTAGCTCGCTCGGCGGTACTTACTTTCTCCTAAAGCTACTTTGGTAACGCTAATTTACCACTGTGTTCATTGCATATTTATGAAATGTGTTATTTAACGTCTGTGCGGTCTCACGCCCCTCCTTAGCTAACTTTTAAAGTGGCAAAATAACTTAACGCGAGCTGGTGCGGCTCGACTCTTCCATTGTTTGGAAGTGGGTCTCTTGAGTTGCGGCTAGTTAGTTAGCCTGTTGAGGCTAACGCATCAAAACACGAACCGCTGCAAACTTGTTCCTGCTCGGCAACTGCAACTTCAGGATTCACGTCTCTCACACCGGCTCTTTTCCTCACCACAGCTGCGAGGATGTTCGGGTTAAAAAATAAAAAACATAAGTCGTGGAGCAGCACTGTGTCAAACCAAGACTTAAAACAGCTAGCAGATATGTAATAAATTAACAGCCAATGCTTTACTCTTGTTAGGTTATGCATGCAATACATTTACCATTTCCATCGCTGGCAGACACAGACAGAGCTGGGGAGGATAGCTTGGGCCTCTTGGCTGAAGGCGGGCCGGATTCCAAGACATTATCGGCCATATTTTTTGACGAATAAAAAAAAAGCAGTAGATCCACCAAGGGGAAATGTATTTCCTTTATTTCCGTCTCTTAGTCCCGTTTAAAAACCGTTTGTGATCGTTCCCCCACCGCTTGGGGGGGACGGTCGGGGGAGAGGACAGCGGTGTTTGGACTCTTCCAGTCCTCCCTCTCGGTCTGTACCTCTCTGCAGATATCAGTCCCCCTCCCTTGTCGGAGATTTTGATTCTTCACAGATTTGAACCGGAGAAGGTGGGAAGGTGGAGTCGGCCAAAAAAAAAGGGGGGAAGCGTGCGGCCCGCTGACAACCTCATGTAGCCTCTTCTCCAAGACAGAAAGTGTCCCGATATCCGTCCTCTGAGCTGCGATCAGCTTTGTCTGCCATAGTCGGCGGAGAAATGTGAGATTTCAGATCTGAGAGGCTCCGGGTGGAAGAGTGTTGGTGATGACACAAATATTACAACTGTATCCAAAAACACGCCGGGAGGCCGTTATCTCACGCAACACCTAAGATCCGAGGTCGGATTTACCATTCCTTCCACCTGGCTGGACTTTCCTTTCCCTTCCCAAAAAGTGCACGAAAGCCACCGACGGTAATTCAAATATGTAGTTAAAAGCGTAAAAAGATTGAATTTGCTAAAGAGCAACTTAATAACTGTTCAGTATAAAGTGGTGGGCTTTCTTGCATCTAGTCACATGAAAACAAAATCTGTTGCACATGTACACTTCCATGCATTACTTTTCTTCTGCATGCCAGCTGAACTGTGTTTAGTGTTTAAAGCATGCAAGGCACTGGGTCCGAAATTGCACATTTGGTTGCTGCAACCTCATACACGAAACGTCCGTTGCAGTCAGCATGGATGGCAAAGGTTAAAACCCCGAAAATGTCTTTTAGGATCCCAACAATTGCTGCTCATGTAAAAAATGTCCTTGCATGCAGGTTGTGTTTCTTCGATGGTTCGGTTCTTCGGGGCAATCGCGGCTGCTAATTGCCAATCAGCGGGTCGCTCAGATCGATTCAGTTTATATCGAGGAAGGTCTGCGGGGCTACTTATCCTGGGTCTCGAGCAGAGATTCCTCCTTCCGTTGGGTTTAAATCTCAGATGGTGAAATAATTTCTCCACTTATTTCCCACCACAGTTTGAAGGATGCGTAGAGAAACAGCTCTAAACCAAAACCAGAGCTACAGCGGCAGGAGACGGGATTTTAAAAAAGAAAAGGGGAAAAAAAAGGGAAAATTGACGGCGAAGAGCTGAGAAATTATGGCTATATCAGAAGAGGAAAGCTTCAAATCGGCACAATAATCATCAACACCACCCCCCCGAAATATTTCTGGGCTGACAAAATCCTTTCTTGACTCTTTGTGATGGTGATTGCCCCCCTTCGTGTTGGTCCTGGCAATTTTCCTCTTCTCTTTAAACCCGTCTTTCTTTCCACCTCTCCCTTCTGCCCGGCAGCAATTTATTTATATAATTGTCTATGCGGACTCGCTCCTTCCTCCGCGACGGACACATAATGATCTTTCATGTTGATGCTTTCCTCTTTTCGCAGGTTTTTTTCCTCGTCGTAACGTAGCCCTCTTCCGCCTCTCCTCGCCGTCGCCGCTCCGCAACACCCCCTTCCTTAAAAATTTCGGAGTATTTCCTTCTCATGCATACATGTATATTTATAAATATGTGTGTGTAACCGAGTCGGCTTTTTCCTCCGCTGACGTCTTATCTTTTTCGTGATGCCTCCCCCCCTCTGGATAGCACGGACAGGATTTTGGCTACTCTCGCTTCCCCCAGCGGTTCCCGGAGCGGCTGCCGCCGGAGTCTCTGCTTCTACCGGTTATCTCCGCTTTCTGACGGTCTGCCCGCATAAACAAAATGGCGGCTTGTTGTTTCTACTCCTCTGATACGGGGGGAGGGTTTGAGGTACAGCAACATTAGGCGTGAAGGGGAGGAGGGAGGGAAGAAGGGTTGTCTTCGTGAGTATTCGAGAGTGTCCGGAAGCCAGACTCTGGTTATCGCCTTCATTTGCAGTGGCACAGTGCAAATGAAGACGTTTATAATTCTGTCAAATACTGTACAAACTGTGAGCAGAGCGACTGTATTCACCTTGATAATGTAAACAAGTACAGTTCTGGTGTACTTCCTTGATGTGATATTCCACCTTTATACAAAACTAAATCTTTTAAGATTTGATTTAATTTCATCAGCAGATTTGCAGTAGTTGAAAAATGTAGTCCCCGGAAATCAAATTTTACTAAATTTTTCTTACAAAAGAATGTCAATGATAAACTGAGTTGAGTTTCTTGAAATTTGAACTTGTCCATCAGAAAAAATTGGCCCTTGAGGCTTTGAAGGGACAGTCCAATATTTTGAGAATTATCTTATTTTACCATCCAACCTTAATCCCCTGTTGACAGATATGTGTAATGCTACGTTCACGCACATGCTTTGCAAGTGTTGTCTGTGTTGGTCTCCATAGACTTTGAATGTGATGACGTCAGCCATTGCTGAGCTGAATTGTGGGTTTCATACATCAAATTGATGGTGTCAGAAGTTTGGGAAATTTCAACTTTTTCCACTTCTACGCATGTGTCAGCCAGTTGACTTGGTTACGCAGCTCGAGCTAGCCAGTGAAATCGTACATGGAGGCAGAACAAATGTAAATTATGTGGATTCTTTGTATAGCGAGCAGGAAGAAATATGGTTGTTTTTGGTATGACAAAGACATTTCAGAGATGCCACCCCTCATGCGTTACGCCAACACGGCTGTTTGAATCCACCCTAAACGTAGTCTGCGCGGGTCTCCACAGACTTTAAATGGAGTGACATCTACCGTTGTCAAACTGAATTGTGGGTTCCCTGCATCACGTCGATAGCTTTGACTCCATCAAAAGTTTTGGAATCTTCAGCTTTTCCCGCTTCAGCATGTGTCAGCCAAGCGAGTTGCGGTTGCATAGCTCGAGTTAGCCAATGGAATCGTACACTAAGGCAGCGCACATTCAAAGCACTCACCTTATTTGTGTAGCAAATGGGAATGCATTTGATTGATGGTTTTTCGACAAAGCAACATCAGAAGTATTACCACAGGTGCCCACAACACTGCTGTGTGAGTCCACAGTTGGGTAAAGGCCTCTATACACTGCACAAAAGGTCACCTTTGGGAAAGAATCACGGGGACATCTTTTGACTTTCGTCAAAATTGGTTGTCCTGCGTCCTACATCCTACAATCGAGTAGTTTGATGACAGCCTTTAAAACAGCTCTTGCAACCAAAGACTACCTGAAATAATAGTGGCTACCTGAGAATAAGACATGTAAGGGGGGATAACTTGCACTCTTCTGGGTCTTTGCAGATCTGGGGCCCCATGTACTAAGACTTGAGGAGATTTCATTCTAACTATGTGCATGGAAATTTCCATATGGACAATACGATTCAGATGTACTAAACCATGGGTATGGGTGAATCCATGCACATTCTCTTAGTACATCACAATCAACTTGAAGTTGAGTGGACATGCACAAGCACAACAATCATATCTGTCTCCTCCCTCAAGCAGACCAGTTTGAATGTGATAATGAGATAACCAGGCATGGGAAATCTGCTCATCCTAACAAAGAAAATAGCAAAAGCAAACTGAAAAAGAGAAATTTCGCCATATGTGAACTCAAGACACTCTTTTCTGAAGTTGAGGCCAGGAAAAATATTTTATTTGGCATTTTGTCCTCTGGCATAAATCATAAATGAAAAAAAAAATGGAGTGGGAAGCGTGTGGTGGGTTCACTGCACTGCACTGTTAATGACCAAAAAAAAGTCAGACAGAAAAGTGGTGGTGAAGCGGAGAGCTGCAGCTGCACCGGCCAGAACAGGTGGTGGATCTGGGGTCGATGGTCTCACACATTTGAGCCACATTTTGTCTGCACAATGTGACCAGCACAATGTGACACACCCTGTCAGGGTGATACAGGAGCATCCCCCCCGGTCCTGTCAAGGCAGTGCCACCGACTTTTCAACTTCCCGATAGCTCTACAACTGCCAGAGTACAACAGTGGACATCATTGTATCCGAACTCTTGGACAGTCTGTAGGTTGGTGATTGGGGTTAACAGCCACATCTTCATCAGTGGATAACTAGTTATGCATCTAATGAACTCATAGGTGGATTTTACATTGATTTCAGTTTTAAACGTATCACTCACCATACGACACTCATCCTGCATCCTACCAGCTTGGAGCCTCAACTCCACCATGCTGCTTGAAGGATATGAGTCGTGGGTTGATCCAGGACACCTTGCCACAACATTACTCAGGCGCACTTGTGCGTCACATATTATTTGCGCGTTTATGGAATGGAAATTCTTCCCATTAATATATACAAATTCATGCTCAGGTGGCGCCTTCATATCAATGTGTGTGCAGTCGATCACTCAGGAAACCCATGTTGTCAGCACTTGTAAAGGAGTGGGCAATGTTCAACTTCTCCTTTGTCTCTCACTCCAAAGTCTAACCCGACTTAGCGCAGAGTTACAAGAGGAGAACTCTTGGTGATCTAAAACGACTGACAGCAGTCATCATCATGGGCCAGAGCATCACTCCGGTCCCGAAAAAACCCATTCCCTTCTCATTCTGGCAAAGTTGCCATTGCCATAGACTCTGGGTTGTATCATTTTGCACATTATTTTATATAATCTGAATAACTGGTTTATTAAAAAAGTGTTACCATAAGGCTCATGAATCTACATTAAATAAGTTATTTAATGACTGAAAAATTAGCGATGCCTTTTATATGCCATCAATTCAGAGCTCCCGCTAGCCCTCAAGGGTAGCCCCTATTATCAGACAGTATTAGAAATCCTACTACTCCGTCTACTTATCAGCTAATTAAAATGCAACTTGAAATGATGTTTCAATTAATGCAATGGAAACCAAGGAAAAATAAGAATCCCAAGTTGGCCTCTTTTCCCTTCTTCTAACCATGACCGGGACCGCATTCTTTGCTTTCACTGCTTCTTTGTTAAAGCATTTTCAGAACACATAAACACCTCAACAAAGCGGCTTTTTTTCATGTGTTGTTTGTTTACTTTCAGCGTGTTCTGATTAAGCACTTTTACATCTGTCTGCATCTCCGTATCGTTTGGAGCCTACGATTCAAGAAGACTTTTCGTCATACAGTCATCATATCATTCTTGACATCATACCCAAGATTAAGCAAATGCAAAATGCATGGTGTTAGATATTATAATCTAACAACTGCAACTGCAGAAATCATGCAATGTATGGGAGCCCGGGGGAAATAAATACTTTCTCCTCTCTGTGCATCCAGTAACGCAGTCTGACAAAGCCCCGGAGATAGCCAAAATTAGCAGTCTTGCTTGAAGTGGATTATACCATCATGCATGGGTGGCAAAATAAACATCCAAACAACTCAAATGTTCTTATTTACATGTTGTGAAATAGATAGAGAAATAGATATAGAAAATGAGATGCAGCAATCTTTTAAATGGACACACAAGGAATTAGATTCACATTTAAGTTTACTTTGTTAGGGATTTGCTGAATGTGAGCTGAGAGTCTGAGAGCACCTCAGAATTCATACAATGCATACATTAATAACATACATTAATTCTACATAAAAATGTAGAATTAAATATAATTTACACACCTGACACGTTCAGAACAACTGAAGAATAGTCCTGGGTCTGGAAAAACTAAACAAGCTCACATCCATTTGTTTTCACCACCTTGATGGAATTATGAAAAAAAAATTGTAAATTATTTAAAAAAAAAAGAAGGAGAAGAAAAGACATGATCTAAATTAAACTTAAACAACTTTTTTTTCACAATAAAGGATTTTTTACAGTTCCAAAGAGACATTGTTGACAAACAGTTGCATGTAATTTCTTATAAATTACATGTGCATGGAAATTTCCATATGCACAAAATGATTCAGATGTACTAAACCATGGGTATGGGTGAATCCATGCACATTCTCTTAGTGCATTACAATCAACTTGAAGTTGAGTGGACATGCACAAGCACAACAATCTGTTTTGTCTCCTCCCCTAAAAAAAAAAAAAAAAAAAAAAAAAGAAAAGAGAGAAGAAGAGCCCTTGCTGCAGTTTTGAATTTCCCTTTCTGGGATTAATAAAGTATTTTTCATTTCATTTCATAAGATTGTTTCATCTCATTTCACATATCTATCTCTTCACAAGGTCAATGTGCATGTGTGCCTAAGTAAGAACATTTTGGAGTAAATTTTCATGTTTATTTTGTAACTCATGCGAGTTGATGCAATCCACTTCAAATAAGAAAGCGAAGACTTTGTCAGACTGGATTACTGGATGCACACCTAACATACCGAAGTCAGGGTTGGATCTCAAAGTGAGATAATTCCCAAAATGCTGGCGTATCCCTTGAAGGGACAGGAATCAAATTGTCATTAGCCCATAATTTGGAAATATTCTAACAAATCCCAATTCTTTTGATTAAAATGTAATACATTCCATCTGGAAATGATCCCCAGCAAATGTTGTTTTCCCACTCTGAAAAAATGTGATTACAAATCAGTTTGTTTCAGGAAAATATATAGAATTAAAGGAATAATTTTTTTCGTCAACTTTAACTCCCAAAATATGTCCACAAATCTAAATTAGCACCAGTTCTTTTCAAATTTGATGTATTCTTTCCACAGTCTATTAAAAGTGAGCCTATGAAGGTAAATGGACTTGCACATTTATAAATATTGGCCATTGATGTTTGACTGTCTGTTTGACAACAATTCTTAACAGCCAGCCAGTAAAGACTTTAGGTCATGTAGCAAGTGAAGGCTTGTGTAGATATTTTCTAAATTTCAGATTTTTAGCTCAACTGGTTCATGAGATTAGTAGGAAAGGGTGGTTTTGATATTTCTGGGAAATTTTTCAGAGTGAAACTGACCAGTCAATCCTGCATAATACACCCCACAATCAAATGCACCATGGGAGTTGGTCGAAGTGGTCATGTGAATGGCTTATGGTTGTGCCCAAGCACCAAGATCTCCACTTCTGGGTTGAAGTCAACCCGATAGAAACAAAAATGCCAATTTTTCAACTGATGACTAGATGCAGCCTCCAAGACAGAGCAAATGCCTATTGACCCTTATGATAAAATCCCCAACTTTGCTGCAGAAATAAACATACAGTATGGTACAAAAACGGTTTGGGTCTCTGTAGTTAGATTTTACATTTATAGCTCCTTCAGTTTCGGCTGAAGGAGACTGGAGCCACGGCAGGTCATTCAAGGACTTTCAAGCAGAAATATACCAGGACTCTCAGTCCGTCCAACCTCCTCCACAGTTCTTTCAGGCGTCATGTCTCCATTACACTGACAGGTCCGGTTGCACATAAACTGTCATTCCAAACCATATGGTGGTGGTAGTGCATCTTTTAGCTGTTTGTAAACTGCCAAAAAAAAAAAAGAAGATGTCCGCAAAAATGAAGAAATAAAAGAAGGAAACAAACAAAAGTGTCACAAAAAATATTGGAGGAGCTAAAGCAATTCTAGAGTTTCTGTTTGCTGTTTGTATGGTGTGATGGTAGCGCTGAATGAGAAAAGATGACTTATATGCAAAGCAGACATTAGATGGCTGAATCTCCTGCCTACAGCATGCCCAATCAGAGAGTCAACACCACCGTCCCCCCATCCAGAAGTTTACCAGGGCCACATTTTAGCAGGGGTCTTCCTGGTAATGGAGACGCACGCATCAGTAATCCAGCCCTAAAAAAAACCTACCCCAGAACCCCTGCTAGTGGAATCTCACCTATTACGTCTCGCGGTATGAAGAAAAAGAGGCTTCAAAAACACGCAAATCAATGGGAGACGTCACAAGGGTTTGTCCAGTAAATTATACAATCTATAGTTGTCCTGTACCATAGTCAGTTGTTGATCTCCTCTTACATTCTTCCCTTCACTCGCGAACAAGACCCAGAGATACTTAAATTCCTACACTTGAGGCAACACCTCATCCCAAAAACTCAAAAAGTTTTCTAACTGAGAATCATCGTCTCGGATTTGAAGGTGCTGATTCTCGTTCCCGCCGCTTCACACTCTGTCAGCAACCACTGAGGCTGCAGTCCGCTTGGCCTGTCTGTACCCGTCAACTGCTTTCTGAGTCCCACAAACTAACCAAGTTCGATAGGATGGCTCCTTCAGCCAAATGGCCTCTCTCTCCCAAAGCATCAACCAACAGCAGAACTTTAACAGCGTCCCAGAGATGATTGAAGTTCTGTCGAAGGTGGAAGCACAGGTTGCTGTGCCAGAAGTCCAACAACAAAACACCACTCAGGTTCAGGTCATTGAAGGCTTTCTTCCCAATCACCCCCTTCTTTGTAACTCTGTTATTACCCGTGTGAGTACTGAAATCCCCCTGCAGAACAAAAGAGTTCCCTTCAAGAGCACTTTCCAGCACCTCCTCCAAGGAATCCGAGTAGTGTGAGTATTCTGAACTGCCTTTCAGCACACAAGCGCAAACAAACGAGAGCCGACTTTCCTCTACAGGGGAGAACCCCAACATACAGGCCCTCAGCCAGGGAGCAATACGTAATTACACTTCAACTTGACAGCGTTTGGACCTTGTTTTGTCTGTGGTATGGGAGCTCCAGACTCCAGAGTGGAACAAGGTCTAACCCCTCTCAAGGAGACTGGTTCCAGAATCCATGCTATGCGTTGGGGTGAGCCCAACAATGTCTAGTCAGTACCTCTTCAACTTCATGCGCAGGCTCAGGTTCTTTCCCCACCAGCGTGGTGACATTTTATGTCCCAAGAGCCAGTTTTAATGGCTGAAGGTTAGGACACTGAAGGCCCATGCCTTCTGTGGCTACCTGTCCCACATAGAACCCAACTCAAATGGCCCACTCCTGCAGGTAGTGGGCACCACAGGAGGGCGGACTCACACAGTTCATTTAGGCTAGGTCCCACTGGGCCCCGTGGTGAAGGCCCAGTCATGAGGTGCTTGCTCACCAGCATCAATTTGCCTTGGGAGACACATCAGGGTCATTTGCCCTAAAGAACATCGCTCCTTGGTTCTCTGTGGGCCCACAAACCCCTCCACCTACAATGTAATTCAGGGAGGGGGCAAGTAAGCAACACATATAATATACTACACTGTAGTATGCAGTTCTGAAAATGGACATTGGGTTTTTCAAAAAAGGTCTCAGCACTTAACAATCCTTTTATATCATGACAGATTGTCTCAGTCTTTACAGTCAGGGTGCTAAAGTGGCCTTTTTTTCTGTGGTGTTTATAATTTTAATAACATGTAAAAAATATTGCACTTATTTAAAAATTTTTACTAAACAAGAAGAGGAAAGTATTGAGGTCAGGTTATTGACAGGAACTGAGGAGAGTGCAGCATAAGCTACGGAAAAAGCTGAGACATTAAGAGTCTTATCGGAGGAAACTGGAGGCCAAACATGAGGGAGGTGTGGAAGGGAATGAGGAGGATCGCTGGGTGTGGAGGGAGACATCAGGCAGTCAAGAGAAAATGAGCCAAACTGCTTCTTTAAGAGATTTAGCTCACAACCACCCCCTGTCGCTTTTACCACACCCCGATCCCCTCACACCCCCCTACTGTCACCAGTGTAACCCCGCCCACCGACTACCCCTCTCAGTGTGCCTACTGGATCCAGCCCCCACACCACTGCAGCCCATTCGCCCCTCAAAGATACCATGGAAGTGCCCCCTGCCCCAACCTGGAGAGGGCGGATTACCAACCAGCTGCCCTTTGCATATCACACCTGGAGGTGGATAATGCAGTCATCTATTTACTGTAGTGAGCTCATTCACACTTGGATGGTGGTGGAGGTACTGTGAGAATCACATTCTTTGATTTCTAAAACACTATCCCATCTCTGTTACTGGGTGAAACGCTGCGGCTGATGGGTGTTGGTGCATCCATTGTTTTCTGGGTCACAAACAACCTGACAGGCAGGCCACAGTTTGTCTGGTTGCGCTGTATTCTCTTTGCGGTACAGCAGCTCCACAGGGTACTGTGCCGTCTCCTTTCCCGTTCACATTATACACCACAGATTTCTTGTACAACTCAGATTCATGCCACCTTTCAGAAATCTAATGATGACTGCAGATGTTGGGTGCCTAAGGGATGGACAGGAGGTGGGCAGATCGCTGGTGGGCAGCTTTCTGGAGTGGGTCAGAGAAAATCACCTGGTTGCTGAATGTCTACAAGACAAGAGAGATGTTGATTGACTCTCGGAAGAAAGAAGCAGCGTTGCAGCCCCTGTGCATCCTGGATAAGGATGTGGGGAAGGTTGAGGAGCACAGACACGGTGTCTACTTCAACTGGAAAATGCACAGACCATCACCAAGCTGCTTCTGGATTGTTGACAGTCATAGCTCTTAAAAGGCTTTTTGACACAATTCTCTACTAATGGCAGTGTTTTTGGGTAGAGTGTTCAAGTGAACCCACTCCTTTAGATGAGGTGAATGGTCTCAGCATATTTCAGTGTTCGTAGTATTCACCTTTTCTTCTAACAGGCCGTCATATTTTCAAATTTCTTCCCAAAGACCTGAAACAGGGATTTATTGGAGAAAAGAACTTTGCACCAATCTTATGCTTTGCAATTTTATTTCCTGCAGAAATCGAGTCTGCCCTGGATGTTTTTCTTGAAGGGAATTGGCTTCTCTGCACAGTCGCTTAGTGGTCAGCACTGATGCCTCACAGCAAGAAGGTTCCTGGTTCGAACCTCAGCAGGGGCCTTTCTGTGTGGAGTTTACATGTTCTCCTCATGTTTGCGTGGGTTTCCTCCAGGTACTCCGACTTCCTCCCACAGTCCAAAGACCTGCATGTTAGGTTAACTTGTGGTTCTAAATTGCCCGTATTGTGGACCCACGTGTGTGGACTGGTGACCTGTCCAGGGTGTACCCCTGCCTTTCACCTGAAGAGAGCTGGGATAGACTCCAGCAGATCCCCGTGACCCTGCATAGGATTAAACATTTAATTAATTAATTCATGAAAAAAGAATTGTCTTCTTTGCCACCCATCTTGACACCAGGGTGTTGTCCAAACATCTTCACCTCACTGTGCATGTAGATGTATTTCTTAGCTTAGGAAACACTTGTAGTACTTGCTGGACATTCTAGGATCTTCTGAGTTTTTTTTAATTTAAATTTTTATTTATTTATTTTTGTTTTACTGCAGTCAAACCTCTCTTCATGATAATCTGCTAGTGGTTCCTTCAGGTGCAATATTTTTTAACAGCAAATAACTTGCATGTGAGACCATTTTGATTCAAGGCAATAATGGCTGCATACGTTTCTTTGGAGGCAAGCACCTCTGACAGCAGAGGACAATACCTTTTTGACTGGGTTAGTTTTCTAACAAACAGTATTATTCAATTAGAATAATAGTAGTTTCAGCTGACCTGTACTCATGAATAATTACGGCCTGGTATTGATGAAATTATCGTAGTTGGTCATTTTGGTGCCAAAATACAGCATTTTCTTTTCTTTTTTAGCCAAAAAAAACTCTTTGCTATATATTGACATCTATCTGTTCACTAAAAAAATATATAAATCAATAGTAATAATAACAATAATAATAATAGGAAGAAGAATAAGAATCCTGGACACATCAGTGACTGCCTCTGAAAGTAAAATGTTAAACACAAAATTCATGTCACAACCAAAACATTTGGTCAAGACTGTAGAAACAAACTTTGAATGTAACTCAATTGCTAAAGAAGAGACAAAACACAATAATGTCTCAAGATGAATTTGACTCATCACATCATTAGTATTTTCAAAATGTAACTTCATAGTTGGAATAACTGAGTTGTAATGTCTATTTTTTTCTTTAAATATGGAAAGTAAATGAGTTATTGTGGCAGTCCTGCTTCTACAACTCTGGAAATTATCACCAACTGTCTTTTTGACCCACCTATGTTCATTGTTTCAAACTTTTGATTTTACCCAAAAGACTTTTTACAGCCTTTTGACGTGTCATAGCAGGAAATGCTCAGGTGTAATTCGAATGAATACAAATTACTGCACTCCATTTAGATGAACTTAGTGGTGTGACATCTTGTTTCTACAGTTCTTTTCTACAAGTCAAAACATTAGCTTTGAAAAAAGATTTTTTTCTAAAAGAGAAAAAGACTATTATCACCAGTGATATGGACAGCAATTGAAATAATATTTTAATCACAGTTTACAATAAAATAAGTTTTGTCCTAATATTACTTGAGTAAAAGTACAAGGTTCTTATCATAAAAATAGATTTTAAATATTAAAAACAAAAGTAGCCATGAAAGACAAGTGTCCCCTGTAGATATATTATCTTATTAGACTGTTACAGCTTCTACATAATGTATGTACACATAGTATGTGTTTTAAATATCGAAGTTGTTTATTGTGAAATGTTACAGCAGCTGAATATTTAGTTTAGAACCTGTTATTTGCCTGCATCACAGGTCTTGCAGTGTGTATGGAAGAGTAGAAGATGAGCTGGTCTCCAGAAACATTTAGTCAAAGAAACGTTATTTTCTTTATGTGTTTTAGATTTGTTTTGTTCAGTTTTATAATTGGGGGGGACAAAAGGGAAGTGAGCACAAAGCAAAAGTTTGGGCACCCCCCCCCGATGACCCTACGAACTTTCATCAAGGTCTCAGGCTTTAATTAGCTTGTTAGAGCAAGAGTTTTCTCACACTCATTATAAAAACACTGACTCTTCAAACCCTGCCTCACCAATCAGCAGCCGTGGGCTCCTGTAAGCAGGTGCTGAGCATTTTAAAGTAATTGATGGCCACCAGAGCTTCAGAGGGCTGCGTGAGAATAGCAAACTGTTTTCACTTTGCAGCTGTTTACTTAGTTTATAAAGCAATTAAGGAAAAAAAAAAGGTTTACAGGAATAATGGAGGGCAATGCTGTTTTTGGAAGGTCAAGAAAATGTTTGCGGTTGCCAGTGGTGCGAGGTAATTAAGTACATTTACTCAAGAACTGTACTTGATTCAGGACCACTTGCACTTTTTCCCACTAGAATCCAAGAACCAGCACTTTATATATATTTTTTTGCATTCATGTTATGTAAAAATATATATTTTAATAGCAGGATAATAATAATAACGTATGGAAGATTTTAATAGTGGAAATTAGTAGGAAAGGGTGGTTTTGATATTTCTGGGAAATTTTTCAGTGTGAAGCTGACCAGTCTACCCTACATACACTTTGCAGATTAAAAGCCATGCACCTGATAAGATTAATAATTTGTGAAACTGTTAAATAGTCTTTGCAAACCTCAAAGTGATGAGCGTATTATTGAATCGCTAATTAGCATCTAGTAATACAGTTGAAACCAGAATCCATTCACTGTATTAAACGACACATTACCTTTTTTTTCTCAGTCTGACATGAAATCAGACTAAACTTTTCTTGTTTTACATCACTTAGGTTAACCAAATTAGACAGTGGTGCGCAAACTGTGGTACGTGTACCACCAGTGGTACGCGAGCGCTCTCTGGTGGTACGCGGGGAACGTCATGACTTTCCACATTTTTTCCACATTTTCACTAAATAAGAATATAGGAAACATGCAATGCATTATAAATACAACATTTCAAACAAAATGTGTGGCTTGAGATTATTAAAATTGTGTCTAAAAAAATATATTTGTTGCATATTCAGTTGCAGTGCAGATGTAACAACTTTTGAGTGTATTTATTTTGCTCTGTATGAGAGTACGAGTATGTGAGAATTGTTGGACAGTTGTAAATGTCTGATTCAGTAAAGTAACAATTTACGTAATAAATAACCACAATCAGGAATTAACATCTCTCCTGTGTGTTTAAAGCTTAGTAAGAAGGCATATATGACTATATTTTAAAGTTGGTCATCATGGTGGTACTCAGAGAGCTGAACAGTTTCTCAGTTGGTACTCAATATTAAAAGTTTGAGAAAGTTTGTCCCAGAGATGAAGGTGCTTTGGAGTGAAATGTGTGTATCAACCCCAAAACAAAACCAAAACACCTTGTGAAGTTGCTGCTGAAGCTGGTCAGAGAGAGTCATTATCCACAGAGAAACCAGTCCTGAACCAACATGGACTGAAAGACCACTCAGCCAGGAAGAAGACATTACTGCAAAAACAACACAAAAAAGAAACAGATTACAATTTGTAAATGTGGCACAGAGACAAAGATCTTCACTATTTGGAGACATGTCCTGTGGTCTGATGAACTAAAACCTGAACCGTATGGTCATAATGACCATCGTTACATTTGGAGGTAAAAGAGGAAGTCTGAGAACTCCATCTCAGTACTGTGAAGTACGGGGGTGGCAGCATCATGTTGTGGGGTGTTTTACTGCAGGAGAGACTGGTGAACGTTCACAAAATAGACGGAATCATGAGGAAAGAACATTATGTAGAAACATTGAGGCAACATCTCAAGACATCAGCCAGGAAGTTAAAGCTTGGGTTTAAAATCGGTCATCCAAATGGACAATGACCCTAAATATACCACCAAATTAGTTCAAAAGTGGCATAAGGACAAAAAAGCCAATGTTCTGCAGTGGGCATCTCAGTCCTGTGGAACATTTGTGGGCAGAGCTGAAAAGGCGTGTGAGAGCAGACCTGACTCAGTTCCACCAGTTCTGTCAGGAGGAATGGACCAAAATTACAGCAAACTATTGTGAGAAACTGATGGAAGGAAACCCAAAACATTTTACCCAAGTCATACAGTTTAAAGGCAATGATGCCAAATACTAAGGGTACTGTATGTAAACTTCTGACTTTGAAGAAGGTAATTAAACTCCAAAAATTCTCTCTCCCATTTTTGTCTGATGTTTAGTAAATAGAAATAATTTTGATAATCCTAAATGACCTAAACAGGAAACGTTTACCCTGATTTAGTGTCAGACAGTGAAGAAAAAAAAACATTTGTCTTTTTATACAGTGTATATGTACTTCTGGTTTCAACTGGATATATGTTTTAATATAGGTTTCTTCTTCATCTTCACCAACTTCATATACTCTTTCACTGCTTCCAGAAACCTCTTCAGTGGTCTTTCCCTTTATCTCCTGTCCTAGGAGCTCTATCTCCAGCATCTTTCTACCAGTGTATCTACTAGCCCTCCTCTTTTGTGTCAAAACAGTCTCCGTCTAGCCTCTCTTATGCTATCTCCAAGGTGTCCACCTGTGCCTGTTCATCTCATGTGCTTGTTCTTGACACTATCCATCCTCGTCATCTTCATCTCTGCCACCTCCCACTCTGCTGTCTGTCTCTTGATCAGTGCTCCTGTCTCCAAGCCACAGAGAAGAGCTGTTCTCACAACTATCTTGCAAACCTTTCCCTTTTCTCTCACCACCGCTCTTGTTTCACAGATGACTTAAGACACTTCTCGCCACCCTCCCCACCCTGCCTGCACTCTCTTACTCACCTCTTCTCCACACTCCCTTTGCACAGTTGAGTCAAAGTATTTAAACTCCTTCACCGTCTTCTCGTCTGCTCCTTGCATCCTTACCTACTTCTTTTTCACTTACACACATTTTCTGTCTTGCTGCCGCTGAGCTTCATTCTTCTTCTCTCTAGTGCACATTGCCACCTTTCCAGGTTGCCTTTCATGTGTTCCCTCCTCTTAATACAGATTACAGTGTCATGTGCAACTATTATAGTCCATGGAGACTAATGTCTGACATCAGTTCTTAACCTATCCATCACCATGGAAAACTAGAACAAGCTGAGAGGATCCTTGATACGTTCCCACTTCCATCCATGCAGGGTCACGGGGATCTGCTGGAGTCTATCCCAGCTCTCTTCAGGTGAAAGGCAGGGGTCCACCCTGGACAGGTCAGCAGTTTATCGCAGAAGTTCTGTTCAATGATATACAAATAAAGAAACTCCTAAATACTGAATTTTACTACAATATATTCAGTAAACATAATGCAAATTAAAGCCAAAAGGGCACTTCCACTTGAAACATATCTGACTGACACACCACTGCTGTCATGCTGCCCTCATTATTGTTGAAAAATAATTAACATTTGGAAGTTTAAGTGAATTTGGATGGTTTACTTCTGTCCTTTTACCTAAATGCAAAATATGAGTACTGAGAAGCAAATGAAAATGACAGTTTGACGAGAAAAGTTCTCCAAGCAGATTACTGAGATGTTCACTCACCAGTCACTTTATCAAGCACACCTGCTCAGTTGCTTGCTAAAAAAAATCTAATCAGATATTCACATGGCAGCAAGTCCATGCATTTAGGCACGCAGACGTGGTCAAGACGACTTGCTGAAGTTCAAAACGAGTATCAGAATGGAGAAGAAAGGGCTTGGTGGTTGGAGCCAGACGGGCTTGTCTGAATGTTCCAGAAACTGCTGATCTACTGAGATTTTGACTCACGACCATCTCTGGAGCGGGAGTTGTGTGGATGAAAATACCTTGTTAGTGTCAAAAGTTGGAGGACAATGGACAGACTGGTTCAAGAAGTTTCAAATAAGCACTCATCACAACAAAGGTGTGCAGAATGCCATTACTGCAACTTTGAAGCAGATGATGGGCTACACAGCAGAAGACTAACTGAGGTCAGTACACCTTAGTTAGTACTAAGGTTTCTTTGCATTTATTTCTGTTCAGCTGTCTTGAGGTTCAGGTTGAGGTCTGGACCCTGATCTTTCCTCTGTCTTTCCGTTGTGAAGTTGCTGTTGTGCTCGGGACCGTTTTTCAGTCGCTTGACCCGCATTCAGCTTTGTCTGTACCCTCCACGTGCACGTGTATTTCAGTTATAATGACAAACACAGCTGATCTGCATACCGTTGATTACGTCATTTCAAAATAAAGTTTTTGGCTTGTTGAGTGAGAAGCAAAACTGAGACAATTTTCAACAACCAAGACCCAGTGAACCACTACATTACAGTGAGATAGTAAACACAGACGCCGACTGGCATCCATCTCTGATTAAACCAGTTTACACCAGTATTTGACCTGCTGAAACCAGTCTACTGGCCACACCGGTGATGATCTCGACGAATCTGATTAAAGGGAATAAACATCTAATTGGATCAGTTTGCTTTGGTGAAATTTAGTTTCAATTTTGCTTTCAACTGGGTTTTCATAAAGCTGTTCTTAAATGGAGATTATTAAGTTTAACATACGTCTTTCCATTTATTGCTAGTTGTTGGACTTTGTTGATTTGGCACTGTTATAGTTGGACTGTAGTTGGACTACCTGTCACATACAAGATGATTTCAGAAGTTCAGAACAACCTGCCCCCCTCTTCCACAACATAAAAGTTTGATTTAAAATTACATATAAACCTGTAAACTTCTTTACAATAGTGATGACTGGTGCCTTGAATTTATGAGAAGTCCTGATGACTGATTTTTATGGACACATGCAGAGCCAGACAGAAATGATGTGAAACACGACGGTCTGCAGGTTTGTTTATTCTGCAGTGAAGTGAAGCTGTTGCTCAGTTTTCACAGAAACTGTTAAAGGTCTTGAAATAAATAATCATGAATTACAGTTTCACTCTATTTGTCCATTCAATTTTCTTTTTTATTCGTTTGATTTTCTGAACAGCCACAGTAACAGTAAAGCACTTCAGTGTATTTTGGTGAGGTAGTTTAATCAAAAGCCACAGTATTCTATCAACTAATTATATAACCTTGTTATTACATTTAAACAGATGGAATTAAATCTGACCTCAGCTAGGATCCTAATTATAATGTGATTTAACTTACTTACTTACTTTGTCAGCAAAAAGGAAATAAGCCACATGTATTTTCAGTAACATGTTACAATGCTATGTTGCTGTCTGAAACATATTTTTCTTGCAGAGCTGTCTGAGTCCTCAGTAAAGCTGAGAAAACACACTCTGAATGTGATCTTTTTGGTTCTGGAACAAAGATGTCTTCCACAGCACCGGAAACCTCTCCTGGTTCAGGCTGATATTGAAGAGGTGCTGCAGAGTTACCTGGATGTTCAACTGAACAATAAACTGGACTATAAAAACAATTTACAGACACTTTACAGGAAATGAGAGAGCAGACTCCATCTGCCATGGAGATTCAGGCCCCTTTGAGGGCAGAGTTGACTTCTGATGACCTTCTATGGTTCTGTGGTGACATCAACCATCTTGGATGGAGTGGTCTGGAAGAGGCTGGATGGACTGGTAACGGAGGCCAGTTCTGTCCTGGAATGCTCACTGGATCCTGTGGAGGTGGTGGGAGACTGGAGGATGCTGGCTGAGCTATGACATCCACGCAGTAGTAGAACAGTGCTGCTCCTTCTTCCAATGGCAACAGCTTCACTGGCGGTGTGAGGAGTGATACCACAGGTCCTTCCTCCCCGCTGCTGTCAGACCCTCAGCAGACCACAGATAGGTTGCAAACAGCTCGTGTGTAATAATCATAGAGTACATTATATGCAAAATGTTCAATATCAGCCAAGCTGTGCAGTTAATTATTGAAAGATGCAGGTATCTGAATTACTGTACTCAGTACATTTATGTTCTATTTAGTTGCACTCAGCTGATACTTGACTGCCATCTGCTTCATTTATGACACATTCATTTGTTCTGAGGCAGATTTTTTCTTTATCATGTGGCTGATCTGTTCAATCATTAACTATTTCATCATTCCAACATTTGTTTGGCATCTGCAAACTTCTGGAAAGCTTAATTTTTGGGGCGTTGTTGAAAACATCGGTGCCAGTCTGCCCAGATCCATTTGATCACCGGTTATATTTCTGCACCGATCTGCTTCTGTCACGTCACAGTAAATTGCAAATCTGATGGCTCACTGGATGAGATTTTCAGGTTCGGGTGACTCCCAAACAAAGTGCCACGGCTGCGTTAGCTCAAAGGTTTTGAACCGGTGGGAAACGCCAGCACAAGCTCTCAAGCTTTGAATCAGATTTTTTTTTTCTTATAAATATATCCTGTAGGGAAATAAATAATGAAAACAATTTTTTTTTCTTAAATCTGGAGTTGCGACTAAAGTGTCATGACATTTACTTTCAAAAATTAAAAACTGGTAAAAAAAAAATGTTTTAAATATCAGTAATTCTGGTTGGATGGTCTGCTTTTTCCTCTCATAGATTTAAACTGGAACGTACTCATTTACAAAACTACTGGTGTTCCCACATGCCTCCTAAAGACTTACATTCTTCAAAAAAGCGCTGGAAATCATTGTCATCGCATCTGAAACGGCGTCTAAAAATGCTGCTCCCTGCACTGGGAATCATCTCCCGTCCTTCCTGAACCTCAAGTATTTGCTCCCACTATGCAAATTTAAACATACTGTAAATATTTTAGAGGCATCAACATCCGGCTGCAGATGCTGTGACTGATCCCTTATCCTGATGGAGGTCATAACAACCTGCGTCTATCTGACCAGCATCGTTGTCAACGCTATTTTTTCAAAACACATGTAGATTTTTCCTCATAAATATCCTGAGACAAACAACCTGAATGTATTACCAGAATATCTTTAATATATATAAACATGTTTCTTTAACAGAGATCACATTTCTTCTTTCAGCTGAAAATGACAAAAAACCCCACACAACAATAACACGGTCAAACTGCCACCATCGTGCACGTTTTCATATTTCAGATGTAAAAACAACAGACTCCAGGCTGAACTGGAGCTGCTGCGTTGTGCATCTTTATACACGACTTCGTAAACTTGGAGGTGTAACGATCCGACATGTTCGTCCTTCCTGCTCCAGCAGTGAGTTAATGTTGTGTTTGGCTGTGAGCTGATAGAAGTCAACGTTCCTGTGCATTTTTCAAAGCTGGATAACAAACACCCAGTTTGTCATGATAGGAGACACTTAGCAAGCGCACGAGCAGGGAAAAAGAAAACTGTAAAACGAATTTAAAAAGTCTTTTATAGTCACAAAACTAAATTTTTGTTTCTAGTTCAGTATTGATTTAACACCGACAGCACCATAGATCACCAGTACATGATCAGGATTATCCTCTATCATGTGTAAATGTCGCCTCCATGTGCAGTTAGAAAAGAAAACACATCAGCTACAGCACATGTGTGCGTTTACTGCATCTGTGTGTGCGACGTCTGTGATGTTTGACATGAGACGTCTCAGTGTTTGAGCTCATGCTTGGACTAAAACTGACGTTTTGCAGTGCCCTCAAATCTATCATGCTCCTGAGCCCTGAGCTTGATGATGTCATCGCTGTAGAGATGACCCCCCCATAAAATAAAAAACATGCAGCCATCACTGATCTGGATCAGTTGGCCCTATCTCGTGGCACAGGCCTTTTCCACGTCAGCGATGGTCTTTGGAGTATCGGAGGACAGAATCAGAGGTCCTCCCTTGTCCCGGATCACTACGTCATCCTCAATCCTGACGCCGAGACCACGGAAGGCCTCTGGTGCCTGGTCGTTGTCTTCACAGATGTATAACCCTGGGACAAGAAAAAAACAATTGGAGAACTCATGGACGCAGGAGCAGTATGAGCTCTGGTGATTACAGAGACCTGAAGACGGTCTGTACCTGGTTCTATAGTGATGGCCATTCCTGGCTGCAGAGGCTGTGAGCGGGATAATTCAGGAGTGTCATGGACATCCATGCCCAGGTAGTGGCCGACGTGGTGGGGACAGTATCGCCTCGCAGCCTGAGATAAAAGAGAAGATTCAAGCCTTGATCAGTTGCAACCATCTGCTAAAAGCCATCCGCTATGTATTAAAATCAATAGATGGTTGTCGCGGAAATCAAAGATACCTGACAGTTAAATGTATTAACAGCTTGTGAAGACATTTGTGTGACCTTATTCAACAACATCTCTTACATAAACTAACATTTAGGATATTTTCTTGACTTACTTCAGTGTGCGAACGCAGCTAATGAGCACAAGATGCGAGCACAGGAGGGTTGACCTGCTGGCAGTTTTTGTCTGATGCACCTACAACGGTGGGTTAATGATATTTTGCTCCCTGAATCCCAGGACGTCTTGAGGGGGTGGACAGGCAGCAGGGGTGTCCCCTCCCACTCTCAGCCAGCTCAAGGATCATTTACTCTCCGTGCCTTATTCTGTCCGCAGACTGAGAGCCAGAAGCTCTCTTGTTTCTGTCTCCTCCTGATCTTGAAGCCTGTGATCTCCAGTAGATGTTGGATCAACGCTCCGGTATACTCTCAACAGGCTTCCACTGTAGATGTCAACTCCCTCTAATATTTGTTAGCACAATCCTAACAGTTATACTGACGTTTACATTTATATTGACGCTTTCACCCGAAGCGACTTACAGACCAAGGAATGCTCTCAAGCTAAAGTGTGAATGGAGGCCGTGCAGTTAGCGAGAAGTGCAAAGTCAATAGAAGGGAGTCGTTAGAAATAAAGAAAGAGTTTAGACAGAAAGGTGCAAAAATACAAGTACAAAGTACAAAAATACTGCAATAGAATAAGCTGTTAGTATTTTAGGAGCAGATGAGTTCGGAAGAGGCGTGTCAAGAGATTCCTGAAGATAAGAGTGGGAAGCCCCTGCTTTAACAGCCTTTGGTCGCTCATTTGACCATCAGGAACGGCCTGTGGGAACCTCCTAGACTGGACTTGACTAATGTGCAGGGATGGCACAGCCAGGTGACGTTCCTGCAAGGAATATAGCGATGAACTGGGAGTAAAAGCCATTTGGATGGTGTTCAAGCAGGTGGGAGCAGAGCCAGCAAACAGTCTATAAGAGAGCATTAGTGACTTGAACTTTATGGCTGCAGACTCTGGTAGCCAGTGGATTTGAGCCTGTTTGGGAAGCACTGCCACATTCTGGATCATATGTAATCAACAAGCTTTTGTGTTTCTACAGCAGCGTCCATGGAAGAGATCAGCCAAAATGTCGCTCTTAACCAGAGAATGAAGCCTGACATTAGGCAGGTTGTGGTGATTTATTGTGTGTGAAGTGTGGTTCCACTGTTTGGAAAGCTCGATCAGCTGCTCTGACATAACTGGTCTAAACCAGGTTCCTTCAGAACCAGGTCCCTGTCATGAAATCAGGCTGGGGCGTACGCGAGCTTGTTGTAGGCCATCCAGTTTTAGATTACATTGTCAGCCAACTATGAATCTTTACCAACAGTAGGATGCTGAGATACTTTTCAGCATAAGTGACAACCTCAGAGTCCAGATGACGACAAGCGACTGTTATCATCATTCCTAAAAGTACTGCTTTTTCAAATGCAACTATTTTTGTTAACTTTCTTGTGCCTCATTTGTGAGGCTGTCAACCACCTTCCACCTGCCTGATTATCTGAATATTACCTTTAACATATCAGCGTCGCTGGTGTCGGGCTTAAGAATGCCGAGCCGCTTGAGCTGCCGTCCCAGCAGAGCCAGCATGGTGCTGTAGATGTGATCCAGACTGACGCCAGGGGAACACAGAGACAGGCAGGAGCGCTGGACCTCCAGGACGGCCTCGTACAGCTCAGCCTGGGCCGGACTAAATCTGTCAGGAGGGACGGGAGGGCAGCAGACCATTAAGGTGGGTCCGTTTCCATCGCCAGGCACAGAATCTTACTGAAACACATAGCCATATTAGCTTTCTTTTCATTTAAGACTCTATGGTCTCAAGACCTGAGAGATCAGATGAAAATGAGTTTTAGAAATGCTCAACAGTTGATAAAATAGTTAGAGTAACATCTCCCATACTCTCTCAAGTACCAGAGAAGCCAGACCTCAACATCTAACTTTTTTTTCTTTATAAGTTCAACTTTAAATCTGAAGATCATTTAGTCAAATTTACCTTCCATTCACAGGCCATGTCCGAGTGATGTCACTTACATAACCAAAGTACTCACAGCCGCCATCGAGAAGAACCATCTCACCATCCTGATGAAGGAGACAACGAGGTCAAGACTCGATGAGAACGTTCAACTGCTCAGGAACTGAAGAGCATCTTCATTCTCAGGACAAACACTCTCCAACGTGTTCGTTTCGCTTTAAGCTTAAAAGTTACCTTGATGATCTGGTTGTTATTTATGTAGTGAAGCGTATTGGCTCGATTCCCTCCAGCAACCACAGGTGGATAGGCCAGGAAGTTGGCCCCGTGGATCCGGTTCTCAAAGTCGAACTAGAAAAAGACAGAAGTTCTTTTCATGTTTAAAAAGAACTTCTCGTATGAGCACCAACTGTGGGACTCATGTTTAAACCTTTTGAACTAAAATAAATGATTATATTAATAAAAATACAATAAAATGCAAAAATAAAAAAATGCAATACAAGAGCTGTTTCTTCACTTAATGCAAAAACAAAATAACCATGACAAGGCTACAGCAAAAATGACCAATATTTCCCTACGTTGTCTAAAGTAGGCATAAATGAATTTGACAACTCTCCATCTTAATTAAAATTAATTAAATTAATAAAAGCCAGAAAGGAAATGCATCAACACGTTTGGGATAACAAACTTAATAAAACAGCATGATCCTGCGGAGCGTGTCCAATGTAATGAAGTCAACTGAAGCCAGCGTGTTTCAGATTTGCGTCCTGAGCCAACAACCAGCGGCTGCTGCTGTCACTGCCCTCAATACCGTGAAATTCCTGCCACTGTGAGATCATCACATCGGTCAAAAACAAGCAGTTTTCTTCTCTTTCAGCCTTTCCCCTCAGGGGTCACCACAGCAGATGGTTTATTTCCACCTCACCCTGTCTGCTGCATCTTCCTCTGTAGCACCAGCCAACAGGACACGCTCTCTCACCACATCCAGAAATCTCCTCTGGTCATCCCTCGTTCCTCCTGCCTGGCAGCTCCGTCTTCTCCGTATGTGTTCTTCTTCATGTGCCCAAACCGTCTCCATCTAGCCTCTCTTTCATTATTTCCAAGACGTCTCAACCCGCCTGCTGCTCTGATGTGCTCGTTCTTAATCCTCATCAATCCCAAAGAAAGTTTGAACTTCTATTTTAACCATCCTTGCTGTCTCCAAGCCATACAGAGGGGTAGCGCATCTTCATATCTCGAGGTTTCCTCCACCTGCTCCCTGCTCTTACTGCAGATCATGTCATCTGCAGACATCATAGTCCATGGAGACTCCTCTCTGACCTCTGACCTCCATCACCATGGCTAACAAGAAGAGGCTCAGGGCCAAGCGCTGATGCAGTCCCACTTCCACCTGAAACCCACCTGTTACTCCTTTCTGCCGTCGTGCTGCCCACATACATGCCCTCTACCACTCTAATCTACTTTCTGTCACTTCAGACTTCGTGGTGCAATTCCACAACTCCTCCGTCAACACTCTGTCATACGCTTTCTCTAAATCTCCGAAGACGCAGTGAAGCTCCTTCTGATCTTCCCTGTGCTTCTCTACATGTAATAGCCGGTAAATAAACATTTACCATATACCATACAGATATATAAATTATATAAATATATAAATTGCATATAGTTAATTTTTTTTCAATAAAATGTCAGCGTAAAATGTAATTTTTGGTACTTAAAACATGAGAAAATACATTTGTCCAGTAACATGGAGCTCTTCATTTTTAGTAACAGAGAGAGAAGGTCCTGTAACTTCCTGCAATTTTAAAGACAATTCAAGTCATTGTACTAATATAGGAGTAGGTCACAGTTGACAGAGAGGCAGTAAAGTGCCACACAGATGATGTCAAAGACTTTGAGTTACCTTAGCAAACAGCGCAGCTTCATCCACCTCTCCTTGAGACAGAGCCATCGTCCTCCTGAAAGCCTACGAGAAGCCAATGTCAGCGTGGAGTGAGAACACTTGTAAATCTGTCTGCTGCATCTGGATTTGACAGCGCTGGATCAGGTAGACGCTCCAGCTGACCCACCTGTGCAGTGATCCGACCTGCTTCTTGCATGAGCGCCACCTCTGCTGAGCTCTTGAGGGCCCTGAGAGAGTGAATGAGGGGCCTGAGCGAGCGTGGGGTCCCCCCCGCCTCAAGCACAGGGAGCAGGTGAGTCTGGTGGAGCCGAGGGTGCGCAGGCTGAGAGCTGTCATACCAGAACTGAGTCCCTGAGGGGCACAGAGTAGAAAGCCAACCGAGGTCGTGGTCCCGATTAGTTAGCAGTCAAATTTCAGTTAAAAGTTTCATTAAGGTGAGGGAAACAGGATAAGGTTTTAGATCATTTGGAGTTGTATCAAAAGGGGCTCACAAATCTTTAACCTCCTCTCTACAAAGTTGATATAACATAAGCTTATCCCATTTTCTCTCGGTCCAAATTCATTCACCTGAACTGGCAAACTGGTCGTTCTAAACTGGTCACAGGGGTACACTGTTGTGTCAACAAAATCCACTGTTTTGAAAATTACAAATAATTTGACACCAGAAACCACTGTAATCCTAGATCAGTCAGAGATATCTGTGTCCTCACACTCCCATCCATTCACCTTTGAGGCTCTTCAATACAAGACCCAGCTCCTCTGTGCTGTGAACTCTCTCTATGCCGGTCAAAGCTGCCGCCCCATCCTTCCCTGACCGGGCGCCGTCCCACAGTTCCCTTCCTGGATCTCTGCGAGGAACAAACAAGATGGCCTGGTCCGGTTGGCCCCTCCCATAGAGAACCAAAGCACTGTCGGGTTCTAGGAAGCCACTGAGGTAGAGGAAATCCTGTGAAACGTTTATCTCCAGGTTAATTAGCTAAGCACTTGGAAATCATCCATTTTTTTTATCTAAAGATGAAGAAACCTTAAGTTCACCTGGTTCTGATGGAAAGGGTAAGGGATGTCATTGGTCATGTACCGCGTCGAATGGGACAGGACGATGACCACATGGTTGCTAGAAGAAGCAGATGGTCCCAGTCTGTCTGCCTGGGCCTGGATCAGTGCAGCCAGCTTGTGCCTGCGGAGCTCATATTCTAACTGGGTTATACCTGGGGTCACCTCACCTGAGGAGCAGAGAGAGAAAACAGGTTACAACTCCCCGACGACGCGGCTCTGAACGCCACCATAGGAGAACATGTACGTCCAGCCCTCAGCTGGAAACGCTACCCACCGTGTTTGAGGAGGTGAGGATGAGTGAAAGGGCTGGGCTGACCAAGGTACCGAGGTGGAACCGTCTTTGGTTTCAAACCTCCCGGTTTCACGGAAATACGTCTGCACAGGCACCAGACACATCCTGCACACAACAGCACACAACAGCACACACTGAGCAACACACTGCAGCTGAAGGTTTGATTGCCACTTACACCCCAGTTCTCATCATTTTTATTGTAATGACAAGCTTTAGCTTGTTGTTGATCTTTCCTCATGATGCCGTCTGTTTTGTGAGGCGCACCAGTCCCACATCATGATGCTCCCACCCCCACACGCCACAGTTGGGTGGGTGTTCTGGGGTCTGCAAGCTTCCTCCAAACACAACAATGATCAAATAACTCACTTTTTTTTATTTTTATCTGACCACAGGACACGCCCCCAGGATAATGAACTGTCCCCACGTACAGATTCAAATCTGGCAGTTCGAGGTGGAGATATTTATAAGTACCTTAACACAACCATTCCTGTACTCTTACTCCAGTGGAGCTAGCTGGGGTAAATGTAGTGAAGTTAAAGGATTAACATTTTCCACCTGAAGCCTGGCTCCGCCGCGGCAGCAGCCTGACAGCTGACCTCATCCAGGAGCTGCCTGCTGGGAACATTGTTGCTGCAACTGGAGGACACCGGCCAGTCACTGCATGTCGTCCCGCTGCAGACAAAAACTCGCTTTCAGAGGAAGGACTGAGGAGTCACATGAACTTAAACAACAAGGGACACGTGGCTGTGACTTACCGACTCTATAAGCGCCTCATTCCGCAGTTATATACTTACACTTATTGACACTTTAGTATCAAGACCTTCTCAAGTCTGCGCAGCGCGTTCACTGTAAACGACGTAGGATATTATGCCCCTGAGTACGGTCTGTCAGGCACAGGAACCTTAGCCAAGTGTTGCCAACTCTCGCGAGAAAACCAAGCAACCCGAGCGGAGCAAGCCCAAAATAAGCTAACATTAACATGTTACCAACATAGTCAACTCAAACTACTAAAATTTTTTTAAATTGTTTTGACAAAAGATTCAATTGCAACAAACAGAATGTGAGCTATTAAAGGACAGAGCAGGAGGTCTACAAATTAGAGCAGATACATAACAGTATGTTTATATTTGAATTATGTAAGATATTAAAGGTGGAGTAGGTGTTGTTTGAAAAACGGTTCCAACAATCCAACTCAAGTGAGATTTTGAAAATATACACTCCCTCCCTCCTCCCAAAGGCTCCGCCTCCTCCTCTTCAGCTCACCCCTCGAAACCACGCCTTCACATGATTCACGACTGCATGAACCACAGGGAGGGAGGGAGGGAGGGGTGATATTTGATGGACGTATTAGGCAGCCAATCAAAATAGTGATGATCACTTTTTTGATTGGTCAGAGTTTTTCTCTGATTATACCTTCTAGACTGGACCAAAATGTTTAGTTTTTTTTGCAAACATTTTATTTCAGTGGGTGCAATGGAAATGTGAAAACGTTTTCAGGCAATATTGTAAAAAGTGTTGCAAAAAAACAACACCCACCCCACCTTTAAGATATGATTTGTTTCTTATAAATTATAGCATATATTGAAGAGACATTACAATATTTACATATTGATCATTTCCTGAAAATTTCAGTTTAATTGTATTCACAGCTCTGTTCACCCAAGCTTGTGTTTAATGTAGATTTACAGTAACATACTGTGAATAAATTCACAGCGCAAGAAAGAAAAGCAGGCTCTCTGTGGTGACTGCAAACAGCCACCAGGAGGAAAAGTTTAAAATGATCCAAGGTTGAAACATGAATGTGGCAGGAGTCAAAAATAATACAAATAAAATAAGCCTGAAGCTACGTATTATAAGTGGAACTGGCAACTATGACTTAATCCCAACCTCTCTGCTACCGATGGAAGCAGAGGCCAGTTGGTGAAGCCCAAACGCCAACGTCACCAGTTCTGGGTTGAAGCCAATCCAGGAAATTACAAAAACTGCAATTTCTTGACAGACCAGTAGGTTCAGGCTCCAGACCAGAGCAAATCTTCATTGATCTCCATGCTAAGATGCCCAGTTGTGGCTGAAGGAGCCAGTAGCTGTGAAGGATCATTCAGGACTGCCAAGTGGAAGTTCACTGGGACTCACAGTCAATCATCCCACAACTCCCGGCAGAGTTCCTACCATCGTTTCAACTGTGGCAGCTCTTGTTTCTGACGTCGCTCCAGTAGCGACACTCTAAATGAGGACATTTGGACAGATTTGTTCAAAATGAATGTAATTTAATACTAATTAGCATCCTGGCGAACATAAGCCAAGCTAAGATAGCACTATAAAACACTAATGCATGCTCATTTTATAAAATGTCTGGTGAAGGATTTGTGCAAATCTAATATTTTCATTCACTGTTTCATGCATTTTTGTGTATTAACAAATATACGTACAACTCAGACCCAAATGTGCAACACATTTGGTTGTTTTGTATGTCTTTGTTCTTAAATTCTTTGTTTGTCAATCATATTTCTTAGACAGGACAGGTCCCCTGCTGGGAGTTTAAATTTAGAGAACTGACCAATCAACCAATACAGCTGTGACGTCTTCAGTTAACAATTATGCAACTGATATATTTACATTGATGATGTGTGTCCTCTTTTTGCTTGTACAAGTCATTATTGTCGCCTCTCTTTCCCTTCATCTCAAGTGTGCATAATTCTGGTTCTGCTGGAGGTCTTTCAGCCCTGTTAAGCAGGTTTTTTCCTCTCCACTTCAACCTCGTGCTTACTCAGACGACGGGATTGTACCGAAGTGAAGATTTGATGCAAACTGTTGGGCTCTTTAACTAGCTGTTTCTATGATTTGGCTTTATATAAATTTTGAATTTTTGGACTCTGTTGAATTAAAATGAACTGGGTTATAAACATGGCTGGACAATATTTATATCACAATATATTACTTAACTTTGGTCGAGACTATATTTTTCCAATATTAATATAAATTAAAACTGTAAAACCAAAAACATGAAATAGCCAAATCCATAAGACCTGATCCTATAAAAACTATATAATGTTTTAGATATAAAAATGTTTACCATAAATCAGTCTTCACTTTTTATTTAAATTTACAACCAAGAAACATGACATTACCATCAAACAACACGCTTTTCTTCATTGTCATAATAAACACTGAAAATGTGTTTAAAAGTCATATCATCATTATGGAAACACTTTATATTGTGATATATAGTTATGAATTGGAATAAACTGAATTATGAATTGTATTATGAATTTAAATTAATTATATCATGATATGGATGTGAATTGGAACTAATTGGATTTTGATTTAGAATTAACTGGATTATCCAAGAATTACAATTAATTGGTCTGAATCGGCATATGTTTGGACTAAATTGGATGATATTTAACTTTTTAAAAGTAGAATGTTTTCTGTGTAAGGTGCCTTAAATTTAAATTTAAATCGTTAAATTATATATTAATCAATGTAGCCAATATAATAAATATTTATACACCGGTAACCAACTAAACACTGAGTTTCTAAGTACACGTGAAGCTACTAAACAAACTGTACAATAAAGTTATATTCCGCCGCTCGTGAACAATACCTGACAGGCTAATTCGAGGGCAAAACGTTCCCACAGTATTTCGATCTGTCCGAGCAGATGCCTGAATGAAACTCTTGAGCGACGCCACTTGCACCAGTGAAGCAGTGTAGTAGAGATAACATCGACTGTGACGCTTCTCTTTATTGCAAACTCTATACATATTGAATCAGGTAAATTCACCCAGAAACATAAGTGTGAGGTGCTTTGATGACTGTAGATCGATGCTGCAGCGGTCTAACCAGGTTATCAGCGCGCCACGGATTGATTGACACTTCCAGAAATTTATTGGTTTCAGCCGTCGATATAATCCTTAAAGTCACTCGTGCATGTATATTTTATCCGCGGAGCATTTATTTCACGCAGTGTTGGGTTTATGAAGATGATTATATGAAAGAAGTGAGCTCATTTATTCAACCTCTGCTCGTTAGCATTACCTAGCTTATCGGAGTGGACATTAACGTCAGCAGCTAAGCTACACAAACACAACCTGACCTGGCTGAGTTCAGGCTGACTTCTTTCTTCTTCTTCTTCTTTTCTTTTTTTTTTTTTTTTTTTTTTTAATTTCTTCTCTTCACCTGCAGCGCTCCGTGTGCTGGACGTGACCAACCAGCATGGATCCACGAAAAGTGTCAGAGCTGAAGTCCTTCGTGAAGTTGTGCGAGTCTAATCCAGAGATCCTGCACCTTCCAGAGATGAGCTTCCTCCGCACCTGGCTGCACGAGTCAGTATCCGCGAAACACGCTGTTTAACGTAGCTGTGGTTGGGGGAAAAACGGTCACAATGTGTGTTTCATTTTTATGTTTTTTTGAATTAATAATTCCTAAGTATTTCACATAAATCTTGAACAGTCAGCAGGCTCACCACGTGCTCCGTCACGCCCACCCTCCAGTAGAAACCATGGACCTCAGAGAAAGTGTCCAGTCATCTAGAGAAGTGGTACCATCCGATACCGACTAATACCGGACCGGTATCTCCCTACCGATACTTTTAAAATCCTAGTTGTGTACACAAGAAAATAACTTACTTAAAAATTCTATGTTGAAGTTCCACCAAAAGTGCACATAACAGCTTACTTTTAAGTGGTGGTGGGACACTGTAAAAAAAAAAATCAAATTAATTGGAGAATTTGAAATTTTATTAAATAATTGACACAATAAGTCAGGTTTTTCAGTTTAAATCAATTTTGGTTGACGATTGCAGATTTGGTTGCAAATTAGTGCAAACTCATAGTGAAATTGTAGTTATTCATAATTTTCAATGTCTTGTAAACATTATTTCAAATAAATTTCATGGACCGCTGATCAACTAAAAATGGGAAACAAATCATCTTTGGTGAATTAAGTTTACCGTCAGATTAATAAATAGTGCTATTTGCTGCCACTGAAAATGGTAAAACAAGACAAAACCAGCTGAAGTAAAGGCCATAACTGTTGCCTGTGCTCACTACAGCGAGTTTTGCTTTGAGGTGGTGTTTTAGGCTTGAAGAGCTGCGGTGATGATTAAAGTCTTTGTTGCACCCAACCATAGTCTTCTGCAGACTGCCAGGCTGCTCTCCCCAACAAGCCAAGCAGAGCTTTCCATCACTGCCACTCAACATACTGGGCGTTTCCTTAGCAGCTGCAAAATGAGCTTTCAGTGCAGTACCGCCACCTACTGGGCTGGAGTATAACAGCAGTGAGGGAACTGAAAAAAGGTGTGATTGAATGTATTTTTTTAATGCATTTTTTTCGCTGTAATTAATTGAAATGTACGCGTTAAGATACTTTTTTTTCTTTTAGAAAAACTGATAAACACAGGTTATTCTTCAACATTCAACCAAAAATGTTGAACTTTTGACAGGCGAGTGACTAACAGAAACAAAGATTTTCCTCTAATTCTTTCTGCCACTATTAAACTTCTCTCTTAAAGACCGCCACTCACTGCACAATTTTAGGCTGTTGCAGACAAAACATCAACGTCGTGAAGGAATCGGGGGGATTTCTTTGGACTTTTGTCCAAATCAGCTGTCCTACAGTCTGAGCGGTTTGATGACAGCTATTGCGCTGGTCTTCCCACCAAAGACTACCTGATACAAATTTCTGACATTGTCATAAATCCTACGACTCCATCTACTTCCGAGCCAATTTAAATGCAGCTTGAAATGACGTATTAATTAAAGTGACTTAACGCCATGCCAAAGACAAAATGAGAATCTCAGGTTGGCCTCTTCTCTCTGACCTGGACCGGGACCACATTATTCTTCCTACTTTTTTAAAAGCATTTTTGGCGCTCATAAACGCTACAGCGGAGCAGTTTATCTTCACGTGTTTCCTTGTTCGCTGTCTCCACTTGCTGATGATGCAATTCTTCATCCGTCTGCATCAGTTGTAGCCTGCGATTCATCAGCGTTCAGTCTGCACACGCCGTTCTTGACAGCGTACCCAAGACTGAGCAAATGCAAATCATACAGTGTGAGACATTATAATCTTGTGTGACTGCAGAAATTGTGCAGTTTTCAGGCTTCACCTGTCCCCTCGTCCATCACTGTGGTTTTATACTATAAATATCCTGCTTAGATTTGACGTGGTTAACAGTTCTGCCGTCACCAATTATCTGGGTAGTTCCTGCCCTTCTGACACACCTCCACTATTATACTTGACCTCGGTTATGGGGGGAATCTCTCATTTCATGAGATTTGTGGTGTTGCCACAATGTCTGACTATTTTGTCACATGTATCATTACCATTTACCACATCAGAACCGTGCAACGTTTATACTCTTCCGTTGACGATCGCTGCTTCTGTGTGCCTGACTGCAAGTGTTCGAAGGTAAAACTCTGAAATTTGATTATTGAGTTACTCTTCAAAGCATAACTTGATTTAACATGAGGATCGATCCTTAAAACAGAAGGGACAGAGGAGGGAAACCACGGTGGCTGTAGCTCTGCTGAACATTTAAAGGAGTTAAATCAACCCAACGTCTGTTATTAGATAGTAATGAGTATAAACATTTCATTAGGGTCCACGACTACCAAAATCGAAGCAGTTTTAGTAAGAATGATATACATTTATGTAGTGAAATGGAAGTTTATGTTGGAACATGGGGAAATGGAGCTACGCTGAAATAAAAAGCTGTTTTAAGCCTCTGAAGACACTCGCATGTCATTCCAGTTCAGTGATGGTGTGGATATGGTGCTGACAGAAATGCCAAGGTCATCTTTAGCTTTGAATGTGTAGAAAAAGTGTATAAACAGGACCGTCTGTACAGGCATGTCAGGCTGGTCGCTGTCTTGTCAGAAGTCTGTACTGATCTTGCACAAACTACTGTTAATAAACCAAATAAAGCAGAGTTTATGGCCTCTAAAACTTGGCTGGTTTGTCATAAAATGTATAAGTAGCGATCTAGTTCTATGGAAGCAGGAGGTTCGTGACCTTTTGCATCCGTTTCACATCATAGGTAGTCGACTTGAACAGACTTATGACACAGTGGCAGCGACCCGGGAAGAGATGACTGTACAAACAGACCCTTTTATGTGTTTTCTGGACACTTTCACAGTCAGAATCGCTGTGTTTTGTCTGTAGGGACTCTACAGTCTTACTTTGAGCCTTGTTAAAGGTCTGAAACAGCAGTTTAGTTCAGCGTTGCGTCATTGCTCCTCTGGTAACATGAGCAGTTTTTGCAGCAAGCATATATTCTGTTTGCACTCAAAAGTAGGGGTGTGAAAAAAAAAAATCGATTTGGCAATATATTGCGATTTTCAGCCGCCCAATATATTATCGAGTTTTTCAACTCCTAATATCGATTTTTTAGTAAAATTCTTGTATTCATGTATTAGACGCATTGTGGATACTTAAATGTGCAAAAACACTAATAATAAACAATAAATAGGTTATTTTGAAGCAAATAGTTTGACTCAATTTGTCCTCTGAATGATCAATATCATCTGATGAACATATACAGCCACTTGATTTTTTAACTCTACTTTTAATTTTGATATTAACTGGGTAGAATATCGCAATATATCGTGATAATATCGTATCGTGACCCAAGTATTATGATACATATCGTATTGCGAGGTACTTGCCAATACTCACCTCTACTCAGAAGTGCTTGGATTTACATAGTTCTGGTACCAGACTAAAGTTGATGCTCTTTGCCATCTACTAATAGAACTACGGTTGTTTTAACTCTGGATTCCTCCTTAATTTTCCTGATTCCCATTTTACATACGGTTCAGGCGGTTTGACGCCTCGTCGCTTGGATGAAACACGAGGAAAAACGTGTTCGTCCCTGGGTTGCGGTTGTCCCGTCTGCCGGCGGTGGTTTCATGTTCATGTGTTCTGGAGTTGTGGGTTTTTGTTGGATCTGAAAAGGAGCAGTCTGAGAAGTTTGGTTGTATGCTTTCAAAATTCATCTCGTCCTTGCAAACATCCCACCTTTAAGACTAAATCTTATGGTCGGCACTCATCTGGGGTGAGGAGATAGTCACAGTTAAACATGGACTATAAAACTATAACTGTAAAAGACTTTTGCCTCAGTTTATTGAAGAATTTGAATTAGTACAAAAAGTTTAACCTATCCAAGAGTTGGGCTCAGTAAATGTATAGTTCTGGTTTACAAAGTTAAATTCTCTTACTATAAAGTAAAACTTTTTTAATTGTCACATTTCTTACTGAAATACTACTTTTGGGCAAAAAAGTAAAATCCATCACTTCTATCATCTCCAAAAGCCTCCTGCTGTAAATATTATGCAGCCGTCTGAAAAATTTCTTTTCAAACTCACAGTGGTACTTTTTAAAAAAAATGTATTTATTTTTTGATGTAATATCCTTCAGATGGAAACAAGTTATTCAATCCAAACTGACACACAGAGCAGCTTCTCATTCCTCAAACAACCGTGTCAGAAGTCACATCCTGTTCTTGTGGAGAAGTTGTTACTGTTTTAGAAAGGTCACATTATTGATCCGATTATTCAGGAGACTGATGAAACGACTAGAACTGAGCTCAGAACGGTTCAACTGTTATTCAGACCTGGAAGGTCAGAGGTGAACTGTGATCTTTAAGGGGGAAAACGAGAAACCAAACCATGTTTTGTGTTGTAAGTAAGAGCAGATCGTTGCACAATGGAGCTAAACGGCTGTGAAGCTTTAAAATCTCTTATCAGTGAGGGCAAGTCGAGGGGGATTAAACAGCTTAAATTTGTAAGCGAGCTCAAAGATTGGACTCTGGTGGACGGGGGGGCGAGTCATATGGTCTGAGTCCAGATTTACTCCATCCCAGAGTGATGGGGTCATCGAGGTAAGAAGAGCGGGGGATAAAGTCACATTCCCATCATGCCTCATGACGACCCTGCAAACCTGTGGGGGCGGTATGATGATCGGGGCTCGCTTTGGTTGGTTGGGTCGAGGTTCAGAAAACAAAACAAGGTAGCTGACGACCTGATTCTACTGGACAAACGGGTTTTTCCATCAACAGATGGTATGTGACATATTCCAGGATGTCAAATCCAGGATTCAGTGAGCTACAGTTGTGAGAGACTGGTTCAACAGTATAACTGAGCACGAGACCTTAGACCCACTGATCTTTGGTTCTGGAGAAAACCTCCTGCAACGGATGGACTCTGCCTCGATGCAGCATCACTGATTGTTCTCCCTGATTGTCTCTTGCAGCATGGGTGCTACTATCCCTGCCCCGACCAACACACAGGACTCCTGCCAGGTGAAGCCCAAATGAACTCATGTCTTTTGTTCTGTTTTTTTTTTTTTCTTCTCAATTGGTTCTTTGCTTTGGAAAAAAACCCTCAAAATCAGAACCGTGTAGTAACGGCGGGTGCTCGTTGACTTTCAGGGTGGCTGTCCTTGTGGTCCTCCCCCGACAGCAGCGCCGCCTCCTGAGCCTGAACCTCCTGCGTCATCGGAGAGCGAGGAGAGTGACATAGGTACCGTGCTCTATCTCAGTCCTTAATCCTGATTTTCTTTCAACATAACTCTTTGATTTGCGTCTTTTTTTTTTTTTTTTTAAGTTTTTTTTTTTTTTTTTTTTTTTGGCTCTAGTGGCCTTTATTGATAGTAGAGAGACAGGAAGGGGGGCAGAGAGAATGGGGAAGACACGCTCAAAGGGTCGCCGGGAATCGAACTCACGACCAGCCGCACGAGGACTGTAGCCTCTGTATATGGGCCGCCTGCCCTAACCACTGTGCCACCTTGATTTGCGTCTTATAACAGTGGTCCCCCAACCACCGGGCCACGCAAGAAAAAATTAGTTTTATTATATGAGTCTGAACAAGCTTTTATTTTGAAAAATCTTTTATTTTTAAAATTGACCAGATTCTCTGTTACATCTAGGTCACTTGAGCGCCAAACTTTAACCCAGTTAGCAAAATGAGTAAGAAACAGACGTCTTTTGAAAGTTTCCTTGTAAAGGGGAAAACGCACAGTGAAGAGAAAGAAGAACAGCTGACAACTTCCAAGAAAAAAGAAAGCTTTTAACAAATGATAATTAATAACAACAATTATAAGGTTTCTCTCCAGCTGGGTTTTGATGCACACATGGCAAAAAGATCATAATCCTCTAGATCAGTGGTGCACAAACTGTGGTACGTGTACCACCAATGGTACGCGAGCGCGCTCTGGTGGTACGTGGGGAACGTCATGCCTTTCCACATTTTTTCCACATTTTCACTTTAAAAAAAAAAAAAATCGGAAACATACAATGCATTATAAATACGTTTCAAATGAAATGTGAAGCTTGAGATAATTAAAATTGTTTTATAAAAAATATTTGTTGCATATTCAGTTGCAGTGCAGATGTAACAACTTTCTAGTGTTTTTATTTAGCTCTGTATGAGACTATGAGTATGTGAGAATTGATGGACAGAGTTGTAAATGTCTGATTCAGTAAAGTAACAATAAATAACAATAAGGAATAAACATCTCTCCCGTGTATTTAAAGCTAATTGAGAAGGCAAATATATTTTAAAACTGGTCATCATGGTGGTACTCAGAGAGCTGAACAGTTTCTCAGGTGGTACACAGTATTAAAGGTTTGAGAACCACTGCTCTAGATTCAAACACATTTAGTGTTTGTCATGTTTTTATTTGCTAAAGTAAAAAACCCACATCTTTGTGTATTCTGTGTTTTAAAAGCATGTCTGGACAGCATCGGTTGCAACATGCTGGCTTATGGACAAGTTTAAGATTTTGAGAACTCTGCTGCTGAGCCTCATGCAGGGATCAGTTTTAACGGTTGTTCGCTCAGCTGGTCTGGTATTATCTGAGGGAAAACAATCCACTCAGACACACCAATAAAGCTCTCAAGGCTTTTAGGTTTTTTTTTGTATGGATTAAATAAATGATGTCAAAGCAACAACTTTTATTGGTGGAACAAAGGCTGTCCTGTTTCAGTCACCTGGCAACCATTTGAGGGTCCAAAAAAGTACTCATCAAGGCCAAGAAGCAAGCCACCATGTAACCCCTGGCAGAGGCTTTCAGAGTCGTTTTAGATGATCAAAACCAGATGAAAGGACTTCCAGTCTGCAGTGTTACAGGTGTTGAGTATATTTGGTGGACATTCAGGCCGAGGATGTTTCAAACATGGAAACCTCCATCATTAAAGGCTACTTCCAGATTGTTTGTCTATTTATTTCAATTATTACTATATTTGATTCATTGATCATGTGTCGGTGTGAGGGAAAGACTTGCTAAGATTGAATCATGTTAGTTTTTTTTTTATTGATTTGAAGCTGGGAGGTATTTTGTTATAGATGTTAATGCCTGCTGAGTTGATGTGTTGTGTTTTTCAGAAATCGACAGAGACGGAGTGATCGAACCAGACACTGATGAGCCCCAGGAGATGGGTCAGTTTGAAAACATCGAGGTAAAGATTTCTTGTTCTCTCACATGAAAGTCTCACACTTCTGCTAGTTTAAAGGCTTGAAAAACAACAGAATTTAGATGGAACTTGATTGATGATTGTTTCTTCAGGTCACAGAGGAGATGATGGACCAGGCCAACCAGAAGAAGGTGGAAGCCATCGATGCTCTTGGAGAAGGTGGGTTTATTTGTTCAGAAACTGAGCAGCCCATGCCGATTTGATGTAGATTTAGGGAGTCAGAAAGGCACCCAGAGCTGAACTGGGTTTGTAACCTCTTCCACCTTCTAGGTGATCTGCAGAAAGCTCTGGATCTTTTCACTGAAGCCATCAAGCTGAATCCCCGTGTAGCCATCCTTTACGCCAAGAGAGCCAGGTGAGAGCTGTGGATTCAGATTATTGCTACGGACGGGTGATTTATTCCTGTTATTTTTAAATGCTCCCTTGATATCATTTCGGTTTTGAATGACTTTGACTTGAATTGTCTTTGCTAGTGTCTTCGTAAAGATGCAGAAGCCCAACGCAGCCATTAGAGACTGTGACAGAGCCATCAGCATCAACCCCGACTCTGCACAGCCCTACAAGTGGAGGGGGAAAGCTCACAGGTACAAAACAATCTACGACACACCTCCTTTTGTGTGGCTGAGCGGTTTCTGTTAACATTTGTGTTTTTAACTCAATCCAGCTCCAGTTTTCACAAATATGAACCAACCGTGTTTGACAGCTGGTGTATGAGATTTCTTTAATAAAACATGACCAGTGACAATAAGCCTGTCAGTGTTGCTCTCAAATTCAGGAAATTAAGTTTAATCTTATTGTTATGATCCTATCAGTCAGTCACATGAGATTTGTCTTTATATCAAATACCCAGATATAATATTTGATGTCCTACATAATAGTTCTGCACAATCTATCAGCTGTTTCTTACTGTTGCATTATCAACAATCACAAACAAACCAAACTGCAATCAATAAAAGATTAGCATTTAAGTGCTGAATGTCAATAATATATTTGGCCAATCAGATGGAACCTTACTGTCCAAGATGCTAATACAGGCTACCAGAGTATTTCTATCTGCTGGGTGGCAGTAAAGGCTTCTAATAAAGAAAGCAACATAGTACAGATCATTTAATTTACGGCATTTTCTACCTTCTAACAACCATGGTGTAGTACTGCGATGCTGCGGAGTGTCCATCACATAGATCCAAAGCAAAGAAGCTACACATCTGTCCCTTCATGGCTGACCTGATGTGGTTAGAGTGGCTGAAAGATCTCACTGCACAGCAATGATGGAAGGCACTGATTCAGTGTGAGAGGAAGGATGAAATGGAGAAGAATGTTGACGTGCTGAACCTCACAAGAAATATCAGTGATGGCTGTGCGAGTGGTGATCCTGGCTACTTTAACTGGAATAACCGGAGGAAGCCAGTAGTGATTTCCCCTGTTGGTTAGGAGGTAGTTAGAGGATTTCTGGCACTGCCTGAAATTTATATTGCAAAGTTATTGGTCGCAGGGCCGTAGAGGTGGCTGTCATCAAACCGCTCACATTGGCTCACAAGGCAGCTGATACTGATGAAAGAGTTTCCCACAATTCTTTCATGACGTTGATCTTTGGTCTCAGGTCGAAATCGTGCAGTATGAGGGAGCCCTTGTTAGTCATGTTCTGTGGTACTTTTAGTCTCTATTTACATTAAGACTGTTGGTTTTGCAGGGTGCAGTTTTCTACTTATTTGTTTTTATAATAAATCCATGTTTCTGGAATGGAATTAATGCATTTAATTTCTATCCCAGGGATCAACTTTTGCTGAAAATAGCACCATACACTGAAGTATCGGTTTATACATCACAAGTGGTATCATCATTGCAATTTTCAGCTACATCGTGTGTTTTCTTCATGTTGTGCAGCTTTACTACATAATTAATTTACTGGAGCGGCCGGATGGACAGTTTGTGGTCCAGTTTAACGGTCTGAAATTTGCTTGTTCTTCAGGATCTGTGCTTTAATAAAAACTGAGCGCCATCTTATTTGTTCATAAATATATGACTAGTTAAATAAATGACATAGGGATGAGGATTAGGAATCTGCTCTGAACTGGTACCAGTTCTGGACAGGCTTCAGGATAAATGGTGATTCAGGACAAAAGCAGCTATGTCTCCCGTTGAAGCTCCTGGCTCAGGGCCACTTGAGATTTGCCAGCGGAAACCAACCATTCTGACCTCAAAAACCAAGTTAAAATTATGAAGTCAATACACATCAAGCAGGCTCTCAAACATTTTCTCCCATGTGTTTTGAAATTGTCCCACAAACGACAGTAAAAGGACGATAAAAAGCCACCAGTGCTTCTTTAAATATGATGTATTTGTGGTTTGAACTGAGGCAGATAATATCAGATGGAGACGTTAACAGAGAAACTGGAGACGAAAGGCAGCAGCTTTGCATAATAATTTGAGAAATGTGGTCACAGTGTGACATGAGCTTCAACCTCTTTCTGCAAATGAGAGTTGAGCATCACAGTGAGTAACTATGGACCGTATAAGCAGCTTGTAGCACTGTAGGCTGTCTTAAGTTTCTATTTTTCAATGTAGCACCATGATTTGGCACACTTTCACCCTATAATATCCCACTAAATAGAATTGTTGAAGTGTTTTGGTTTGAGGCTTTTGATGTCTGTGTGAAGACATCAGTAGAAGAGACAGTTTTTTTACTGTAATTTGCGTGCTGCTTGTGTTTCTGTTCTGTTCCAGGCTGCTTGGCCACTGGGAGGAAGCAGCCCGGGACCTGGCCACAGCCTGTAAACTGGACTATGACGAGGACGCCAGTACGATGCTGAAGGAGGTCCAGCCAAAGGTACCACGCTGATGCTCGTCATTGTCACGCGTCTTTCAGCAGTAATGAATGAGATCGCAGCTGACGACACATTTGTGCTCACCTGATGGTGATGCGAGAGTCTCATAGAAGCGTGTGTCCAGAGAATCAAATGTGCGTTTCTGTCATAATTGTTCTTTCTTTTTTGCGCCAGGCCAACAAAATCATAGAGCACAGACGCAAATATGAGCGCAAGAGAGAAGAGAAGGAGATCAAGGAGAAGCAAGAGCGAATAAAGAAAGCCAGAGAGGAGCATGCACGGGCTCAGAGGGTGAGCTGCTGGGAAGATTTTCATTTCAGAAATTAGAAATAGAAGCATCTAGTCTCGGTGTTTGTCACTCACTTATCTTTGGTGTTGCAACAGGAAGAGGAAGCGCGACAGTTTGGAGGAGGATTCTTCCCAGGTAAGAACCAGTGATGAATTCATCCTCGTGTGTGACCTGCACGTTGCTCTGATGGTATCGTAGTGTTGCACTGAACTTTGTGTCCTTGAAAAATCACAAGTCAAACTTTGCTCCAAGCCGTATGGGTTGTAGCTTTGTTTTAATTCTGAGTCTCTAAACTGAACGTTACTCTTTTGTGCTTCTGGGTGTCATCGTCCATTTATCACACAGATGTCTCTGCTCATTAGTGTTGCTACATTTCTCAACTCTCATGACTCTGCAGGCCCTGCTGGGTTCCCAGGCGGAGCCCCCCCCGGCATGCCCGGTCTTGGCGATCTCTTCAAGGATCCTGAGCTGCTCAATGCCATGAAGGTGACCCACTGCTTCACACCGAGCCTTCACGCTTCTGTCACTTAAAGGAACATTTAATCATTGTAGTGGGGGGGGGACATGTTTACATGTACTGGGCCTTATGAGGTCATCGTAAATCACCACCTTACTAAAACCTACTCTGGATTCACAAATACTGCGTAGGACTTGGATTTAATGGTAGGAGCGTGTTTGTACATTTCTGTCCAGGAACGACCGTGTAAGGAAGTGTAAAGGTGCAGATTACCGCGTGATTCTTATGCGATCTTGAAACCTTCAGGTAAACTCCTGATCTCGTGAATCTGGCAGGTGGTATGTTTTTGAAATATTCCCAGTGACACCTGAGGGTGGAGCAAAGCAAAAACTAAAAGAGAAAATTACAGGGGATATTTTTTTGTCATCAAAACAGCTGCATTATCTCTGATCAGAGGAAAAGACGGCGCTAGGTCTCATCCATATGGAGAGGTTTGTGGTCCAGTGGCAAACTGGAGAAATGAGGTTATAATGTTATTTTATGATGTGTTGCATCACTCCATTGTGATACCAAGAGGATTTATTGCTTTGAACATAAATTTTAAGAAACAATTGGTTGAAAATTTTTGGCTGCATCGATGTCTGTCAGCAGATCAAGTCGCTGTAATTAACCTGCTGATATATTAAGAAACATGATCTGAAGCTTAAATATACAAAATGCCTATTAAGATCAATGTGTTATATATTTCTAATGCATACTCATGTGTAAAAGGTGAAAAGATATCTGCATTTTGTGAAAATACCAGTCCACATCAGGCATAAACGTAGAGTCTGAGAACGATGGCAGTATTTCTGCACTCATTCACACGTGGTCGAAGGCAGGTTTTTATTTGTAGCTATGAAAAAACAAAACACATGGTTTTTGCTCAGCTCACCGTTTATATACAAATCTGTTCTGCTCATGTTTCTTGTATGATGCCCAATGAATTTGTTTTCCTTTTAAGTTCAGAAGAATACAAAATCCTGAAACATTTTGAGATGAGGCTGTTTGATTTTCCCCAGAAGAGATGATGTGGTTCAGGCGGTGCAGCAGAGACTGATTCAGTCGGGTTATCCTCATGTTGACTCAGATTAATATAATTAATGAATGAATAAATAAAACTGGATGAGATCAACATAACTCTTGACACAGTAATACAAGAAGACTCATCTGTTTTCTGTCCTGATTTAGAAGAAAATGTAGTTGCCTGTGACGTCATCACTGCCGCTCATAAACCCACCGGACTTTACATTTCAGCTACAAAGTGATAATTGTGCCTATAGCATTTTTCTTTCCCATAAGCCTTTGAGGACTCCTATCATCCATTCAACCTTCACGGCTCTGACAGTGTTGTGTGTGCATAGTAAATTTCACGTTTGCCTTTCATGTTCTTCTCCAGGACCCTGAGGTGATGGCTGCTTTCCAGGATGTGGCACAGAACCCGGCCAACATCTCCAAGTATCAGAACAATCCCAAAATCATGGCCCTCGTCACCAAGCTGAGCGCCAAATTTGGAGCTTCCCCACAGCCGTAGACGGGAAGAGGCCAAAAACTGAACGGATATGTGAAGCAGTTTAGACTGCCGATGCTTTTCAACTATTATTCATCGTGTAGTTCAAATGGGGGGGGGGGGGGGGGGGGGGGGGGTGATGATTAAATGGTGTGATTTGAAGTTGGGCAATGGTTTTCTTTTTCTAATTTTCCTAATCAGTCTGTTAGCACTCAGCAACATCTCTGGTGTCTAGGTGACCCCTCCAGCACATCTCAGCTGGGACTTTACTTAACCACAGGTTGGCTCTTAATCTGTTTCTGGAACAGCTGAACTGGAAGTTTCTGCATTAAAACGCTAACATTTCTGTAGCCGAGGTTTAAAACGTCTGGTTTTCACTCCGAAGAGCTGAACTGTCACACGTGGGTGTCGGCACATTTTTATCAGATCTGTTACATCTTCAGAAAAATCACTCGACAGTTCACAATAAAATCTGATGCAGACTTAATCTTCCAGCATTGTTACATCTTTTTTCCTTCTGCATTTAAACTTGTAAATTCTGACAACTGAAATTGAGTCTTACTGCCATTTCTCCTTATTAAACTGAGAAATCATTGCAGAGGCTTTGACATGCTGTCATTTGTAAGCAACAAACCTTGACTTGGTTAGGCCCAGGAAAGTTTCCTCATACAGAACCTGGTACATCTTTGACATTTCAGATTCTGGTTCGTTGTACCTCAGATACCAGCTGTAGCCCAACACTGGAGCTCCAGATTCTCAAATGTGAGAAGAGCCACTTGAATAAAAGTGGGTTTGCCGTCTAATCCACTCTGAACATCTGTTTCTCAGCCAGAGGATTACCGCTAACACATGGTGCCTCCTGGCACTCCATGAGCGCCAAAGCTGATCTGAACGGAAAAATTCCTGTGGACACGCAGCCTTTTTGTCCATCGCAATGTGTCTTTTAATCCAATTCGTGACATCATCAATGCCCACAAAACAAATGGATTACCACCCCATCTGAATTCACAGTAAATTTCCTTTAATGACACAAAACTGAATACAAGAAACTGTCTATGCAAGCAAACCAAGCTCAGTTTGTGACAGCATTACTGTTTATTGAACCATAACATACCAAAACAAAGATGTCTGTAAAATAATAAGCAGGAGAGGAGAAAGCAGCGTGGTTGATGCTTGCTGTAGCTGAGGAAGGGATCAATAATTCCACTAGTGTCCATACCTATGAAAATGAGACAAAAATGTTACAGCAGTTATGTGAAAGGTTCACAACTTCTCACTGAAGCATCGTGAGCAACCAAACTAATCTACATCCCCACTAAACAGTTCTACAGTATTATATGCTGTGACCAGTCCTACTTACTTCTGAAACTCCCACTCTCTGTTGTCCAGGGGACACACTTGTCTGGTTTTCAGCCAACGAGAAATACAGTGGAAGTGGAAGGCGTGCTGTGGAGAAGAGAAGAAAGAGTAAAACAAACTAGCTGGAATGGATGACTGGAAACAGACACTTAACAGTAACTAGTTTTCTTCCAAAAATCTGCCTTGTTCAATGAAATGTTACGGGCTTCAAAACAACACATCCGTCAACTACCCCAGAGGAATACAGAGGCTCTTCTAAATCAGATATAATCCCTCCAGCATGTCATGGGTCTGTCCCAGCACTTCCATCCAGTGGAGTGGAGGCCCAAAACCCTGGTGTCCAGGAGACATCCTCACCAGATATCTGAAAAACCTCAGCCCACTTCTCTGTATGTGGAGGAGCAGTGATGACTGTGAGTCCCCTCTGAATGACTCAACTAGTCACCCTCTAAGGAGAGACCACCAGTAAATAAAGAGCCCTGCTTCTTTGATCAGCTCTCTCTTCACAACAGACCGGTACAGAGTCTGCGTTACCCACAGACTTTATGAACATTCCCGAAAACTACTTTCCACTTGAGAGAAACAAACATGTTTGCTGAATCTGTGGCATATTTTCGGAGGGATATTTGGAAACTCACATTGCAGACACCCCAGGCTACGGTGCACTCTTCAGAGGTTGCAGATGCTTGGTTGGCCTGGCATTCTATGCCTGATGGAGGGAAGAGAAATGCGTCACCGAAATGCTAATTGTTTTTTGCTTGACAGATTGTAGCAGCTCATTATCGCCCACTCTGGCAAAAGCATGCTCTTGTTTACAGCCAAAATGTGCAACAGAGGACTGAGCGGTATAAAAATCCCATTCAAGTGACTCACAGAGATCCATGATGTGGTTTCTGCAGATAGCACAGTTATCCACCACAATGTCCCAGGCCCACAGCGCCACGGCATTCCACTGGAGGGAGAAAGAAATCACAGAAACATGAGTTTGTCTTTAACAAATTGTAAATTACTGGGATTCAATATCATCAAAGTACTTATCATGGTGAAAAAAAAAAAAACTATAACTGCAGTTAAGAAAACCTGAGACTTGTCGTGAGCCAGAAATGTTTGTGAACCTTTACAAAAGAAGCAACACAGATAATCTTATCTGAAAATAAAATGTGTGTAATCCAAGGCTACATCCTACAAAAAGATTCAGGACAATCTGCTGAGCATTTTTTGTAAATAAAGATTTCCCATCCAAATGTTGTGAAATTCTGTCCATTTTTAGTGATGTTAATTGACAGGATTTTCCAGTTTTTAGATTTACAAAGAAATGATCAAAATCACATCTGACTTTGTGTAACATTTTTACCTCAGTAACAATAAAACATTATTTTGTTTTATTTTTTGCTCTCAGAGATCACTGACAGGATATTTGTTACAAATGTGCTCAACTTTTAAAACTGGGAGTGTTTTTCTAATGTAGGAGTATGTTTCTGTGACTTTAAAATAAATGAAGGGAAACACAAAGAGACAATCAGTTTTATCCAACAAGTACTAAACACATATAGGATTTCTTTACTGGTAGTTGTAGTATGTGATAAGTAAAACAGTACTAAGAAATGTAAAAATTATAAACAAAGAAAAACGAAAATAAAAACTATATACACGTAAACTCTATACATAAAAACAGGTATCTACCTATAAGATAATAGTGCAACATGAAAATGAAAAAATCGTTTAAATGATAATTGATAATTTTGAAATGATAATTGTAACTATAGAATGTGAAAAAATTGTGAACGATGTGAAAATGAAATCGGTTATAGGTTTTGAATGTCGGTTTCGATTACTATTTTTTTTTTTTATTTAATCCCCAATGCCTAATATATCTGTATACGTAAATAAAAGAATAGAATAGAAAAGAAAAGAAAAGAGCAATATGAGGTGATATCGGTCAATAAATTTAAATGTTAAAACCAAAATAAGAAAAAAAACAAAAAAAAACAAACATTCGTTTTACATCTCGTTAAGTCTATAAATACAGCTTAGCTTAATGAGCTAACATACGCTGAGAGCGTTAATCAAACTTTAATGTTCGACAGACTGACTATTAAATTGTCATTAACTGCACTTCTGCTCTGTAACTAATAAGATCAGCTAATGTCCACCACTTTAAGACAGTTCCGAGGGTTTTGGACGTGTCGCCTGAAGCAGAAGTGCAAATTCATTCACAGCTGAGGATCAGCTAACGGCTACAGAACTGCTATCTGAGGCTACCGGCTGCTGTTAGCGTCTGAACTGCTTTAGCATTACATCCGATGAGCGGAGTTTGAAGTTCATGTGACGCAAGCTAACTCAATCTAACATTAATGGTCAGACTAACACGAATTTATTTCATACAGTCGTACCTTTTTAACCTCAAAACGCTTCTTGCTTGCTCCACTGTTGGTCCCGCTCGGCGTGTCAACATCCATCGCTGCTGCCATCTTGAACCACGGAGATGAAGCTACTTCACGATTCACCCGGAAGAATCGGCAACTTCCGTCAGCGAGCACGGATTTGTACGATAATTGCACTTTCTTGAACACGACGTTAACGACTAAATTAGTTGGGCTGTTAAAAAGACTCCTTGTGTAATGTAAGTCTGCTTCATCATAAAAGAAAGAGCACGTTGAATGTGTGGAAAAGTCAGGTTCCACCGAGATTTGAACTCGGATCGCTGGATTCAGAGTCCAGAGTGCTAACCATTACACCATGGAACCTCCGTGGTGGAACGAAGTCGTTGCTCTGTTTTCAAACCTTACCGAGTACCCGAAACCCCGATCTATCAGAGAGGACGAATATCGCCATAGTGAAACACGAAAGGACAGGACGGACAAAGAGACAATCCAGTGATGGGTGCACCGTGTTCAGTATTTAGTTTAATTAAAAAAAAAAAAAAAAAAAAATTTTCCGAAATTGAATAAATAAAGTGATCCCTGTAGTGTTTTTGTGGTGTATATGAATGAATGTTTAGTGGATTGTGTTGAAACAGAAGGACACACTTGTAACAAATGCCTAATCTAATTTTAAACTGTATACAAAAAATATAATATAATGTATGGTGTATAAAGTATATAATAGTTTATTCTAATATTGATAGCAATATTTATACGTACATGTCAATATATGTACATACACACCCTTACCTACTTTCTGTGTGGAGTCTGCATGTTCTCCCTGTGCTTGCTGGGTTTCCTCCAGGTACCCCAGCTTCCTCCCACAGTCCAAGAACATGCATGTCAGGTTAATTGGTGGTTCTAAATTAACCAAAGATGGTGTAATCATGGAGATGTTACTGTGAAGGAGTGTTTCTCCACCCAGATATTAAACTGTTGGACAGGTTGCCTACAGAGAGGGTTCACTGGTGTTACCTGCCAATGTGACATCATCAGCTCTGTTGTTTCCAAGCAACAAAGACAACCTCTGGTGATCCCTACCATAGTACCTGCATGTTCACTTTACAAATGTTTGTCAAATAATTGTCATTTTTAACAGAAAAATGGTTGTATTTTACACCTCCTTTTTATTAACGCCACCAGAGGTCATCACAGACACATTAATAGTGCACACTCATATCTTTAATACATTTTACAGTTTTATATGATGACATAAGCCGTCCAGTCATATCTATGTTTTTAGTGAAATTTGTTTCCTTTTTGTTTTGATGAAAAAACAGCAAAATGCTATTTTGTAATCTTGAGCACTTTTATTTAACAACGAACAAAAATCTTAACATTTACATCAAACAAACAAGCCTATTACTATGATGAAAACGCTCAGCTTGCTATTTGATAATTATATCTTCTTGTTCTTTGTCATTTTTGGCGTCCCCGGCTTTCTTCGAGGCTGCTTTTTGGGAAGTTTGTCCAATTTTGGCTTTTTAGTTTTAATTTTGGCCAACTTCAAAGAGCTGAGTTTGGATTTCTTTGTTTTTGGAGGTTGTGGTTGTACGACAGGCTTCTCATCTGGAGGAGCAGCGTTTTCTGGGCAGGATTTGAACACATGGATGTCCCCGACCTGCTGACCCCTGAGCTCAGGTGGGTGACCGCAGGTTGCTGTCACCTCCAGCTTCACATTCTCCATCCACCTGAGCAAACAACACAAGGACACAGTGGCAGTGGGAAACCAATAAATGAATAACAGATGTTAAAAATGCTGGCTTGAATGAGGATTTCACTAAACACTGTGCCAACCTGTTGCCAAAGTTATCCACATCTAATGAAATTTATCAGTCGCAAAACATTTCTGTCATTTTCTGTTAAAGGCCTTACCTGCGTAGGGGCAGCAGAGCGCAGTCACACAGCAGGGGGTTGTCCCGCAGGTCGACCACCTCCAGGCCAGTGAGTGGGCTCAGGTCAGGAAGCTCCTTCAGCTGGTTTCCTTTCACAGTCAGAACTCTCAGCTCCGGGCCAAGGCCCAGCAACGCATCTTCAAACATCTGAACAGACAGGCAGTATAGAGACATTGTAGTGAATAATATTATCCTCCGCTTAAATCCACAAATGGTCACATTCAGACTAAATGTTCAAAGCCTGAGGTGATGCAGAGATCCAGAGCATCTTCCTCCCTGGTTGTCCTGCCTTTTCACTGCTTCAGCAAATTTATTTGGGTGTTTGAAGTCACTACTTGATCTAAAATTTGGTATAAAATAGGATGTGTCAGTTTGTTTGGAGTGGTCTCAGTCTGAAAACCTGACTCTGTATCAGCAGTGTCAAAAGGGGTGCACCCCACGGGAGGGGGGGAGTCAAGTGTCTGACTCCAACCCTTCAACTAGCTGAACTCCAATGAGGATGTTGAAAAGGCATGTCTAAAACATGTCACAAGCCATTAAGACCTCATGAAACAGTCTCATTTAAGATAAATATATAAGCTGTGATTCTTGAATGATTGTTATAGGACTTGTGTCCCACATCGGTTTTACATTCTTATCTCAATCTGGAACAAAACATGGCCGACAGCACACACTCAACGTCTGTGCCTTTGAGAGTTAATGTCAGCTTAAAAAGGCATCTATTACCTTTTCCATTCCCATCTGATCCATGTAAAGCCTTTTAAGACTTTGGGCTATGGGCAAGAAGGCCTTTGGTCCAACAAATGCAACTGAGTTTTGAGACAAGCTGAGCTCCTCCAGATTCGGGGCCTCAGGTAGAGCGTGGGTAGGCACCTCCGTCAGCTGATTTGAATCCAGGTGAAGAGTTCCCATGAAGGCAGAGCTAAGAGCACCGCTGGCGATAACAGCTATGGTGTTATTACTCAAGTACAGCTCACGAAGAGTAGGCGCCGCTGAGGACAGCAAACCACTGGGCTCTAGCTTGGAAATGGCGTTATGCTCCAGATGTAACACAAACAAATTTGGTAAGAGGGACAGAGCTGTAGGAGAAAAAAAAGAAACATATATAATTCTTTAACTTCCTGTGTTTTTTTTCTTTAATTTGCTGTACACACACCTACGATTACCAGGAGCCGCCACTCACCTGACCCAGGGAACTGGGTTAGCCGGTTCCCCTCCAGGTGAAGGTAGGTGAGCTGGGGCATTCCAGCGAAGGTTTGCGGATCCAAAGACGTGAGGTAATTGTCCGAAAGATACAAATAAAGCAGGTTTTTCATCGCCTGGAAGGCGCTGCCTTCAATGTCATGGATTCTGCAGAGTTCCAGGTGGAGAGAAACGACCTGGCCGGTGCCTGGGAAGCTCCGGGCAGGAATTGAATGGAAGTGGTTGCCATGGAGGTCGAGCAGCTGCGTCGTGGCGGGGAAGCCTCGCGGGACTTTGGAAAGACCCTGACCCTCACATGTGGCATGATGCGCTTCAGTCTGGGAGCCAGATTTTAAAAAAAAAAGAAGATATTTGCAGACGAGATACATAATAGAAAATCATACGTCCAAAGAATATGTTAAATTAGTTTCCTTTCTCTCAAATCTCTGTTATCTCAACTGCTCAAGACAGATGGTTGCACATCCTGACAGGTTTCTCTCTGTTCACATGCACTTTTCTCTGCCCACTGTCGCCAAGTGCTTGGTCAAAGGGAATTTGTGAATCTTTATGTAAACAGCCCTGAAATAACAGTTTTTGCGCTATATAAATAGAATTAAATTAAGTCTGCAGTTGTGGAAATTCTAAGCTGCTTTTTTAAATTATCAATCATGCTGAGCAAAACTCTGGCATCTCAAAACTCTGTAAGTCATTATGGTGAAAACATGATCAAGCACTTGCCCGTTAACATCAGGCTTCACACGAAGAGTTAACTGTACTGTTTACAGTACTGGGTAACTGTACTGGGTACAACCTAATACATGTAGTTGTGTATTTAACTCACACCACTAATGCCAATGTGTAAGTCTGCACAAAAAAAACCAAACAAATCCTCACATCACATTTACAGTTGAGTGGACACTTGACTCTCAGCTTGGGCTTGACTGTGGCTGCGGTGCTTCCTTTCCTTCTCCTCCTCCTCCTCCTCCTCCTCCTCCTCCTCCTTCAGAGCCTCCCCCCTGCTGCGGCAGCGGAGATCTGAGGAGGTCACCGCCTCCAGCGGCTCATCTGAGAGGTGCGGCGGTCCGGCACACGCTCCCAGCAGCTTCACACCTCCAGCTGCTGCCCACTCCCTCAGCGGCCGCATGTAGCAGTTACAGTAGACCGGGTTGCCTTGGAGAGAAACGACTGTTCAACTAACCGATTCATTCTCCTTCTTCTTAATTTGCACTGACACAGAAATCCAGAGACATGAGGATTCAGGCCGTATCAGACAATTAAAATGGAGAAATATATTTTATATATTGTATATACTTTTATCAGACAGTGAGTGAAAAACCTTGAACCCTGTGTGAACTGCACGCCAAAGCCTGCGGTAAGAACACACGTCCAAGCGGAGGATTTACCAGTCAGGTTGAGGACGGATAATTCTCTCGGGCCTGAGAGGGGCTCCAGGTAGCGAAGCTGATTGTGGCTGAGGTCCACATGGGAGAGGAGGGGAGCTCCGGTCAGAGCCTGGTCTGACAAGTCCTGCAGGGACATGTGGCTGAGGTACAGATGTGTGAGCTTTACCATGGACACAGATTCTTCCCCGAGGTACGTCATGGGGTTGTAGCTCATGTCCAGGCGTGTGACTTCAGGAAGTCTTTTAAAGTAGAATATAAAATGAAAAGTTTGTACATCAGACTTTCTTTCATTTTAATCAGCTTTTATTCTCTGTAGTTCCAGCGGTCTGAGGGGATTCTTATCTCTGTTACTGGTCATACTGGTCAGCATTTTGACATTTAGAGTCATAGAATCAGAATCGTTTGCAATTTATGTGTTTTGCATCTTTTCAGCCAACATTTGCATCTGGGGTCCATTCGAGATGGAAATGGGTTATAAATGGCGCAGCAAATGAGATTTTCCACTGGTTCTTTAATTGAACCAATGCCAGTTGCCCTCTTGGGTTTGTTTATGTGGTCGGCCCGAGTGGGATTCAGATAAGACACCAATATTGGGCCGTTCCCAATCATCATCCGTGTACTTGAACGTACCAACTGAGAGACATTCACATGGGACAAATACAAATGTTGGCTGCGTTGTGGGAAATCACAAGCTCTTATTTTCAATAGAATACCACATCTGCACTTGCGTAATGCCACAAATGACACACATTTGTCCCACCTTGTCATCGTCTGTGTGGGGAAGAACTGCAGCTCATTGTGATCCAGGCTGAGACGACTGAGAGTGAACAGTCCCGTGAACGCTTCGGCTGCCAGGTTGTTCAGGGAGTTATGGCTGAGACGAAGCCACTTGATGTTTTGCAAGCCCTCGAGGAAGAGTTAGAAGAAGGATTTTCAGAATAGCATGTGTGCTGCATCTCCTTGTATTTATGTGAGTGTCTGTCACGCATATTTCTGAGTACCTGGAAGGCCATGTTGGGGATGTAAACCAGCTGGTTGTGGGTGAGGACCAGCATGTTGAGGAAGCCAAGCTGTGTGAAGGCTCCAGGCTGGATTTCCTCTATACGATTGTGGTCCAACAGCAGCTCCTTCAAGGATGAGAGGCCATCAAAGGACTCCTGCAGTGGTTAAAAAAATAAAATAAAATAAGCCAACTTGCTCTGATTCAAGCAGAAAGAAAGAACAGTGCGCTTCTGGTCAGCTGCCGTCTGGTCTTACCTGGTAGAGGATGTCTATTTTGTTGTGAGCCAGGTTCAGGTGGACCACACGTCCGAGGCCACGGAAGGCACCTTCCTTTACCTTGATGATGTTGCAGCGCTGCAGGCTGAGGTGAGTCAGGTACGGCGTGTGCACAAATGCCCCCCTGCTTATCATCTGCAGGTTATTGTTCCTCAAGTCGAGTTTCACCGTAATCTGGAAGATTGATTAAACAGAGAGGATCATGTATCTGAGACAGAGGCGACGCACAATTTATAAACGAGACGGATATCAGAAGGAGGCGCAACAAATATGCATTTATAGGAGCTCATCGGTTTATCAGAATATTCAAATGACCGTTTAAATGGAACCAAAGAGTTCCATGGCTCCCCTATAAAGTTTCCATGAGAGGAAAAAGAAGGTAAGACATGCTTGAATTCCCTCACCTCATTCACAGCTGGTGGAACCTCTGTTAGGTTTTTACCCACACAGGTCACCGTAAGTTTGCCATCGTCGCAGATGCACTCTTTTGGACATTTTCTTGCTTTGACAGATGAACTCGATGTTAAAATGAGCAGGAAGAGCAGAGCTGAGAGGAAGAGCATCTGTGCCGATAAAATGAGTTAAAAAATGATCATTTAAAGATGTTAAAGTGTATTTCTTTTGACTTTTTTTTAATAAGTATGTATGGAAAAAATAAAAAGGTGACCACCAAGAGGTGTATTTAGTTTATCAAGTGATAAATAGTTTCATAAACTCTGAAACAAGTTGGAAATCAAAAGCAGGATCACTGAAGGCCACATGCAAGAAAATCTCACCTTACCTTCCCAAAGTCACAACTTCCTCGGTGCACTGATATTATAAAAGAAAGTGAATCTTCTGGTCCAGGTCTGAGTGATCTGCAGACCGTTTCACTCCGTCTCCAGCTCTATTCTGGAGTTCAGTGGGCTGACAAACAGGGCTTTGGTAAATTCTTCAGTGCTGACCCCTGATCCCTCCACTTCCCCCAAATTAACACTTTGGCTTTACATTTCCAGTTCAGCTCGAGTCGGGAATACAGGGAGCAAGCAACAATCGGTATTTAACAGTATTTAACTCTATCTAACTATAAACTGAGCACCAAAACAAGGAAAATCTCTGTTTGATGATGCTTTGTTGTAACAATGCTTCTTGGCAATAAATCTTATACAGTTGGAAAGCCTGTTTATTTCCCTTTTAGCTGGTGGCACATTTATAAGGAACAAGCATTTGTTGGATGAGCAGCAGAGCTCTTTCACAGGTTGACCCATGAAAGATTTCCAGAATCTTCTCTGTCAATGCCAAACTGCTTTTTTTTGCTGTTGACGTTGTTTGTTGGATTGGGTAATTGAAGTCCGAAGAAACAAAATTACATATTTGCAATTTAACCATTTAAATGTATTAATTTAATAAAGAGGAGCCTCAGTAGTGTGGAAGAACCAAATTCAACCACAGCAGCCTTCACCTCCTCACCAGGCTGGTTACACGCTACTGTAGGATGCAGTTCTTCAACCAGCTTTTGTTGAAAACGTGGTTGTGAACTCTACGATCCAAGTGTGGTAGGCAGGATCTGGACTCATCACTGAACATGATGTTCCTCCACATGTTCAGGACAGTCAGGTTCAGAACATGTACAAAAAAAAAAAAGTTTGACATTGGCAGAGAAGATTTGGCAAATCTTTCGTGGTTGCAGCCCACATCTTCATACTTTACAGAACTGGAAATAAACAGGCTTCCAACAGTATAAGCTTTATTGTCAAGAAGCAATGTTACAACAAAGAAATAATCAACCAAACACAGATTGCCACACAAATACACACAAGGTATCCCATATGGGTTACACACACACACACACCATGCTGTGGAAAAGTATTTGCCCCCTTCCTGATTTCTTTTTTTCACAAAATGAAGTTTTTAAATGGTGATTTTATTTATTAAGGGAAAAATAACTGTCCGAACCTACATGGCCTTTCGTGAGAAACTAACTGTCCCCTAAACCTAATAACTGGTTGTTCCAGCCTTTGCAGCAACGACTGCAGTCAAGTGTTTGTGATAACTGAGAATCAGTCTTTCACATCGCTGCGGTGTCACTGCTATCACTTATGATAAGCAGTGACACCGCAGCTTGATCCTGAGTAGAGACCTTCTCAGGTGTCATCCAGAGGTAGACTTGCTGGTGTGTTTGATCCGATTGTCCGGCTGCAGAACCAAAGTACGCTTCAGCTTGAGATCATGAACTGATGGCTGGACGTTCTCCTTCAGGGTGTTTTGGGAGAGCAGACTTCATGGTTCCATCAATCACAGCAACTCATCCAGATCCTGAAGCAGCAAAGCAGGCCCAGACCATCACACTACCACCACCATATTTAACTGTTGGTATGTTTTTGTTTTTCTGAAGTGCTGTTACTTTTACACCAGATGTAATGGGACACAGACCTTCCACAAAGTTCCACTTTTTAGTTTTTCTCAAAAGTCTTGGTTTTCATATCAAGATGTTTTTTGGAAAGAGTGAGATGAGCCTTTATGTTCTTTTCGGTGAGCAGTGGTTTTAGTCCTGGAACTCTGCCATGTCGTTTCTGCCTCACCTCTTCCTGATGGTTGACTCATGAACACTGACCTTCAGTGAGGCCTGCAGTTCTTCAGGTGTTGGTGTGACCTTCTGGATGAATCGTTGTGCTCTTGGGGTCATTTTTGTAGGTCGGCCACTCCTGGGAAGGTTCACCTCTGCTCCATGTCATCTCTATCTGTGGATAACGACTCTCACTGTGGTTCACTGGAGTCCCACAGCTTTAGAAACAGCTTTGTAACCTTTTCCAGACGGATAGACGTCGATAAATTTGTTTCTCACCAGTCCTTGAGTTTCTTTGTGTCAGGGTGCATGATGTCTTGTTTTTTGGGATCTTGTATCAGACAGGTTCTGTTGAAGTGATCTCTTGATTTGACTGACTGTGGCCAATAAAATTGAACTCAGCTTTCCAAAAAATGTGATCTACCAGTTACCTCATGATTTAACAAGGAGCAACTACTTTTTAACATATGGCCATGTAGGTTTGGGTATTTTTCCCCTTAATAAATAAAATTACCACTTAAAAAACTCATTTTGTGTTTACTTGGGTTATCTTTGTCTAATATTTAAGTCTTTGATGACCTGAAACATTCAAGTGTGACAAACATGCAGAAACATTAGAAATCAGGAAGGAGGCAAATACTTTTTCACGGCACTCTGTATATACACGTATGTCCACATCAACTTTTTAAAGATTTTGTTAAAAATTGTTTCAGATAAGACTTTTGAGATTCAACATTGACATAGAACAATGAAATGTTTTAATTTTGCAGCACAAATCCAAAAAATGCCATTAAAGGCAGAAAATACTTATCAATTTATTGAACTAATTATGATTGTTTTACTTCACAAATTTTTGGTCGATAGATATTTGATATTTGACCATATTTGTAAATTGAACACACAATAAAAAAAAGAGTGAGTAAATCACAAAAGTAAATATTAAACAAAAAACAAAAAGCCTACACAGAGTAGCTGATTGTAAGTCAGAGCTTTTCTTTTTTGTTTGCTCCAGAGTGTGATATGTGATTCAGACAGATGTAATGAGGCAGGAGAGTTCAGGTTATGTGGAGAGTGAGGCCTTGGGTTGTCACGGCTGTCCTGTGGTTCCACTCATGTACAAAACTGGGCTTCAACTGGGTCACACAGTAAAAGCATATTCTACTTCAAACAAAATTCCTCAAAGCATTCAAGTCAAGTCCAGAAAACCCCTTATGGTAGCAGTGACACTGCAGCTTGATCCTGAGTGGAGACCTTCTCAAGTGCTATTTTGTGCAACTCATGAAAGGTTTGGGCTCCTGTTCTGGTTTCCAAAAGGTCCATGAGTGATCAAAGTTCAGTCTGTGTGCGAGCACACGGCTCAGCTCTGAGATCTGACTCTCTGAAGTGTTGACTGGAGGTTGTTTCTGGCATTTCCACATGAGTCCAGGGCCTTGTTGCTCCTGTGAAAAAAATAGATACGTTTAAAAACAAAAACTTAATTGATATTTTTCTGAAGAATCATTTTTAAACAAATTGAATTTATGCACCCGATGGCATGATGGAAAAGAATATAACAAAAAAACTGAACATATTGACCTGAATATGAGACAACAGGGCTTTAAGGGACGACCTTTTCCTTTTTCAGGACACATCATGTGGGGGGTGGGGGTGTATGAACACATGATCTTGTCTTGTCTTAGTAAAGACTTTTCTTTTCCATTTAGGTATGAGGTTTTTATTTCAAGCAGTTCAATAATTTAACAATGTAGTGGTAAAAAAGACAGCAGCTTCTCTGTGTATTTTGTGTATGTACAATAAAAATAAGTGTAAAATAGGGGCTACCCGACTACTACTACAAAAGAAGCGAATCTTATATTCAGGTCAATACAGTGTTATGTCCTTTCTATTCACGCTGTGCATAAATGCTCACAGTTGTGATGTTTTAGGATAGATGGTATTTGTTGCATTTCTGACAAACTAGTTAAGTACTTTTCCTAAATCTGTGCCAAATAGGACAGTACAAAACATATAAAACCTTTCTGATATAAAAATGAGCTGTCACCAGGAGTGCTTCCACTGTCACCAAAGATGGGAAAGTAACCATTGTATTTTGTACCTGCGAGCTGCCTGCTGATTGGCTCATTCACCACGTCCTTACCGGGACATGAAGGCCTCCAGCACAGCCACGCTCTCTTTGGGGAAGTAGTCTTGTCGAACGATGTGCTCCAAGGCATGGAGGTGGCCAGGGACCACGAGCACTGGCTTGATCTTGTCCTCACTCTGAGCATCGCAGAGGACGGCACAGGTGGACAGATGGTTGGGCAGGAGGACAGAGAGAATAGGAAAAGAAAACAGCATTGAAAACAACGGAAATGACAGTGTAGAGGTTAAAGTGACAACTGCACAGAAACAGAGGATCAAAGCTGACAAAGGGCATTAGAAAGAAGGAGATCAGTTTCTGTATGTAGCTCATATGCTGCTTCAGACCAATATGTTCCTCTCTCCTTCCTGTGTGGCGCTGTGTGGTATGATGCCCCTGAACAAGTGTGTGAGACCAAGCAAGTGTGGCTCACACACACACACACAAGGCTGAAAATGCCCGAGACTGAACAACGAGAGCAGGTGACTGAGGAGTGCACAACAGAAGGGCAATAAAAGAAAGAAGCTTGTGTGCGGGGGTGGGGGGGGGGGTGGGGGGGGGGGGGTGGGGGGGGTGGGGGGGGGGGGGGGGGGGGGGGGGGGGGGGGGGGGGGGGGGGGCTTCCTTTCTAGGAATAAAAGTGTTGGAGAACTGCCACAATTTAGCAGCAGTTTGCAAACAAAAGAAGAAAAGGAAAGAAAAAAAATAGAAGTGAATGTTCATCAAGTATCTGGTTCCATGTCTAATACAAAGTTGGTAATAAAATGATTAAAAAAAAAAAAAAATCAGTTCATTGGTGTTAAAAAAAGATCATATTGGATTTTAAAGATCAAGCTATTACATTTTGTCCAAAGAGCAGCAGGGACAAGTTAGAACGTAGTCCTGGAAGGTGAGAAACAACCTCATTACACTGATTTCTACCTTTCTTTTAAACATCTAAAGGATGGAAAGGTGGTGTTCAATAGTGAACTGAGAATGCAATAACAGCCCTGAGGAGAAAAAAAAAAACCAAACAGACTAACTATATTCATGTGAACTGTAAGTGGAAAGCTGTTGAGAATAATTCAGTGCCATACTTCAGATGATGCAGAAACTGACTGAATAAAAGGCTTTAAGAATCATACATCTGCTGGATAAGTAAAAGTCTCCAAGTCAACTGTCACTTAGTTGCAACAGTAAAGGTCAGTCTGTGACCTCAGAGACCTGTCACCCAGGGCACCTTTTCACTGTGCTCCAAAATCAAACTGAGAATATTCTCCATCTTTCTCCCATCTTGCAGATGAGAACTGGAATGTTTCTACACCCTTTTACAGCGTTTCACAGATGTGCCCGTCTGTTCATCAAGTGGAATGCATAATTCTTGGTGGAGCTTAAAAGTCCAAAATGTTCTTTTTCCTGTAACTGAAGGCACCACCTAATTTCAATCAAATTCATTCAAACATCCTTAAATACTTTAGTCCTTTAGCCACACTGGCTGGGTGTTTGTAACCTGACAAACTTGACTTACTTTGTCCAAACAGAGCTTACCTTGATAAGTCCCGAGCAGCACTAACAGAGCTGATACAAAGTTGTAGCCTTGGAAGGAAGGGCTGGTGAAAGCTTTATTCAGAAGGGCATCTGTGAGAATACAAAACACCCTGTTATAAAACTAATATTTTAACTTCACTGTCTGGAATGATATAATAGTGAATGTAAAACTCAACTTTCTCTGATTTGGGTCAGTAGAAAACAGTTTTGCTTTTGAACACAACAAAACGAAAGATATGAAACAACATGCAACCTCTGGAGCTCTGACATGGACGTTAAGATACATTTATGAGCACCAGGAAATAAGGAGCTAACACTGAAACACAAACTTAGACAGCCAGGTACCTCTGTCCATCACAGACAACACACACACATCACAGCATCTTACCAATAGTGTCCAAAACTGCATTCTTGACATCATTATTCTCCTCTTTGTACACGGATGCAATCTTAAGAAAGGCTTCAGCTGTTTTTGCAGCATCTGTCACATCCACCTTGACAGAGGGAGAGAAAAAAAAGCCAGAATGAATTGACAACGATTTGACCTGTTTTACGCACAAAAAAAAAAAAAGAAGAAAAAAAAAAAAAGAGTATATGCTCTATAAAACGGTCACAAAGGCTGCATTAGAGAGTTCTATAACTTCAGATCTGAAATGCTCTGAGCTGTACGGTAAAGCCAAGCTCTCTTTACCAGATCAATGGTATTTTTTTGTAAAGATGTGTTCTCCCATTTTAATTAAAGTACCTGCTGTTGCACCAGCAGTGCTCTCTTGGCGCCCAGTTTGAGCAGTTTGTCAGGAGATGGAAAGCTGAGAAAGGAAGAGACGTCTGGCGGTCGGGGTGCTGATGCAGGAGTGGACGGCTGTGCAGGAAGGAACAAAGAAAAGCAAGTCAAAAAGAAAACTCCAAACTAGGGCTGAACGATTTTGGAAAATAATCTAATTGCGATTTTTTTCCTCAAAATTGCGATTGCGATTTAATATGCGATTATTTTTAAGGTCCTCTTCTCATGTTTTTTCAAAACTGTCATAATAAACAATATCAGATTATTGAAAGTGCAGATTACAACAATAAAGCAAACAAATCTGTGGCTTTACCTCGTCAACATCTAACTTTTCACGTTTCATGAAACATGTGTAACATTTATGTAAACATGTGGACTGCACTTCTTAAACACTGTCTGAGATTGACAGGACAGTGTATAAATAAATAAAATATACAGATATAGAAAAAATAAAGCTTACTGATCTCCAGTCAGTAACATCACACAGGAAAATAAAGAGGAACAAATATCTGCTCTAACCAATTGGACATTTTAAAAAAAAAACTTTTTTGAACACTAATAGAAATATTATATTTACTCAGTAATAGCAGCACACAACATACTGAAGTGCAAAATGAGTATGGCACTGTTAGCCAGAAAGATTCTTCTGTATAGATTCAGGAGCTCACAGATTTTTGCAAGGAAAAGGGGGGGGGGGGGTGGGGGTGTGGAGAGGAGCTCGAGTTGTCTCGCGCGGCGGGCGGGTGTTTGTGGCTGTGCACTGTGCCCGACAGAGAGAGAGAAGCGCGGTTCGCGAGGCAGACAGCCGCCAAGTGTTGGCTTCAAACCCAGCGGTTTGAGTGTGCGTGAGTCTCTAAATCACCAGAAAAAGTCGCTAGATTTGTCGCTAGTCGCCTTTACAAATTAAGTCGGTAGGGGGGTCTGGAAAGTCGCTAAGTTGGCAAACACTGTTGCCCTGTCTGCTCTGCTCAGCTCAGCTGGGCTCACTCGCAAGTCACGTGACGTCGCCAGATCACGTGACAAGTAATATCGCGGCCTTTGCGGTTAGAAAATCTCGTTTTATGATATCGCGAGATTATCGCAAATGCAATTAATCGTTCAGCCCTACTCCAAACCAGCCAGTCAGGATTTGAGGAGGGACTTCAGGCCCAATGATCTGACCTTACTGACACTGCTTTCATCTTCCTCCTCATCCTCATCTTCTTCTTCTTCCTCCTCCTCCTCCTCTTCTTCTATCTCTTCCTCCTCAACTCCTCCTCCTCCTCTTCATCATCATCTTCATCCTCATCATCATCTTCAGGCTCCTCCTCATCGTCACTGAGGGAAATTCAAGGACACACAGCAGTCAGTCACAGAGACAAATGCATGTTAGGGACAGTTAGTTAACCAACAATGCTGCTGACTCAGCTGGTTCCACGGTGTTCGCTTGCTTTGGTGTGTTTGGTCAGTATGGACGAGCAAAGGCGAACACAATGGCTTAATGAGGATGTCTTTGCTCTGCAAAATGTAACCACAGTTTGATACATTTTTTTTGTCCCTGATGTGTTTACCCTAACAGCAGAAGTGCAACCAAAGCTGCATTTGTTACAGCAGTTTCACAGTTTTTTTCTATTCCAAAGGTTGTATCTTGATGTTGGGAGTATGACAGATTAGCACGGTTGCTTCACATGATGAAGACCCCCAAGCACAGCAGTAATAGTACATGGCAGCAGCTTCTGTTTAAAGTAGACACATTTGTGCTGGTTTCTTCTATCAGTCTACAAGCACAAACAACAAACAGGTTTGCCAAACAAGAGATACCATCCATTGTTTTGTGGACAATCATTCATGAGCTTCAACTTTTGTATTTGGTGAGTGAGATGTGGATTTGATCAAGAACCTGAAGATCCGACTTGTCACTTACTACATAGATTCAAACTAAAACATCTACTGAATCTGTTTTTTTCATTCATTTGAAAACTTGCACTATAAACTCAGTGCGGTCTATATTCTCACTAAATGGGGCCTGAATCACCCCTCTATGACCCCCAACAGAGCAGGAATGTACAGTGGACCAGATAGACTTCATAAACTACAACACAGGAGATGAATACACTGATTACCTTAGAGACCCGAGAAGCTCGCCCATGTTCAGGCTTTCCATGACATCCTTCAAGGCTTTGCAGCCATCCTTTCCTAGACAGTTGCCTGGAAAGCCAAAAGGTTTTTTTTTTTTTACAAATCAAGTCTCTTAAAACTCAACACCTACAATACAATGCAGGAGCACTAGATGTTTATGTAGACTTAACTTCTCTCTAAAACCTCTAAAATGATTAAACAAGTTTTTTGTCCATTGAAAATATGATGACTGTACCATTCAGGTCCAGTTTCTCCAACTGGTCCTTGTCCTTTACTGCTTGTGCCACAGCCAGAGCAGCTTCCTCTGTAATCTCACCGAACGACAGGTTGAGCTCCTGTTAAACACAAACAAAGTATTTACTTCAGGGGGAAGGCGCACACACACAGTCAGGGTACTTCAGCCCTCTATGTTAACCTTTAACCTGCTGTAGAGCTTCATGGTCTTAAAGTAAGAAGGGAAAAAATGTATGTCAACATATAGAGGTAACCTTTACCGCAAAGTTGTGTAGTTTATCCATTTACAAAATATGAGAAATTGTAAAATGCACAGTAGATGGTGTGTTTGAATCACACAGAGGGCATGTCCTTAAAGACGGTCTAATGGCCCTCTTGGAGGAGAACAGCCATTTAACTATTCTGCTCTAGTCACGTTACACCAGGATCTGTGTATTCCCTCTTCAGAGGTCCATTCTGAACAATTTCCAACCAAGTACCTGAAAATACAGTTTAAATTTTTTTAGGCCAATCATGCTTTCAACCCTTATAATTTGTCCTCCTTTAGAAATGTTGCCAGTAGGACAGGATTTGTGGGAACTAGGAATGAATATTTGGACCAGGAAAGGCGGGAAAATTGAAGTGATGCACTGGAACTGCAGCCTACTTCAGCAACATGCCATTGAATTAAATATCTCTCACACACATAAGTACACCTTTCTCACATAAAAATACACCTCTGTCTTTCAGTGCACACTAATACAGATGACACTAATACAGTAATACATGGCAGAAGTGTTTATATACCACTATAAAGTCTGACATTCTAGTATACTGGTCTCAATCTTTGAGCATGATTTTATTTGGCAGAATGTCAGACTTTATAGTGGTATATAAACATTTCTGCCATGTATTACTGTATTAGTGTCATCCACTCAATCAGAAAAGTAAAAAACAAATTTTTAAGCAAAAACTAGATCAAAGTAAAATCAAGGCATTTCAAAACCAATCCAGGTCAGAAATACTCAAAGACGACAGCTGTGACTGAGTTACTATACGACTCCAAAATGCTTTCAGATGGATGACAACTGACCTTAACCCCGTAGCATATACACATTACTTTTACATTTCTTTTTTTTTTTAACATTACTTTTCTAATTTTGCTTCCACATAAATAAACAGCAGGGCCATCAGGGCTTTCTTCCTCTTTCCTCTTGTGGCACCAGATTAATTTAGGCTTTCTCAGCATCTAATCCAAATGTATTTTAAAAAATTAAAAGAAAAAGAAAAAAGAAAAATCAGCTATAAAACATTCAAGCTGAAACTGAAGCATCGACTCTTTTTTTAAAATTTGTGTGAATGGTAAATATCGCACACACCATTACTCTTTCACTTTCAAAGGCATGTCTGAAGAAAAGCTTGAGTAAAATGAACGGAAATGCGACCACTGTCTGAGTGACTGAACGCCATCAATGTGACCAACAATGAAGTCCAATGGGGTTTTCTCCCATTGGGAGAAAAAACAAACTAAAATAAATAAATAAATTCTCAGAGCTGGAAGTCAAGGGTTCTCATCCCTCACCTTGAGGATGGGGAGACCCTCTGACACAGTTTCTGCAATAGCTTTAGCTCCTGCTGGCCGTACGAGACAGTCTCCAAAGTTGATGACCTGGATGCTGCGTAGGTGTTTCAGGGCCTGCGAGAACACAGACATTTCTTACAATTATACCAATACTGAAACGTGAAAAGAAACTTGTTAATGTGTGTAAAAATGATGCATTCAGACTTCCGACTTCATTTTAAATTAAATGTCTTGCAATAGAAAAAAAAAAAAAAACACTTTTTCTGAAAAGGGTTTGGTAAAATTGAGTTTAGTTTGTTAAAATGAGACTTTGTTATTGAGTTTTTAATTTGTGATTTAATTGTTGTAAATGACTGGGAAGCAAACAAACCATTTAAAAACCCAAACAGGCCAAAGGAAGGGAAAAAAAGAGTCTCATTTTAAATGCAAAACAACCACAAACTGAAATCACATGCCTAACCAGTTTTTTTTTTCCATGTAAGAGTGTTATCGGTCTTTTCGTTTCATTTACAGCTGTGTAACTTCCTTCCCTCTTCTCTTGTGCACCTTGTCTGTGTAACAAGAGAGCAGCAGAGCAGAGAAATGAACTCAAGTTCACGTCTATGTGACTCTCAGATATAAAGAGGTGCTCAAAAATAAAAATCACACTCTGTTGAACCCAAATCTATAAAAACTGAGTGAAAATATTCAATAGTGACATTAATTAAAAACTATAAACTTCACATGCATAGAACTACTCCACATTAAATGAGGGTTTCAATTAAATTCCTTTTTCTTTTTGTGTCAAATTTGAAACTTTATCCTCAACACTCTTACAAACTAAAATATAATACACTCATAAACCTTGTTAATTTTTAGCAGAAAACATTCATATGGTACTGAAGGCAGCAAAACTAAATCTACTCTGAGATAAATATTCCTTCCACAACTGCGATTACAGGCGCACAGAAGCAACACTAGGTTTCCGTACTTGAGCCATGGCGATTGCTCCCTTCTCAGTGAAGGTGTTGTCATTCAGGTTCAGGATTCGGAGTCTTGGGTTGTGCTGCACGGCTGAGGCCAGGGCTGTCACACCAGGGTGGTTGATGCCATTTTGGGGCATATTAACCTCCTCCAGGCTGCCTATCAACTGGGAATACAAACCATACCAGTAAGATTACAAGACACATGGACCAACACAACATTTCAGTAAAGATAAATGGCGATATCAGACAACCAGTTTTGAAGAACTGCAGTCAAACTGTTTGACAAAATGAGCTGCATACAGAAACTGCTCTGAGTTCATGTAAACTGTGTAAAGTGGGTGCAAGAAGGCTGGAACAGTTACTTTGCTGAAAGATTATACTGTTAAATTGTTTACAGCTTAAAGATTTCATGGGTCTGTACCTGGAAGGCTTGAGCAAGGGCAGTGGCTCCATCGTTTTCCAGGCGGTTTCCTCCCTGCAACAAACACTTTCAGGCTGAGGGGGGTTCCCTCTGCACTGGATATTTTATGACACTGGATCAACGAAGCAGCCAAGATCTGAGGAGGCCAAAAGCTGTGTAAATAATCTTCACATCCAACAAGATCTACAAAGAATTTGTACAATTCTGCCTCCTTGTCTGTTAGTACCTGACAATAATGAGTATGAAGTTAACATATCTTTCTGGTGATTTACCTTGCCACCACCGATGCCCATGCCACAGTTGTTGAGCCGTAGCTCCTGCAGGGTGAAGCAGGCGCTGCTTTTGAGCAGGTTCTCGATGCCCTTCACTCCATCTGGTCCAAATGCATTGTCACTGAGGTCTAAAACAGTCAGTCTGGCACCGGCCAGCATCACAGCGTCACCCAGCGAATTCTACAGCACAAAGAAAGACATAAAATTTATTTTTGTGATATGCAAAGCAGCATATCAAAGCAAGCCAACTTTAGCTATGAATGTTTTCAGGAGCAAATGCATGCATGGAAAGGGTGCAAAAGAGGAATAGGTTCAGAGAGGAAGCCTGAAAGTGACTTGAAGGGGATAAAAAAAGACAGTGGAACAGGTGGATTACCAGTGCAGGTGGGATCTCAGAGCGCAGACGACCAGTGAACATGTCACTCCAATAACAGCGCTGAAAGTGAGGAAAAAATACATGTAAACAGTGTCAACAAAGAGGTCAGGATAAAATCTTATACCATTAAGCAAAATGGCCTAGAAGAAAAAACAGATAACTGGATTATGAAAAAAATTGAAAAAAAAAAAAAAAAGCAGATACAGTGGCCAACATTTACAAAAGACAAAATATTTTCATATCTGACAGTGAAGTTAAGGAAACCTCTCTTAATTTCACAATTTTATTTGAATTATTTTTTTTTGGTAAAATGTCAAAAATAATGAACAAGAGGTGAATTTCATGACATTTCTTTAAAGTCATAAGTTTATATACACCACGTTGACTGTGGCCTTAAACAGCTTGGAGAACTGCAGAAGACGATGTTTTTTGGCATTTAAAGCTTCTGATAAGATAAATAACATCATTAGCTTTAACTGGAGGCACACCCGAGGATGTACTTACGATACACAAACACACGACATTGTGGGAAAAATCTAAAGAAATCAACCAAGACATCACGGACCTCCACAAATCTGGTTCATCCTCAGGCTCAATTTCCAGATATCTGAATGTCCCATGTTCATTTGTTCAAACAATAATACACATGACTAGACAGCATGGGAGTACACGGCCAGCATAGAGCTCAGGAAGGAGACAACTCCTCCGTCTCTGTGCTTTGCTACAAAACATGCAAATGAAGCCCAAAACACAGCCCTTGTAGAGATGTCAGCTGGAAACAGTAAGAGTATCATTGTGCACGGTAAAACACTTTCTGTACCTACATGAGGTAAAGGACCATGTAGCATGATGTTTTTATGCTCCAAAACAGCATAAAAAAAGACAGATTACAGTTTGCAGCTGCCCATTGGGACAAAGATCATAATTTTTAGAGACTGTCATTTGATTTAAACTGTTTGGTCACAATGAGCATTGTTATGTTTGGATGAAAAAAAGGAGGGTGCGTGCAGGCCTCTGAACACCACCGACTGGTGGAATCAACAAAACAGGCAGCATGAAAGAGGAGAGATATCAGTCAGCAACTTAAAGCTTGGGCAAGGATGGGTCTTCCTAATAGAAAATAAGTCCATGCAAACCTCCAAATTAGCAGCAAAGTGCTTTAAGCACAACAAAATGGGTAGGAAGTGGATTGGCTATCACAAAGCCCAACAGTTTGTGGTCACTGAAAAGGCGTGTGTGAGCACTGAGCAACACGGTCCACAAACTTGACTCAGCTTTATCAGTTCTGTCTGGACGAACGAGTGAATATCCAGCAGGATATTGTAAGAAAGGTGGAGGTCTACTCAAAGCATCTGAGCCAAGTTAAGCAGTTTAAAGACAATGTCTGTAAACTTCTGACTTCAAAGAAAAAAAATAAAAATTCTTTAAAAAAGTGACATTTTTAGAAAAGAAAAGAAAAAGAAATCAGGGCTCCTAACCAACCGAAAACAGGAAAAATTTCCTAAACTTATTGCTAGACATGTCCTTTTCTAAACTGTATGGAAACATCTGGTTGTAACAGTATTTACACTAACATAATAACAAGAGTTATCTTATTATATCAAACTGTTCAAAAGACAAGGTGGGCATTTCTTGCTTGAATGTCTGATGTCACAGTAAACTGATAAAATCTTATTTTTGTTGTGTGGACTAGATAAAGCTAGTTTATTGAAATTACACTTCCTGGATGTAATCTTATACAGTTGATAAACCTAACTGCAAGATTCAGCATCAGAATGATCAAAAACAGCATGAACTCTAAACCTTGAAGTCGCTCTTGGTCTCCAGGGCCTTGGCGATGGCTTGTGCGGCCTCCACACCGACAGTGTTTCCCTCCAGCCTGAGAGCCTGTAAGCCATCAAAGTCCTGGATCTCCTTCACTATCTCTGCCACTGGAGCAATGAGTGAGACGTGTCAAGGATTAGAACAATAATCCACAAAAACAAGACATACAAGAATGAATTGAACTAAATGTTTTAACAGTCAAGACTTTAGTCTTAACAATCAATGGTGTATCCTGCTCCAACGCTGTATAACTGCCAGCTTTCACTTACCTGATTGAGCATCATCCAGCTTTCTTCCCTGACCTTTGTAACTCAGCTCTCCATCCTCTACTCCAGTCTTGGCTAAAGAGTCAGCCAACTGTGCAACAATGTCGGACGCCATCAGGTCACCTGTGGGTCAAATGCATGACTTATACTTGTAGTAAACTCTGCCAGAGAAACCAGCCATAAAAACACCTGCCAGGCATTCCTGTTAAACTCTGAATCTCACTGATACATACAAACATTTGACTTTTATCTTTAGAGAGTTTAGTGAATCTTTCTATAGCTGCTGTAAGATGCTGTGCAGCTCATATGACACTTTTGAAATCGGACTGAAATACATTTCATAATTTGAAAATGTATATCGCGTGTGCCTGCGCCCCTCTGGTGATGCACCCCCATCTACAGCTCTTAAGTAAGGTGAAGTCCTACCTTCTTTCTAAACTTGTTGACAGTTATTCATGCTTTTATTACTAGTTCAGAATAGAGATGCGCGGATGACGTATATTTTAACCCGCAACCGCTTCTTAAAATCTCTATCCGCCCGCTATCCATTTGCAGGAACGTTTTTTCACCAATTTTCAAAACCGAACCGACCCGCCATCCTTTTTAATAATATGTAAAATATTTTTTCTTATTATTATTATTTGAGTGCTTCAACCGCAACCCGCCCGAATTTAATTAAAGTATTATTTTTTGACGAGTCATCCGCCCGATATGCGGATTATCCGTTCTGCCCGCGGGTGCGCGGTTCATCCGCGCATCTCTAGTTCAGAAGGCAGCAGGTTACCTTCTAACAGAAAGAAATGGTGTGAGCACATTACTCTAGTACTGGCTTCCTTTCACCTGCTTCCTCTCTAGTTCAGAATCCAGTTGAAGATTTTATTGTTTTTAAGAGTCTTAAAAGTATAGCACCACCTTACGTGTCAGAGCTTTTGACAGTTCCAAGATCTAAATTAAAAAGTTGCTCCCAAATTGTGGGACAGTCTACCTTTTAAAATGAAAGCTGCCCAGACACTGAACTTTTTAAATCCTTTTTAAAAATCTTGTTAAAATTCCACCTCTTCTCATTGGCTTTTGCTCCAGTTTGAGCACAATACTTTGGCCTTTACTGTGTGTGTATATATATATATGTTTTCATTTGTTATTGTTTTATTATAGTATTATTGTTTTTATCTTATTAAACATCATTGCTCTCCTGTTTGTTTGTTTTTGCTGTTGTTTTATTTCTGATGATGGCTCCCTGTGATAACGTTCCCTCTCTGGTTCTTCCACGCAGCCATATTATCCACATTTTTATTTCTTTTTATGTTTGGTTACATGTTTTATCATTGATAAAGAGCAGGGGTAGAGGAAGGAGATAAGTGAATGGGTGGGAGAGACTCTATTTACTTTGTAAAGCACTTTGTGCAGCATTTTAATATACAAAGAGCGCCATAAATAAAGTTGGACTTGATAAGACATAGTGCTGGGCGATATGGAAAAAATCATATATCACGATATGGACTATTTTATATCACGATAACGATATATATCACGATATACCATAGTAAAGTATGTTTTCAGTTATTCTCTGAAAAGGTTGACAAAAATTTCATTGCTTACTTTTCAATTTTATTTTGAAAGGACATTTAGCTGAACTGTCACAAACATACATTTTAGTGCAGCAAAAACAGGTAGGTACAGAGGTACAGTAGCTTTCACATTTTTTTAAAGTGCACAACAGTTTCTGAGAGGAAAAACACATTTTTGCACTAAAGTTCAGCTATAAAAAATAAATACAAATTATTTTTCAACTTTCTGAAATCTGTAACCTTGTAGTGCAAAGTTTGCAAACCAATATAAAGTGTCTAAAGTAAACATAAGGGTTGAAGAGAACTGTTTAAGGCATTAACCATGAATAAAAGTGCAAACATGAAAGGCTACTTTGTAGAAGTAGATATGATTCTATCAAATTTATCATTGCAGGTTATTTAATTACATATTTGCTGTAATAATTGATAAAATTAGGTTAGAAACGATAGAAACGATAGAAGAGAAATGGCACGATATACACTTTTATATTGTCCCCACGATATATATTGTCATATTGCCCAGCACTAATAAGACATATTTGCTTATATATATATATCTTTTATGATTTAGGAATTTTTGTCTGGACAGCACTTTGGTCAAATTAGGTTGTTTTAAGTGTGCTATAGAAAAACATTTAGACTGGATTTGAACTGATTTGAACTTTTTATATTGCAGAAGTTACAAAGGCCAGATTAGGGACAAATCCTGAACATGAATTAAAATCCCTGCTCGACTTTAGTTTGTAACACACCCATGCTACTTCAACACGTGCCACTGCTGCTAGCTTTACTCAGAGCGACGTTCACTGGGATAAAAAAGTATTTCTGTGGATATCTAACTTTAAATACTTAACGGTTAGCATTAGCTGCTAGTTTCCTGCTAACACACCGTCCAGTCTTGATGTCAGAGGAGCCGACATGGTCGTCAGGACAACTGTCGACTCAGCAACGGACTATGCATGCTAACCCAGACGCATGGAAAAATACACCGAGGTGTTTAGTAAGAATACATAAAACCCTTCACAAGCTCTTTGGATGTGACTTTACAAAGTAGTAAAGAGAGTTAGCTATAACTAGCAGGAGTGTTTCAGGTGAAATAAAATATGCTTGTAACTCGGCCTTTTAATTCAGTCTGATAGCGTTTTCTAGTTAGTCCTCGGTTTGAAACCATTATCATAGACGCTCTGAGACATGGATTATTTCGTTTCACCGATCAATAAATACATAAATAATAGTGTATTTACCACAAAACTGCTGTGATGTTTGAATCCAGTGCAGGGACACGCTCCCGCTCACGTCTGCCGTTCAAAACCAAATCTAGCAGCAGCACACTACCCGGCTTGACGACCGCCGAACAGGGAGACAAGGGACTTGTAGTTTAATTGGACTACAATGGTGAGTTCAAATACTTTACTTGTAAAGCCAGTGATGAAATACATACATACATTAGAGCTGGACGATACGACCTCAAATCAGTATCAGTATCAGTATCAAATCAGTATAATTCAACATTTTATTTGGATTCCGATTAATGTGCGATTATTTAGTTTTGTTTTACTCTTTACCCTGATAGATCACTGACAATGCTCAATAAATCTAGGACGTTTTTCTAATGGAAGTTTAGATATCTTAAAATATGTGACGGAAAACACATACAGATAAACTATTTTTGGTCCTTTATTGAAACAATTAAACAGATTATGTTGGTGATGAGTCCTGAATGTCAGATTTATTTTAGACATACAGTCATGGAAAAAATTATTAGACCACCATTTTTTCTTCACTTTCTTGTTCATTTTAATACCTGGTACCACTAAACGTCATCATGTGACTAAAACAGACAGAAAAGAAAACACTGAATGCATAAAAGCAGTGTTTTTGGCAGTACAAAGCCATAGCTATTGATGTAAAAACTTAAGTGATTTAGGTTATAATCAAGAAAACCATGGAAAATGGTAAGATATCAGCTCTTAAATAAAACTCTTATGAGCAATCTTTGTGGTTATCGTTATGTTTGTCCAAACAAATCAAATGTACCTTTAGTTGTACCAGGCATTAAAATGAACAAGAAACTGAAGAAAACAAGGGTGGTCTAATAATTTTTTCCATGACTGATATATATATATATATATATATATATATATATATATATATATATATATATATATATATATATATATATATATATATATATATGGGCAACGATTCAAATTTTTAATCGCAATTAATCGCATGATTTACCTAGTTTAATCACGATTAATCACATTGTATACGTAAAATCAAATAATGAATTCAAAAGTAGTGTAAAGGTCACTTTTATTGAAATGTTCTGCTGCCATATAAACTAAAGAGCCATAACATTCACATCAGCATTTGTCAGTAACACATATTTAATGTAAATCTCATCTTAAAAAATTTAAAATTAAATAAAGCTTATTGCCACTGCCAGAGCATTAATGTCATCCTGTTTTTATAAAAAATCTTTTAAAAAGTCTACAAACTAAATCCAACAAATCTATCTATCTATCTATCTATCTATCTATCTATCTATCTATCTATCTATCTATCTATCTATCTATCTATCTATCTATCTATCTATCTATATATATATATATATTATATATATATATATATATATATATATATATATATAGTTCTTACATACATCAACTTATGCTATTTCTTGGACACATCGTCAGTGATAGTACCTGAGGTCATCGGGGGTTTCGGGTCTTTCAACTTCAGAACCCCTCACCCAGGCGACCCGACCGGGGTGATCAGTTCCCGGCCTGTGTCCAAGAAGCACTCAACCACTGCTTATCCCTCTGGATCCAGAGCCACTGCGAGGCTCTCTCTGCAGCCTCAGAAGCTGCAGAGATGGCTCTCCTCTTACGTGCCCCTGTGATGCCCAGGAGGCTGTAGACCTTGCAGAGTGACTTCCCTGCAAAGCCTCTTCTCCCCACCTCAATCGGTAGGCATCCAGCACGCCACCCCTGGTTGCGACACTCCTCCACCAGCTCTGCATATTTCTCCCTCTTTCTCTCTCTTGCTTTTTCCATTCTTTCCTCCCAGGGCACTGTTAACTCCAGCATAATGACCTGCTTGGATGTCTCTGAGACTAAGAATCCTTTTGTAACCAGTACCATCAGTATGTTTTGCAACAATAAGGCTGCAAAGGTCTTGAGAGAGCTCTTTGCTTTTACTCATCATGAGATTTTTCTTGTCTGTCACTTTGATAATGAAACACCTTTATAAAGGCCATCAGTTGGAGCTGAACCCGCTGATATTAATTTGCACAGACAGGATTGGGGCATGATTACTTTCAAATTACTGATTAATTTCAGCTGGAGAAATGTGTCATTTTGCATTATTACACATAATTTAATTTATGGACATCTATAGTGTGATTTGGACACCAACATCTGGTGTTTATTCAACTCAAATAATTTCTAGTTACACACCATCAAGTTTAAAGTTCCATCTTTTAGGCAAAGAGATGTACAGCATTCTGTCATATTGGCCAGGACAAGACTGGGAATATAATGTTTGTTAAAACAGATTATTGGTGAATATTATTCATATATAAATTGTGAAAATTATTCACAGGACTGTAGATCCAGTAAGGTGTTTATTACTGGATATGATATTTATATGATACTCCATACAATATTTCTAATAATTAGTTTTTATTTTTATTTTATTCTTTTTAATCCCAAAAAGGGAATGAAATTGTTATTTCACATGGACAGCAAGATGAGAGGGCTGGTCAACAGTTATCAAATATTTTTATTTACAAGGCTTCTTTTCCTTCAAAAAAATGACAGGTCTTTTTCCTCTGTGGATAAAGTATTTTGTTTTTGATTCACCTGATCACGTTTGTGGTCTTTGTCTACTTTCATCTCATGTTAAAAGCAGATAAGATTAAGATTAAGATCATAGTTATGTAGTAACGGATGGAAAAACTTGAGTTTTCAAGACCAGTGTACAGCAGGTGCACAGTGCCATCAAGTGTGACTCTTGAAAACTGCAAGTCCTTTCAAATGATTCCTGCAGAAACGCAACATGTAAAGACTCATAGGAAAATTGATCAATATTTTAGATGGATTCAGTTGTTTAATTAGCAAAATGAAATTGATTCGACCATTATCTTTCTCATGTGGAAACTAAAAATGATATCTTTAATCTTTGGACACCTACATAAGAAAGTCTGATTAGTTTCTGAGGGTCAGAAAGTCACATCTTCTTGTCAGGGTTTAAACCTCTGAGTTGATGAACAGACCGTATCCACACAGGCAGAGGAAAGTCTATAGAGAGGTGGAAGTACGCCCTAGAGAAGAGAGGAATGAAGGTTAGCCGCAGCAAGACAGAATACGTGAGTGAATGAGAGGAACCCAAGTGGAACAGTGAGGCTACAGGGAGCAGAGATAAAGAAGGTGGAGATTTTAAGAACTTAGGGTCAACAGTTTAGAGGAATGGAGAATGTGAAAAAGAGGTGAAGAAGTGTGTGCAAGCAGGATGGAATGGCTGGAGAAAAGTGTCAAGTGTGATGTGAGATAAAAGAATTATAGCAAGTATGAAAGGAAAAGTGTCAAAGATGGTGGAGAGACCTGCAACGTTGTCTGGTTTAGAGGCTGTGGCACTGAGGAAAAGACAGGAGGCAGAGTTTAGGTAGCAGAGGTTAAAATGTTGAGGTTCTGGTTGGGAGTGATGAGGATGGATAGAATCAGGAATGAGAACATCAGAGAGACAACACATGTTAGATGTTCTGGAGAGAAAGTCAGAGAGACCAGACTGAGATGGTTTGGACGTGTACAGAGGAGGGATAGTGAATATATCGGTAAAAGGATGATGAAGTTGTAACTGCCAGACAGAAGACCAAAGAGGAGATTTATGGATGCAGTGAAAGAGGACATGAAGTTAGCTGGTGTGAGAGAAGAAGATGCAGAGGACAGAGTTGGATGGAGGGAGATGATTCACTGTAGCGACCCCTGAAGGGAACAGCTGAAAGGAAAATAAGAATAAGAAATCACACCAGACACAAAAAAATATGCCCTCAAGGGAAAAAAAAGTGTTGTTTCTTACAATAAGGTTCCTTTGAACTGATCATAAATAATAAATAGGATGACAGTTAACAAGAATGTTGTTAATGGAGCAGAAGTCATCTCTACTTGAGGACATTCTCTGTTGTCATTCTTAAAAAAAAGTATCCTCTCCTGTTCTTTGTTGTTTTTATTTCCTTTTCTCTTTTTTGTACGTATATTCTTTTGCATTAAATTGCAACTGTGTAATTTCATTATACTAAATGATATGTGTTTGTCTCCATTTGACTCTGTGATGGACTGATGACCTGTTCAGGATGTACCCTGAAGAGAATTGGGATAGACTCCAGCAGATCCCTGTGAGCCGACATAGGACTAAACGGGTATGAATAATGGATGGATTGATGGATGAATTATATTTGATTAATAATTCTAAAATGTTAATATTTCGGTAAAGACGAGAAATAAACTGTTGCAGTTTTCATCTCCTTATAACTATTGAAATTAAATATATTTATACCAGGTGAAAAATTGGCAATAGGCACGAGACAGATCTGATCACAAGAGAGTTTTCATCTGTCCTGGACAGTTTTGGACTTCAACAATACTCAATTTTCCCTACACACACAAAACGACATATTCTGGATTTAATCTGCTGCTCTAGTCTGCCTCCAACTGCTCATCTGATAAACTCCATATAACCGACCACTTCTTCCTCTCACTTAGCGCCTTTCTCTCCCTCTCTGCATTCAAACCTTCAAGTTTCATATCATTTCAGAATATCAAGGACATTAACATTGATGCCTTCTGCTCCAGTATTGACTCTCTCCTGGTCTCCTCATCCCTGACTTCCCTTCCATCTCTGATGATCTCGTCTCACATTGTAATGATGGTCTATGCAGCATACTTAATTCTCTTGCCCCAGTGAAAACTCGGTTGGTCTCCTCTTCAACTTCTCCCTGATACACTCCTGAACTCTGGTCTATGAAAGATAAATGTCATCATCTTGAGTGGTTCTATAAAAGAATTGGTCTCACTGTTCAAAAAGACATGCACAAAAGCCATATTTCACCCTACAAGGACTCCATCACTTTTGCTAAATCTAATTATTACTCTGGTCTAATCAGCTCCAATGAAGGCAACACCTAGACTCTGTTCTCACTGTGTAACAATGTTCTCCGGCCACCTACTCTCCCGGTCCCCCCCCGTCTGCACTGAACTGACACATGCACTTCCATGATGCATTTTTTTTTTTATTAACAAAATCCTCAACATCCACCAGCAACTGACCTTCAACGCCTCTGCCCTCGCCTGAACATGCCCCTCACTGCCAGCCTTTTTCCAGTTTTTCCCTCCCTGACCTGAGTGAAATCTCCAATCTTATCAGGAAATCAAAGCCCTCCACTTGTCAACTGGATCCTCTTTCCCACAATGCTGGTCAAATCTTGCCTCTCATCTCTGGCCCCCCTTATTACTATCATTATCCACTCCTCACTTACTACTGGGTTTGTTCAGTTACTCTTCAAGACTGTAGCTGTCATCCCGATATAAAAAAAAAATCTGGTTCAGATCCCAATAACTATAATAATCTCTGCCCCATCTCTAACCTACCCTTTATATCTAAAATCCTTGAAAAAAAAAAACTGTTGTCTTTCAACTACACTCATTTAACTCAGAACTCCCTATATGAACCCTTTCAGTCTGGTTTCTGCCCCAGTCACAGTACAGAAACCGGACTGAAAAAAGAACCAACGACCTTCTCACTGCAGCTGACTCTGGCCTACTCTCCATCCTCATCCCCCTCGATCTCAGTGTGACCTTTGACACCATTTCTCACTCCATCCTTCTTAATAGACTAACATGCATTGGCATCACCCACACCACTCTACTTTAGTTTCATTCTTACCTTACCGGCTGCACCAGTTCATACAGCTTAAATCCTTCCAATCCGGACACCTCCCCAGTGACTGCAGGTGTGCCCCAGGGCTCCGTTCTGGGGCCCCTTCTCTTCATCACCCATCTCCTCCCTCTTGGCAATATTTTTCACAAAGTCAACATTCACTTCCACTGCTTTGCAGATGACTCCCAGCTTTATCTTTCTACACTCCCACCCTCCTCCCTCACCCCCTGCTAATCTGAAATCAAATCCTGGTTCACCTCCAACTTCTTGAAATTAAACAGTAAAAAAAAACCCAAACCTACAGCTCAGTGGCACAAAGTCATTACTATTCAAGGTTGACAGCTTCTCTCTTACCAGCGTTAGCTCCTCCGTCTCCGTCTCCCCTCAGGTTAAGAGTCTGGGTGTCATCCTTGACAGCACTCTGTACTTCCATTCCCATATCAATAACCTCCGGTCTGCTTTTTTTTCTCCCGCTGTGGGAGTTTTTTATACTTGCCATTATCCTTGATTAGGATTTAATATTATAATTTTAGTTAATGATATCTGCTCAGAAGTCATGCTCTGGTTCTCTGTAAAGGGCCTAGAGACAATTGATATTGTAACAGAGGCTATACAAATAAAATTGAATTGAATTGAATTGCTTACTTTCACATGGTGACCTGTCCAGGGTGAACCCCTGCCTTTCGCCCAAAGTGAGCTGGGATAGGCTCCAGCAGATCCCAGTGACCCTGAGGATTAAGCGGGCATAGATAATGGATGGATAGATGGATGGTTACTTTCACCTTCTCAATATAAACTGACTCCGCCCCTTCTTGACTCTCCGCACTGCCTCCATCCTTGTCCACAGCCTTGTCACCTCCAGCACAGGCTATTGCAACTCTCTCCTCTTTGGTCTCCCCCAGAGGTCTCCAGAAGCTCCAACTCCTCCATAACTGTGCTGCCCTGATCATAACAAGGACCCCATCATCTCATCACATCACCCCCACTCTGCAGCAGCTCCACTAGCTCCCTGTCAGCCACAGGATCAACTACAAACTCCTTCTGTGTACCTTTAAGGCCATTTCATTCCCTTGCTCGGGCATATCTGCCTGACCCCCTCCATGTTGTCACTCCAGCCCTTAGATACCTCCTTCATCCATCCTTTGCCTGCTTCCACACCAAACTCTGGAACTCTTTACCAACTGACATCTGCAATGTTGATTTTATTTTATTTGCGTTGTTTTATTCATTGTTTTTAATCTGTTTATGTAAAGTGATCTTGAGTTTTTTTTTTATAAAGGCGCTTTTAAGTAAAATTATTATTATTATTATTATTATTATTATTATTATTATTATCGTTATTATTATTATTATTGTCAGATCTCCGCGCGAAGAGGCCGCGCGCTTCGATCTGCGTCATGACGTCGGTCCAGTTCGGTGACGTAGCTGCGTGGAGTCAACCAGCCAGTGTGGAGATTTGTAGCTGAGAATCGAAACTTATCAGGAGTTGCTGAGTAGCTGCACAGCCTGAGGTCTGACCCGCGACGGGTTTTTCTCCTTTTTCTTCTCTGTTTATTTGTGTTAGCTGCGCTTCTCATGCGCGTGGTGCGTCTTTTATTCTCGTACCATCACGGCTCTTCATTAAACTTCTGTGCGGTTCAATGAACTTCCTCATTGAGCCTCCAGGTAGGTGTGCCTCGTTGAAATTGGCCCAGTTGATTAGTGGGACTAAACGCATATCGCAAATTTCTGTAAATAACATTAACAAGCACCACATGGACGCGAGGACGGTGTTCAGTTAGCGGACGAGGTTTGTTGCGTGACGCGACAGAAAGGCAGCAGGTTGTTAATCGCTTTGTTATTTGGAGTAAAGTGGGTGAAAATGATAGTAGTTGAATTAATGTCGCCAGCTAGTCTTTGCTCCTGATCTCATTCTGGTTTCCATATTCCAGTGAACAACCATGGACCCTGCTCGAGAAAAACGGAAGGAGGAGATAAGCAAGGCTCTGGCGTTTATACGGTGAGATATTGACTGGCAAAAAGCGAAACTTCCATCCTTCCCAGATAACGATACTGTCTCTAATCAAGTTTCTGTCTTGTGTTTTAGGTCTCCCCTCTGGCTTACCCAGATCCTGAGGGCTACCAGGTATTGGCTGTTATTAGTGCTCAATGTCTGTCTTCACTGCATATTTGCTGCCATGCATGTGTTGATCCACAGTAGTCTGGTCATAAATGGTGACTGATGACGTCACTGTGTCCTGAGACTCACTGTCTGATAGCTGGTGACCACATCTCCCTCTTTGAGGACCTTGCAGATTTGTCCTGCAGCTGGTCCTCTCACATACATCTTCACCATTTCTATTGCTCAATTCCACAGCTTCTCTTTAATCCTTAAGATGTGATGAGGGGTTTGCACATCTTTTTTTGACTCTAAAACTGTAACATGTATGATCTGCTGCAGGTCATTTGAATTACCTTCAACATGGTGGCAAATTTACATAATGTTCAGTTTGGCTTTGGCGGAGACAGCGCTTTCTAGCAAATCTGAAACTCGTCAAAAGTTAATAATTACAAACATAAAAATGCTGATTTTTTTTTTTTTTTAACTTGGAAAGCTGTTACTTACTGGAACATTTCACAACTAATGAGGTTAATTTACAACAGGTCAGTGACATAATACAGTATTAAAAGGCCATTGTGGAAATAATGGATCTCAGAAGCGTGAAAAAAGAAATGAGTAAAACAAATAAAGCTCAGTGATGTAAAAATACATTGCTTTCTTTTCTGGCTCACACTATAGATGTAAATAAACTTGTCTGAATCAAAATCTAAAATGTTTTTGTAAGTCAAGGAGGTAGCATTAGTGTTGAGCTTTACGAATGTTTTTGGAGCAACATATTCAGTCATCCAGACATCCTTCTCAAAGAAGGTTGTGCGTATTATAGTAAAACAATACCAGCCACGTTCATAGAGTTCATAACCCCTCTATTACTACTATTTTTTAAAACAGTTGTAGGTTTATAAACCTAAGCTGTACTCTCATTGTCTTTTTGGGGCTGTTTTTCCCCCCCTTTTTCTCCTGTCAACCCTTTTAAACAAGCCACACCTGAAGGGCAACAACAGTTGCTTCTCTAAGATCACTACTGGTGTCTTTCCTTTTTGACATTGTGTTAATACACATCTGAATGCTCAGGATGAGAAAGCTTCCCTCAGCTTTTACAGAGGTGCTCCTTATTGAGGTGGTTTAATTTCTTTCTTTCTTTCTGTAGGGGCATTTGCTCTCCTGGTCATAGAAAAGTTACATCTGAACTTTCTCTGCTCATACCGCTCTCTCTGCAGCTGGATCCAGATCTCTCTGTCACATATGATGCCGTATTAGAGCTGTTTGAGGAAATAAGATTGTGTACCGGGTTAGGGGGTAAAATTCCAAGAAAAACATGAGAACTTCTGACTTTATACAGTCAAAATAATAAAGTAACAATGCACTGTTCTGTTGGAACAGAGATCTGACTATGTTTTAATATAGGATAAGGATTTTTTGACATATATAAATATAGGTATTATATAATCTATGTATAGTACTATATATTATATATTTTATTATATTAATTTTTTTCAGATTATTCTTCGATTTACATGTCAATAATACTGTGTATATTTACATGTCAATAATACTGTGTATAAGGCCAAAGCCTTAAAAAAAAAAGAAATCAAACCACATTATATAGGTAGTTTTTTATTTATGTTATGATAAAACATCACTAATGATTAAAATAAACTTTAGAACGGGCATTCTTTGTTTCTTTACTCTCTACTTATTGTACAGGTTGGCTGTGACCATACACAGAATATAAAATCATAAGAATTTAAATGTGGGACAGGCATGGAGGGTTTACCTGAAGCCTCACTGTAATTGAATAGAAAAGAAGCACAGCTGCGGGGTCTGTTGTGATTTTGTCATTCAGTGACAGAACTGTGTGTTTTTCACTTTCTTTTTCCTCCCAGGACTACCTGACCCAGTTAGTATTCAACCTGCTAGAGGAGGGCAACGCCTTCTTCAAAAACAAAGAGTGGGAGCAGGCTATCCGAGAGTTCAGCGAGGGCTTGAGCATTTCAAACTACGCTAAAGGAGAGGAGATCCAGATCCCCGAAGCTTTGCTGGAGAGCCTGTATGTCAACAGAGCTGCTGCCTACCACAGTATGGTGAGAAAAAAAATGGTTTTATCTTGCAGATTTCCCACGTACAGCCTCAGAGAGCAACGGTGCAGCTCAGATGGACATGTTGTAGTCGCTTGAGCTAACCATTTGTGACTAGAGTTTGTGAGAAATGCATCTTCAGATCCAAACCTAATTTCAGTTAGTCTGCTGTAGAACTAAATAAAAGATAACCAACCTGCAATCATTTGATGTTTTCAGAATAGACAGTTCTGAGGGTTATACAAACAACGTGAGTTTACAGGCTTTTTCTCTGGTGGGAAACAAACAGGAATGCTGAAGGAATGTAACATCCAGTAGGCGGGTGATAACGCAGAGAAGATCACATCGTGATTCTTCCCTCGTGTGTTGACTTGATACATCCTGGATTTAAATGATGCCCCATTGCTTTGTGTGTCCTTCAGATTTTTATAAATAATTGTTGGGAATTTTTATTAATATAGAAATAACTTTTTATTGATGATTACAGGATATTTGTGTTGTGCCTGTAGTCGCAGCTGAAGAAGAGCATTTAAAATCAGCTCTATGATCCACAATGAGCCCACTTAGTTAGAACGACAGTGGGCCACCGACTTTCCTGCGCACTGTTAAATTGATCAGTCATGGGTAACATTTGGTTGATGTGTTTGTACATAATGTAAAACTAAGCTGTGCCCACTCATGCAGCATCCGGATCGAAAGTTAACCTGCCTGCAACAACTGCAAAGTCATTTGATATGGCATTGATGTGTCACACAGAGAAAACATTTACTGTGGCAATCAAAAGCCAGATGTTATAGGATTTTTTTTTTTTTTTTTTTTTTCTTAAACCTGTGCAAAAAGGGCTTAAGTTGACTAGATATAATGCTAAAAGGGTCATGGGTGAAGAAGGTATCAGGAGGAACTGCAATTCAAACGGACACCCACGCTTCGTTCCTTCCTGGTGTCTGTAATTTGGAGGTTTCATTTATTTTACAGGAGACGCCTGTTTTCTGCCTTCACACACACACACACACACCTGCTTGAGTTATGGGCCCCTAAAACCAACACCACTGAAATTTACTGGCCCTGAAAGAATGTGACCATTACTAATTCATTATGACGTGGTTCATCAGCATTACAAGGTCACTCTGCCTAAACCCACATAACAGACATTCCTCTTGGCTTTTTTTACACAATAACCATTAAGATCAAGTAATCCAAATTCACTGTCTATAATTTAATCCTTCTTTATTTGTCCCTTGCTATTTAACTGCATGCTCCACCATTAGAATTTATTTTGTTTCCTTCTTCCACAGTCAGACAGTTTCTTTTTTCTAAACAGGGCAGTTATGATAAAGGTATTGAGGACTGCGACAGCGCTCTGGAAGTGTGCAAGGACAGCCGCAGAGCTCTGTACAAGAAGGCTGTGTGTCTGAAGGACCTCGGGAAGCACAAGGAAGCCTACAGCTGCACCTCCAGCTGTCTGCTCATTTCTCCTCAGGTAAACCCAGGGCTGACCTTTTCACAGTTGGTGCTGTGAAAAACACTGCACACAGGCCCTGCCACGCGCCTTTTAAGGGTCATTCTCACTGGTGTTGTAACGTATTTGACTACATGTGGAGTGTCACACAGGCTTCAGCTTCTTCAACTCTTCACAGGACAAACAGGTGACTGAGCTCGCTCAGGAGCTGACTGTCCTTCTGGGACTGAAAACCCGGAAACCCTATGTCAGTGCAAAGGTGAGTAAATGACTGTTCTTCACGTTTGTTTCGTTGTGTCGCGTAGAAGTGAATGAAGTCAGTTTTCATATTGTTTGGGGTCTGAAGGGTGATGAATATCAGTGTAAGTCATTATAGACTGTTGATGTTCACATTTGCATCATGGCTTGCATTTTTTGTGACTTATCAAGAATTAAATGTATTGAAAGCTGCCAGATTAATCCCAGTGTAAATTCAGTAAAGGAACGACTCCTGTGGGTTAAGGTCTATTAAACATCATCACACAGCACTTCTGCAGACATGCTTTTACGTTATCTAATGTAGCTTTGTCTTGAAAGTCCAATCCAAGGTCTTATCTGTTCTTTCCCTGGAAAATGTGCTTATGATAAGAGGTATTAAAATAAATACAATTCTGACAAAGTTGCTGATTTATGGGAGAAACTGAGTTGAAGTCGCACCTCATTTGACAGTCCTCTCAGTGATTTTCCTTAGTTGTCTTTACTTAACTGAACTTCTAAAAGTTTTCTCCAACTCATTTCCAGGCCACTAGTAATAATTTGGGAAATGGTGTGAATCTTCTGGGTGCCGTTGGACCAAGTGAGAATTCCTTGTTTCTACTTGATTCATCATTTAGTGAGTCTGTCCTCATTTTTAAAATCTTGCCAAATTGCATTCAAAATCACAAATCGGGTGAGATCGAATTATCTTTCCTCCCGCTTCTCCACAGTCAGTTTACCCAGTGTGCCTCAGCTCCCCGTAAGCGCCACACCTCCCACCTGCAGCAAACCCGCCGCCTCTGTGGTACCTGACAGAGTGGACGCTGTGGAGGACTCTGAGGTGATCGGAGATGACTTGGACAGTCTGCTTGACTCCTTCACGTCAGAGCAAGAGCCAGCTGAGGTAAAATGTGGCGCATTTGTCCTTGCAGAGCAGAAAACAGACTTTTGTTGCTGATAGTGGATGAAAATGACCTTGCTTGTGGTGGTTAACTTGACTGAAAGGTTCAGAAAAATCATGTGATCCTTTTTATTTATTTATTTATTTATTTATTCATTCATTCATTCATTCCCTCAAATAAAAAGCAGAATTAAATTAAGAGCAGACTTGTACAGGTTGGACAGAGTGGGACGAATTACGTACATAAAAAAAAAAGTTTAATGAGTGCAATCATGCTATTTTGAGCACTTTGTTGAATAGCATTTGCCAGAGTGACGTATCCTGATAATGGCGTGATCCAAAATGGTTCACATCTTTTACAACAAAAGTTCTCTTAAGAATGGGGGATTTCTTTCCAATTTACTCACTGGCTGCCATTGACGTCAATTCAATTCAGAACAAACACTGCCATTGAGTCAGTTAGGAAGCATTTAATTTAGTATGGTGAAGGAAGTATAATGAGGGCTTGCCAAGCTAGCAGTTGTCAGTTGTTTGGCTGTTTTGTCTGTTCATTTTCCTGCCGCACCACACTCTCTCTGAAATCATCTGCTAAAAAAAAAACTTTAAACTTTGTGTGTGCTTGAGACAAATATGAACTCAATGCTCTGTGGTACTTGTGTGCACCATTCAAAATTACATTTTGAGGCATCAAGATAAGGTGTCCATCCATTTTCTGCTGCTTATCTGGGACCAGGACATAGAGATAAGCAGAGCTTCCTTTCCTCAGCTATCTCCTCTAATTTGACTGGGGAGACACAAGAGCATTCCCAAGGGAGCTACGTGAATCTCTCCGGAAAGTCTTGGGTCTCCCCCGAAGCATCCTCTTCATGGGACGGGTCCAAACTGCTTCATCTGGGTGCTGTTGGGCGAGAATTCTAATGTTGGGCAAATAAAGTGCTTGTTTAGTTATAAAGCGGGTTATTAGTAACTGTCTTAAGAGATAGTTGTTAATAACAAGAAATCAGGGTTTCCTGCAGACCTTATTTGGCCAGGCGCCCCGCCCGGCCTGAAATCTCGAGCGCCCGGGCTACAATGTCGGGGAAAAAAAAAATGTCGGGCAAAAAAAAAAAATGCAATGCATGCAAGCGACACGGCAGCGCTTGAGAACTGATCAGCGCACATAGGTTTGTGTTATAATGAATTAATGTTGATTCTTTAATGCTGCGCTGTTTGCCTGCGCCACCTCTCTCTCTCTCTCTCTCTTTCACACACACACACACAGTGATAACCTCTCTGTCGATCACTCACGTTGGACAGCTCACGTCTCGTCTCACTTCAATACAAGTTTTCCTCCGCTCGCTTTTATGTCGGTCCTTAATTATTTATAGTCAGTAGAGATTCTGGTAAACTTTATTCGTAATAGACCCGGTGCTTTTGTTTTGACCAGACAGTGCGACTTCTCACTGCCATTTTTTTTTTTTTTTTTTTTTGGTTCGCCAATTCATTAAAGTGACACACGCACACACTAATCAACATTATGTTTAACTTTGTCTATAAAAGAAAAAAAAGAACATTAGCTATTTAAACTAACTAACTAAATAAATAAAGACCAATGGGCGCACTGCCTGTCATCTGGACTCCAAGCTCACGTAGCTTCACTTGACAGCTGTCACTCTGAGGTGATTGATGACCAGTTCGCCCAGTCAAAAAGGTAACGCCTACTATGTAATTTACTGGTATGCAATTGATCAGTAGTAGAGTAAATGAGACATAGTCTTTTAGTTAAGAAACTGAGGTAGCCTACACTTTATAGTGTTTTCCATCATCATGTTTGTGGGTTTGTTGTTAAGCAACTTCTTTCATATTTTGAGGGCAAAAATAATAATTGAACAATCTAATTAATTAAGTAATTTATCCTTTTTTTTGGTTCTCGGCTACCGTTCTCGGCTTAAACCCCCCCCCCCCCCCCCCCCAGCCCCCCCGGCCAAAGTTTTTTCCTGCAGGAAACCCTGGAAATGTATAAATAAAGTTAATAAACTGTAACGGGGCACCATCTGATAAATCAGGAAACAAAGACTAAGTGGCACAATCAGCCTCAAAATGGCTGTTGTGCCATGCGTGTCAGCCTGTGACCAGGTGTGGCGCTATAGAGCAACAGAGAAGGTGTGAGTCCGAGCACAGACCTCTTCAACCTGCAAATGTTAGAAACCTGTGTGAAATAACCTCAAACAACTTCTCTCATTAGAATATATCAGAATTTATTAACACAAGTGTTGAGATGAACAAACACTTGACTTAAGATTCTGACATCTAACTAAAAGACGACTAGACTAACATTAGCAAATAAACATTAAATGGAAAAAGGTGTCATTATATATACACATGTATGCTGGGGAACTATGGATGAGCAAGTGTGTGTGTGTGGGTGTGTGTGTGAGAGAGATAAGGGAAGATGGCTGTATAATTTATGAGAGGAGCTCCAGGATGGTGGGTGAGGTCACGTGATAGCCTCGCTCCTGAATCTAGATGGCTGCCGTCTAACGGGAGGGAGATTAGTAGGAGAGAAGAAAAGGAAAGGAAGGTGATTTCTCACTACTGATGTTGTAGTTGCTCTCAGGATTCCCACACAGGAGTGAGAGTGTGAAGCTGACTTCAGCGCACTCGTCCTGATTGTCTGATTGGGAAACTGGGGAACAACTACTCCAGTGGTGATGAAACACGTCTGTCTGCGTGGATAAATGCGCCCTGATGGGCCACCGGTGGGCTCAACAGTAACAACAATGTAACAAATGAACAGAAAGATATAACCTAAGCTAAATATCTCTACCCAGACACAAGCCTCTTACTTCTCGTCACCACCTTGAGTTCCCTTCGTATTGTGCGTGTGGAAATGCTCTTACTTTCACTATTAAACAGCCCTGAGTTCTACTGTTGTTTTTCTTCAATTTGATCTCACCAAATGTTTAAGTGATCACGATCACTGAGGATTTTTTTCCGGCTATTATTTATTTATTTATTTTTTCCTCCTGGAAGACGATGGGTCCCCACTATCCTTCCAGTTTTTAATAATGCGTTGGACAGTTCTTAACCCAATTTTTGTAGTTTCTGCAATCTCCTTAGATCAGGGGTGTCAAACTCCAGTCCTCGAGGGCCGCTGTCCTGCATATTTTAGATGTTTCCCTGCTTCAGCGCACCTGATCCAAATGAACGGGTCGTTAACGGACCTGAGCGGACCTGGATGACAAGCCTATGGTGATCCATTCATTAGAATCAGGTGTGCTGAAGCTGGAAAATATCTAAGATGTGTAGGACAGCGGCCCTCGAGGACTGGGATGTGACACCCCTGCCTTAGATGTTTTCTCTGCTTGATGCATACCAATGATTTGACCCTTCTCAAACAGACTAACATCTTTTCCATGACCACGGGATGTGTCTTTGACATGGTTGTTTAGGAAATGAGAAGCAACTCGTTGCACCAGTTGGGGTTAAATAACTTGTTGCCAGCTGAAGGTTGATCAGCCATGCAGTAATTATCCAACAGAAGTAAATTAAGACCTGTGCCTTTATTTGAGGAAATACAGTAATAGTTTCAGTTGTCCTAACTCTTGATTCTTCATGTTTTTGCCATCTCCAGGGAACGTTCTCACTTTCCAGCAGAGCGTCCACTTCCACTCACGCAGTTCCCTCTGTCCTGCCCGCACCAACTCCCCAACTACCTCCGGCCTTTTTCAGCTCGGCCATCGGCCAACTCAACTCCCTGGACTCCTTCACAAGTGACGGGCACGCCACCTCCACTGCAACACTGGATAAACTGGATGACCTCTCCACCGCTGGAACTGGAAATGGCGCAGACGCTTCAAACTTGGATACCCTGGATGGTCTCGACTCTCTCGATTACATTTTGCCAAGTGCTGTTGTCACTGAAGAAGCAAAAGAGCCTAAAACGGAGGTGGATGCAGATGAAAGGTCTCTCGATGAATTGCTTGATGAAATGGACACCCTGGGGACTGCCTGTGCAGCGAGTGGTCTGAGTGGTGATGTCCCTAAATTTAACTCTAATGCCTTGGATCAGCTTGACTCTCTTGATGCTTTGGACTCATTCCTGCCAGTAAAAGCTGCTGGGTTGAATACGCCACCAGTTCCAGTTGGGGGAGCAAGCCTGGACTCTCTCTCTGATTTCAGCTCAAATGGTGACTATAATTCATTGGTGAATTATTACTGGAGAAATGGGAAGGTTTTGATCATTAATTTTCAGCTCATACATGGGGAAATTGGTTAGTTGGCTTAGCCTTGAGGTAGGGCTTTCCAGCTTTTCACTTTTGAAGCATTATTATATCCATTATGTCCAAGTTGTTAGTCGATCGTATTAAGAATATCCTTCCTAAAATGATTGTTAGTATAAATATAATTTCTAGTTTGATCAGCACTCAGTATTTCATTTCAAAGAATGTAGAAAGCCAAAGAAATAACCCTAGATAGTATTTTAGAATTTTAAAAAAAACAAACAGAAATTTGGATAAAAGACGAGAAGATGACGACACATCACATCATTTTGACCCGTCTGCCTCCCTTAAAGCTTCTCTTTAGCAGCGCCACTTCTGACCATCATATAGCTCTCCTGCACAGACAAGAATCACTGACAGTACCGTGCTAATGGGTGAGAACCGTCCAGCACGTCTTGTAATACCGCTTTGTTGCACTAGAGGTGGACTTTGATGTGTTTTATGACAGGGGCTGACGCATGCAGTTTCTGGTGACATTCTGGACACCATGTGGTCAGAAGTGGTATTGCTACATAGAGTGGCTTTAAGACCTGGTAGGACCAGGTAACTTTTAGTTTTTAATTAAATTTAATTACCTGATAAAACCTTAGAATTCAAAGAGGGTGCACTGGGTATTGTAGGTCTTATGTAATTGGCACAAAAGAATACACAATAAAAGTGCAATGGGAATTTAAAATGTAAACATATGCAGCTGGAATTTAAAGAATTTCAGTCCACATGCACACAGGTATTTCTTTGCAACTATTTGAATTTTGTTGTTGAAGATTTTTGTTTATTTATTAGCAGAAATACTATAGGATATTGTACCTTCAATCTGTCAATAATCACATGAACAAATCAATTGTTTTTATTTTTAATTACATTAGAAAAAGAAGTTTAGGAGTAAAGAAGCTCCCCTCCTCATCTGGCTCATAATCCTCCTTCACACTGTGACGGCAGGAACAAACCAAAAACAGCCATTCACATTTAAACAGTTGGGGATGATTTTCAGTTGGTTGTAAATTGCAAATTGTGCCACTAGATGTCACTACATCCTGCGCAACACTTGTCCTTTTAAATAAAAACTACTTGTCCAGACAAGGATTTTGCCAGTGTGTGAGATAAATAATTCAACATGAGTGGTCATTGGAGAAATGGTGGAAAAAGATGTTAACTTAGCTATCTGAATCACTGGTCATGGTCAAGGATCCCACTTTTTCCAGTTCTGATCTGATCTGGTATCAGCTTTGCTGATTAGTTACTACTACAAACAAACCCTCTCTGCTTGATGTTCAACTGTGTTTGTGTTTAGATGAAAAAGCAACACAAAACAATCTGTTTTTAAAAAACATACCTGTGTATATAAGGATCACCTAAATGTCCTCCTGTTTAAGTTATTTTAGCCTCATTGTGGCTGTGGGATTTAGCATATTTAGCTCAATGCTTTTTGTAATTTGTTCTCTCTCATTTCTTCCCAGGTTTCCTGGAGTCTCACAGCGTTGCAGCTCCAGTAATGCGATCTCCAAAGAATCACTACAAAGTAGGACTGATTACATGTCCCCTGTTTGCTTCTCTTTCATTCTGTGCTTTTTGTGGGCTTGAAATGAAATCCTCTTCTTGCTGTGTGCAGAAGAATAGCCAGAGGCCTGCTGCAGTCTCTAACCCCCTCTCTGCCACCCATGAGTTCCTGCAGGCCTGCTCCACCTGTTTCCCTCAGCTGGGTACGTCAGGAGCCTCCTTCTCTCCAAAATTTAGACCAATGATCCAGTTGCCAATGATCTGATGAGGAGTTTTACTCCCCAGGAGGGTTGTAGTTCTGTTCCCCTGCATTTCTTAAGATGAACTTCTCAGTTACTCAAACTACATATTGTTTATATTTGTTGGAGGTTTTTTATTTCTGTTTTTTTTTTTTTCCCCATTCTTAGGTCAGGGGATATATTCTTTTGTTCACAAACCAGACCTCGTCCACAGCTGTAAGAAAGACATTCTGTTATGTAGACGGAAGATGGGTTTTCCTTCAGAGTGGACCAGAGTTCGACCTCTTCCCACCTTCACAAACTTCTCTGGACCTTTTGTGCTTTGCAGAGGTGAGAACTTCAAGAACACAGATGGGAGAGATATGACGATGGCTTGTGCTGAATTGGGTTGATGCTATTCAATAAATGTATAATGTATGGTATTTATTTGTGTCATAACAATCGATAACAATCATAACTTCCTGTTAATTCTTAGCTTCATTTTTTTTTCTTTGCACATTTACTCAATTTCCTGAGGTCCTGTTAAAATGTTAGTGACATGCTCCGGTCATGAAACCACGTTGTGCCCCCATTAAATGTACCCGACTGCTTTGTGTATACATTTAAATGTGAATTCAGGCAAAAATTACACTATAACCTTTTATGCAAACTAAACTAATCACAAAAAAATTAGGACATTTGTATTTGGTAGATTATTTCTTTGTTGTAGCAATGCTTCTTGGCAATAAATCTTCTACTGTTGTTACTGTTTAGTTCCTTTTAAATGGTGCCACATTTGTAAAGAACGTGCATTTATGGGATGAGCTGGAGAACTGAGTTTGTGGCTCGACCCATGATTTGACAAATCTTACCCGTCAATACAAAATAGTGGTTTTTGATTTTTTTTTTTTTTTTTGCTGTTGACTCTTGTTTTGAATCCCATATCTCCACAGTCTGGGAAAAAACTCTATCCTCCAGGGTGATAACGCTCTCCCCCTCAGGGCAGGGTCTATCAGAGACCACCTCCAGAGTTTGGGATGAAATGTCCTGCCAGGAGTCCTGACTTTACCCCACTGAACACTAGTGGGATCAGCTTGGGTGTGCTGTTCATGCCAGAGTGACCAACACAATCATGTTTGCAGCAAATGCTGGTTGAAGAATGGGGTACCACCCCACAGTAGTGTGAGATCTTGATGGTGGCCAGGAGCAGGTGCCAGGCTGGTTGTGTTTGGTTCCTCCACATTACTGAGACTCCTGTTTGCTAAATGAATACATTTAAATAGTTAAATTTGCCAATTTGTCTTATTCAGATTTCAAACGTCCAATTCACCAGATGACACCAAACAACAGTCAACAGGAAAAACAAAGCTGTTTGGCATTAGCAGAGAACATTTGGCAGATCCCACATCCTCAGCTCTGCTGCTCAGCTTATAAATGCATGTTCCTCACAGCTGTGGCACCATTTAAAAGGGAAATAAACAGGAACAACAGTATAATGATTTATTGCTAAAAAGCATTGTTACAACAAAGAAATAATCTACCAAACACAGATGTTCTTGCTCTATGAAGGTTGTACAGTATCCATATCTGCTGGCTTGCTCACGTTAGCGTCTTTAGCCACTCGGGCGTCCTCATATGATTTCAAAACTCCATCAAAGTGATGGTTAAGTTTCAGATGGCTGATCAGGTTTGACGTATTAAAACTTGTGCTATTTTTCCCTCCTCGTGGAATTTGCTTGGAGTATTTGTCACAAATAACCAGCAAACTATCTTCTTCGGAAACTTTAACAAAGTTCCATACAATCGCCGCCATTTTGTTTGTTTTCATCAGCACGCTGTGCTGCAGGCTGCATTCAAGGTGTAACATAAATTAATTTGTTCCCTTGTTTGCAAGCTGTTCTTTCAGCCTTTTCTTTCTTTTCTTTTCTATTTTTTATGTGCAACGTGAGAAAATACTGCAAATATCAATTCAAGTCAGCAATTACCAAAATTATGACAGAGTTAATAAGTTGTTTTCTGGCATGAGGAGGTATTCTTGATTTTCGTTATTGAGAAATCGTTTTTCTGATTATGCCAACATCACTTGAACATAACATTCACTGCCGGGTCTCAGCGGAAGCGAGGCACTGCCGTGTTGACAAAATATATGTTATTTTGGGCTATTCCTCATGATATTGGACTTATCGAAATGATGTCATAATTTCCTGATATCGGGCCGATAATTATTGTGCACCCCTACTTGTAGTTATTTATAGATTAATACACATACAGCCTGGCAGTCCTATGCTTTGACTGGTAGGTTAAAACACTGGATTAGTTTTCCCTTTTAAGATTTAAAATTTAGTTGCTCTGGTTGCCTTTATTATAGAAAGTTAGGAGACAGGGAAGTGGAGCAGAGAAAAGGTGTAGACGCACAGCAAAGGGTCACAGGCTGGGAATCAAACCTGCGACCACTGCAGGAGGACAATGGTCTCTGTTTAAGGGCCACAGACTGAGCCATCTGGCAGTCTGTGCCCCTGAGCTTCATATTTTGAAGCTGAATTCTTGAAGTTTCCCGTATTTGCATCTGTTCTGTGAACTTAACTCAACTTACATCCAACACACCTGTTGGTGACAAATATATTCAAAAAAGGCATTTCTGCTAGTCATGAACTTGTCCACTTAAGTCCCTGTGCAGATTAAGGGGGGGCTTTGAATTTAGCATGAGTGATTAAAGTGTCTCTGTGTGTATTTTCTCACATATGCAGAGCTTCTGAAGTCTGGGGATTTAGGTGTGTGCGAGTATGGAGAGAAATGCACGTTTGCCTACAACCGGCTGGAGATTGATGTTTGGACAGAGGAGAGGAAGGGGACGCTGGACAGAAACTTGCTGTTTGAGACGGCAGATGTCAAGATGGACCCTGTAAACTGCATCATACGCCTGCTGCAGGAAAACAAGGGCATGTATATCTTCCTCTGTCAGGTTAGCGCACATGTGCCGTCTTGTTTTCTGTAGAGGTGGACGTACTGTTGACCAAAAAAAAAAAAACCAAGTTTATTTGGAACTTAAGAATGGAAAACGAGAGATGACAAATGATATTAACACGAATGCTAATTTGTCCTGTTGTTGGTCTGTTTTTCTTTCTCAGATTGTACTTTCTGTCTCTGTCTTGTAGAAGTGCTACGACGGTAAGCCTAGAATCATCAGTAAGCGCTTTAGTGACAACCCTGCCATCTGCTCTAATTTGGATACTCGTCATAACTTTGATGCTAACAAGTGAGTGTTTGGTTCAGGACTCAGAATGACAGTCTTTCTTGCACCAACCTTTGTCTTGCATCTTGACCATGTGATTTCTCCCTCCATGACCGCCAGGTTCTTGGCCTTTGTGGTGAGGACCCACAACGTGAACTACAGCAAGGTTCGTCCTCTCAGCGTCATGTGCCACTTGAATTTGTGCCACCAAGTTTCCCGGTACGGCTGCCAGAGGGAGGACAGCTGTCAGTTCGCCCACTCTGCCATAGAGCTTAAGACCTGGAGAGTTCAGCGCCACACAGGTGCAGTCTCATCACACATGTCGTCCTTAAAGGTCTCATCCCATTGTATTTTCATTAATTTTGTGGTGGTCTCTAGTCTGAAATAATGCCCTGAGAGCTGGATTCAATGAAAAATAGGCTATGGTTGTCTTGTTTACAAGCTGTTTTAGCTTGGTGAAAATGAGGGCGGGGCTAGTACGAGAGGATTCTTATTGATATTAACGATATGCAAACGTCTCACCTCTGATTGGCTAATTGGCTCTCTATTGGCTAATAGAGATAACCTGCAACAAATAGCAAAATGGATGAAAAATGTCTTCAGAGATACAGCCATATTTGTTTTTGATCCTGGCCAAAAACACCAAACAAGAGGGGTGCCAAAAAGTTATCAAATTTTAGGTTAGAAGATTATAGATTTAGCAAGCTAACGTTACTCTCTGGGTAGAAGTTACTGAGTGGTTCTGGACAACGTTACCAAACCTATAGCTTGTCCCAATATCATGCTATAGCCTATTAACGAGTAGAATAACAGGCTTTAGAAACAAGAACCGTAGTTGGAAAGAAATTGTTTTTTACTTCCAGCCTGTGAGCTGGTGGTCATTCGTTGTGATGGCACAGATTTAGGTTTTAAGCTCAACTTATCCGCTACTGTCGCCACCGTAAGTTGAATAGTCACTTTGATGATCAGAACACACATGTAAAGTTGTGTTATACTTCGCTGGTGGTGTTCAGAAAATAAACTCCAACCATTTCTTCCATAAATCTTCTTTCTTAGGCAAGACTTGCAATGTAGATTTGTTACTGTTGCTAACAGCACAGCACGAACTTTCTCTGCCATGTTTTTGAATTGTTAGCTCCTCTTTGTTCAGTCGTTAATAAGCTCTGCTCCCTGCCTCCAGCCCGCGATGTTTTTCCGGGGGCAGGGTTACGAGGCTGGTACGGCTTTTACGATCCGCTCGTGTTTCTGGTTGTTTTCTATCACAGGCTGATACAGACTACAGGGGTAGAAGAGCATTTTTAAGGTTAAGCCTGCAAGTGCAACTTGATCTGACCTATGGTAATTATAAAAAAACAAAAACAAACAAGAATTAAACGGTTTATTTTGGAAGGAGACCTTTAAGTAAGAAATGTCCTGACAAACATTATAGCAAATGGTCAACGAGCAGCGTGGGACCAATCAAACTCCCGTTGGACGTGTGTAATTTAAAGCTTTTTGCTTCTGCAAATGCCTTGAAGTGTTGAGTCGAACTGTTGTTGTCGGACACTTAAATGTTTTACCGCAGTCCTGCTGCTTTCATCACAAATGATTCAGGTCTAAAACTCACTGCCACTGTGGTGTAAAAGGGAACTATAGAGGTGTAGGTTTCATTACATAGCGTTTAACCTCTCATTGGAACAAAGGAATATTACCATGATTTAATCACACTATGAAGGTAGATTTGGAGTTATTTTTGAATTCGTGAAAATGAAGCCAAAACCTATTACTACCACAGATGTGTTGTATATGCCCTGGACAGTGTTGGATGTCACTATTGTCCTGACGATGAACTACAACCTGGACCTCTTTGTTGATTTGCGATCAGGCCCTCATTGACCCTCTGTGCTCTTCCTGGGTTTAGTTTTAAAAAAAAAGTGTAAATCTATAAGGAATAAGGAATAAGGAATAAGAGGATTTATTGTCATTGAACCAGCGTCCCAGTACAACGAAATTGCATTCCAGTACATCATCCAAGAAACATATAAAAAACAACAACAACATTTAGGACATGGATGTCGATGATGACTGAGGCTAAGCAACTAGTGTCGCTCCGCGCTAACTTAGATTGAAAAGGATAACATTGGGGAAGGAGGGGTGGAGGTTAAAAAAAGAACATCTCCCACTACGTGTCAAAAGGACACGTCGTGAGAGGGGAAAAAAAAACACCTCAGCACATTTAATTAAGCATGTACAAACTTAACACAGGACATTGATAGAAACATGATGACGGATAACCCAGTTTTGACAGTCTGTGCGCGCGCAGGGCGCATCGCGCAGTCAGTCCATCGCCACACGGGGGAGAAGGGGGAGGTGCGCAGGGCGGGAGGGGGGGCCAGCGAAGACGTTGAAGTGGGGGAGGGAGTGCGTGTTGATCAGTGTAGTGGGAGTGCAGTCATGTAGCCTGAAGATCCGTCTCCAGGTGCAGAGGGGGGAATGGGGGGGGTAGAAGCGTCCAAGCCACACAGCATCCAGGAGAATAGATAAGGGAGCGGCCTTGAAGGCTGCGCTTCCAGGGAGCCAAAACAGAAAAGGATTGTTTGGGGCAGGCTGAGACACACTCTCCGTCCAGCCTTGAAGTTCTGCTGGATTTCTCTGGTGGGAATACTTCAATATTCCGAATTTATTGGCCATTCTCCCTGATCAACGCGTGAATCCTTCCAAGATTGTTGTCCATTCGCCCAAAGAAGTCCAGAATCATCCCTTGGGTTTGATTCAAGTTCTGAATCGCTCCCAATTTCCGATCCATGTCTTCCAGTCTTTTAATCACGTTGTCAACTTTCTCACACACGTCCGGCGGGGTGGAAGTTTTCCTCGAATCCGAATTTGTAGCCTCCGTGCGTTTAATTTTCCGATACACCAAGAATCCACCTGCGCCGATCAGTAGAAATCCTGTGATCATAAATCCAAAAATGAATGCGTCTTCGACATCCTCCACGTGCAGTGGGCCGAGACAATGAAGTTTCCATTTGCCCCAGGAGTCCATCACGTACCCTGCTGCGTGCGTACCCCCCGGGCACGAAGGCTCTCCTTTGCCTTGTCTTGTTGTTGAAAAAATTTGATCAATTGCATTCAGAGACCAGCTTACTAAATCCATGGTTGATTCGGATATTCTGCAGAAAAAACGCTTCAGAAGCACAGACGAGACAGAAGCAGCTGCAGGAACAGATAGATAAGGGAGCTCAGAGAAATGCGTCCGCCTTCGCCGAGAGCAGGAAGAAGAAGAAGAAGCAGGAAATCTGTCCCTTTTTTAGGATTCTTTGAAGAAAAGGTCTGTGGAGAAAGGTCTGCAGGTTTGTTTGTTCTGGTGGTGCCTGGCAGGGACAGATCTTCCGAAGATTTAAAGTTTTTTGTTTGTTTTTGTAATGAAAGGAAAGGAAATCTGGAAAACTCCAGCAGTTTATCCAAAATGTGGGCCACAGTACGTCCACCATATCACAGAGACAGCCATGCCTTTTTCACCATAGCAGTTTGGAGTGGAAGTGGAGCTTTTTAATGTTTTAAGATGGGCATTTGTTGTTCTTGAAGGTTGTCCAGTGCGCTGCATAAATCAGCACTCAGTGGCTGTGGACTCCAAAGTTAGGTTGGGTGATATTTAGCTGTTCACATTACAGGACTGGTCACTGATGGAGGGTCGCACATTACGTGATTTAACAGGGACTCGGTCACCCAGCTAACCTCTGAAATCACTTTTTCTAAATGGAACACAAAAAAAAAGCAGGCATAACCAAATGCACAATTTGAAAATAGTCCAAGGGAGAAAAATAATTGGTGCCAAATGTTTGTGCTAAGACTTGTCCAGGTTACAACCAAAGAAAGCCAAACAAAGAACCTTTATAAACACTCTTTGGCCACATTAAGACATTGGTTTTGAGGGACTGTGATCTGTGTCCCTTGTTTTCCCATGATCCTCTACAGATATAGAGATTCAACATTTTAAGAGACTTGGACATAATGGACATAATCGCTCTGTACTGTCTCTCTATATAGAAAAACAAACTAGTTCCTAAGAAGTTATAAAGTTGAACTGACTCAGGCACTAGTCCAGCTCCTGGTTGAACCTGGCTGAAAAGGAATAAGAGTTACCTGGAGATCAAACTTAAAAGCAGAGTTACTAGTAAGTTTGTGTGCATCAGGTGGACAGAAACGCAAGTCCTAATAATGTCACTCTGTAACTGTGTTAAAAGATCACCCTTTGCATTTGCTATATCAGCTTTCCAGGATTTTCTATTGTTTTGACTGCTTATTCAGTCTTCAGCAAGTCAGTGTTGAGTAGAAACCAACAGATATTAATACTCCTTCTCTTTTTTATGTTAACTGAGTATTATTTCCTTCTGCAGACTTAAACTTTCCTGGTAGAGCAAGGACACAGGAAATGTTCTGTATCAGCCCTGATAAGATTAGTTTCAGCTGCCTGAGGGCAGAATGATTCATGCACATTCTTTGTTTTTCCAGGAAATGATCAGTATAAATAACTAATAATGTGCAGAACAAGTATAAAAACACTTTAATATGACATTTGCTTTATGGGCACTTAAATGATAATGCGTGTTTGTGTTTATTTGCAGGAATCAGCCCTGATGAGATTGTGAAAGTATCCATGAGGTATTATAACAAGCAGGAACAAAATTCAAACAAAGACAGAGTAAACAGAGTAAGAAAAAACTTCTTCATGTTTTTTTTTTATTTTTTTTATTAAAACAACACAATGTTTTCTGTCAGTTGTTTTCTGTCACACAGACCTGTCTGTCTGGTCTCAGTGAACCGTCTTCAGGCTTTGTCTTATTTCATATGTGTAAGCGCATGTTGAAGCAGTGACATTATCACACAGAAGTTAATCTCGCTCTCTCGAAGGAAACCTTCAGCCCCACTTCAAAGGCGGATGAGGCACTGTGTCAAATGTAAATGAAACTGAATGCATTGATTTGCAGATGCCATAAACCGATATTTCAGTAAAAATGGAACATAAAAGTTTAAACAGAGGAACTGCATGTTAAAAGATGTGGCATTTTTGAATTTGATGGCAGCAACACCTCTCAAAAAAGTTGGGCCAGGTTTACTTCTGTGCAGCATCCTTTCCTCTGTTAACAACAATCCACATGTGTCATGGAAATGAGAGCAGTTGCTGAAGTTTATATGTTCTATCCTACTGGTTCATGTAGGACTCCAGCTGCTCAACTCTCCTGTATCTTTGTTATATTTTTAGTTTCGTCATCCTCCAGATGTTTTCAGTTGGTGAAGGGTCTGGGCTGGAGGCAGGCCACTTCAGCACCAGGACTTGTGATAGATGCCATATGTAGCTTAGCAATGTCTTGCTGAAAGATGCAGGTGTTACCTGAAAGAGGACGTTGCTTGGGTGGAAGCATATCCTGCTCCAAAACCTGTAAAAACCTTTCAGCATTGATATTTCCTTTGCAGATATGTAAACTACTCATTTCATAGACACCAACCACCACCACGAGATGGAGAGCTATGAGACAAGCTGGATTGGTCCCTTTCCTCTTTAGCCTGGAGGATTTAAATTCTGATTTGTCTGAACACCGGACCACCTTGGATACCCGAGTGCTGAAAAATGCTACTTGAATCCACTAGGTGGCAGTAATGTGCTGCATTTGGGGCCCTTTGTGGAAGCCACAAGCTGAAGCATGAGATACAGATAATTCATTTTACATAATTTTCTACCTTCAAACAACCATGATGAACTAATGAGATGCTGAAGTGTACATCACATAGCTCCAAAGTAAAGAAGCTACACATCTGTCCCTTCATGGCTGACGTGACATGGTTAAAGTGGCTGAAAGATCTCTGTCCACAGAGGATGGAAGGCACTGTTTCGGTGTGAGATGAAGCACAAAACAGAGAATGTTGACGTGCCGAACCTCACAAGAAATTCCAGGTTATGTTCCCGTGGTTTCAACAAGGAAAAGATCAGCACTGGCGGCTACACAAGTGGTGATCCGTCTACTTCGCCTGGAATAACTGGAGGAAGCCGCTAGTGCAGGAAAGACCTGAAAGCCTGGATGAGTGTGAGGGCTGCCCCCATACATGTCATGTTCTGCGGTCCTTGGGCAGTTTCTGTTCATCCTGAATGAGCTTTGACCCAGAAACGACTGCAGCGCTTCTGGATCATGTTCACATTCGCCTTCTTCTTTAAGTGACAGAACCTTAACCTGCATTGGTGGATGGCACTGTAAACTGGCTTCTAAGTTTTCTTTAGCCCATTCAGTGATTTTCATGAAAAATCTGTTTTTAAGGATTATGGACATCAGATGTTGGTTTTTGGCTTTGTCCCTTACACATAGATTTTTCCAGATTCTTTAAATGTGTTGATGGTATGTACTGTAGATGATGCAACATTCAAAGTATTAACAGTATTGTGCTGGGAACATTATTTCACAATTGTCTCACAAGCCGTAGATGCTGTTTTTAGCAGATCGGTGCCCATCTTTACTTCTTTAAGATGCTCCTTCAATGCCCAATTATGTTACTGACCTGCTGTCATATATCCTTATGAACTGCAAGAAGCTTTTTTTTTTTTTAGCATAATTTACTTCCCCAGTCTTTTTTGTCTCAACTTCTTCAAGAAGTGTTGCTGTCATCAAACGTTTTTCTTTGATATGGTCAAATATCTTAACTACATTTGATATGTAGATATGTTCCACTGTGAACAACGAAGTAAACTTGGAAAATAATTATATGCGGCGTCCAAACTTCTTCAGATTTCAGGTTGTAATTCAAAGAGCTCTTGAAGTGACGACTGTTTTATTCATTGGTCACTGTGGAAACGTATTTTTGCTGAAGCTGTAATTATAGAATGAGTGCACTTGTAATGCAGACGTGAAGCATTTCATCATTTCATTGTATGCAGCTGCCACCTGGAAAAGGTGCAAACAGAGGAGCAGCAGCTGGTGGAGCAGGAACGGGAGGTGCTGGGAAGAGTCTTAATATGAAGATGAAGTTTGCATGTGCTCAGTGCTGGCGGGACGGCCTGATCAGTGAACCAGACAAGGCCCTCAAATACTGCACAGCCAAAGCCAGACACACGTGAGTAAAACGGGTTCATCCGTCGGAAAGATTTAGTCAGTAACTTCTTTTTAATTACAAAATAATCGCTTTCAGGTGGGAGTCCTTAATGTTAAATATAATGTGAAAACTGAGCATTCACATTTCTTTTAGGTTTCCTCAGATATTAAAAGTTGTTTGATCTTTTTTTTAAAGAATCACAGATCCTCTCTGAACTTGTGACCGCTTTCCAGATCACGTCATAAATTCTCCTGTTTTCCTGTTCAGGTGGACCAAAGACCGACGGTTTCTGCTGGTCAAGTCCGTCAGAGAGAAGTAAATGGGTTCAGGTCCGACCGCTGCCACATGCCAAGAACTTCCCGGTGCAGTATGATGTAGGTGTGGCTCCCCCGAGCTTCCCAAGCTGAATACAATCACGATTCATTCGCTCCCAGTGTGATGAGCGCAGCTCTCTGATGCTTCATGCATTGTTTTTCTACGTACACTACATCTAGTGCAGGGGTGTCCAGCTCCAGTCCTCAAGGGCCGCTGTCCTGCATGTCTTTGATGTTTCCCTGCTTCAGCACTCCTGATTCTAATTAATGGGTCGTTAACTGACTTGTGCAGACCTGGATGACAAGCTGATTATGATTCATTCATTAGAATCAGGTGTGTTGTGTCAGGGAAACCTCTGAGACATCCAGGACAGCGGCCCTCGAGGACCGAGTTTGGACACCCCTGATCTAGTGCTTTGAAGAATTTTTTTAAAATCTTTTTTTTAGTTCTGCTATGGCTGTCTGCTTTCTCATTATGCTGAGAAAGTTCAAAGGAGACTGTAGCTCCTGTGGATGGAGCTGCTCCTCTCCACATGTGGTCGATTGCTTCCACATAGGACGGTGGAGGGAAAAATGTCATATTAATAAAATCCCTCGGTGAATGAATAACGAAAAAAATGGACATCTTTCAGAAAGCTTGTTTTTTGACTGTACAGGGAAGCAAATGTCACAGATGTGCACGCGGTAAATCAAGATGGCGTTTCACACTTCTGGACTTAGAAACACCATGGAAACCCAGATAATGAATAGAGGGAACAGAGGACAAACGTTACCGTGTTCCCCCAGCAGGGTGTCCCCCACTGGTGCCCTGCAGGCTCAGGAAGACGAGACGAAGACCTGCGAGCTTACATGACAGGATCCAGGGGTTATGAGTGTGAAAGGACGGGCCGTGTATGGTTGAATAAAAAATAATTAAGGATGACACCAGAATAAAACGTCTGCAGCGGTGGGAGGTCGTTCATTTAATCTGACAGAGCATGGCTTAAAATAAAAATAAAGATAAATAACATAAAAAAGGGCACAGGTGACGGATGATGCACAGATTTGAACTTCATGTCTCTAACACTGGCTTTCCCACCCATCACTGGCAAAAAAATGAAATAATCTGAAGCATCAAGTTATTTTTTTGGTTTCCTGAGAATGACCTGTTTTTGTAACTCAGCTGACATTTTTCCCCGATGTTCTGATCCACTGCTTCCCCTGTTCAGAACGTGTCGTCTGTCTCCAGTCGTTTAGACTAATTCTGTTGCTCTAAACTTTCTCAGTGCCCCTGAGCTTCAATCTTTTGGGAAACTTGCTCTTATTCAAAAGAGGCTTCTTTTCAAACACAGAACCTGTTTATTCTGCACTTCAGCAGTGAAGAAACGGGACCGTGAAGATTCAATTTGTGCTAAAATCGATATTTAAAAACCAAAGAGGAGTTTTTTTTTTTTTTTTTTTTTTTTTAATGATCTGGGGTAGAACATTCTTACACTCCACCACTTGTTCCGCTGTGCCATAATATAGCAGCCTCCAAATATTTAAATGACAGATTCACTCACTGTAATTTCTCCCACGTTAACTTTGTCCTTCACCGCTGCAGCCGTGACACTTTTTGTCCAGAAAAATAAACCATGTGATTTTGTTAAAGAGTTCTAATTCAACCAGGGAAAGTTGGGCATTGCTTCTGTAGATTTCTCTGCAGATCCTTGCAGTAGTATTATAACAGACGACTGCTTCAGTGTCACTGATCTGCACAGAAGTTTCTTCCTTTCATTGTCATTCAGTTTCTTTTCAATTTTTTTTTCTTCCAGATTTAGTCATTTTCCTGACTGTGCGCATTGATCAACTGTGGTTATTTGTGTGTGACACTTGTACTGTGACTTTAACTGTATTATTATTATTTGTTTAAGTCACTGCACCAACATGCTTCACGCGCCATCGTGATTCAGATTCAAAACGTTTGAAAGGATTTAAAATGTGTGAATGCGTGTTGGACTTGTTCATATTGACTACCTCGGTGCTAAATAGTGGGTTTCTACCACTCAATCAGCTCAGCTCTCGTTTTTTTAAATCTTGGCGTAAGAGGCTTTCGCTGGAGCAAACCTACTAATGCAACGCTTGAAAAATACTGCTTCATGCCTTCTGCATGAAAATGGTTCTCTCTGACTCTCAACACAATTATATTTCTATCATTAACATCTGTCAGTGGAGCTCAGTGGTTTTGAGACTCCTGCTGTAAACTTCACTTTCAGATTGACTGGAGGTTCTTTTATTTTTGCCAGTCACTGATGATAAATACAGAATTATTTTCCTCATAATAAGATGCACGATTAAGCTTAATGCTTTTGTGTCATTTCAGTTCAGTAAGGCTTTATTTGTTCAGTCAGTTAGCCAGTAAGTGTCATAAATTCAGCATATAGAGTAGCTGGTCTACGTTGCAGCAGATCTGACAGTCTGACTGAAGACGAGGATGCTCGCTGTTCTTTACGTTTTGCACATTGTGCAACATTTTTCTTTGCAAAATCATCTCCAAGGACCCCAAAGCCTATGCCAGCACACAATCAGCCTTGTTTAGTTTTTTTCTTTCCACTTTTATTTATCCAAATGTAGGTCTTAAGATCTCATATTTTAATCCTTTATTTTACTTGTATAATCTTTTTTCTGTATGAGTTACATCACCTTTAAATTTAGAAAGATCATAAATGATCTGCGTTCTAGAGATGATGAAGGGTCTTGATTTGATTTCCTATCCCTGTATTTCCCCACAGTGGTTTTCTCCCTTCTTGTTTAAATTTATAACCTGAAATATATCCTGCTTTCTCATGAAGCAAACATTTAGCATCTACCTCTGTTTTTTTACCCTTGTACACCCTCTATTTTTTTCTCTTTAATTAAATAATACTGTGTTGTCAGTCAGGGTTAAATGATGTTGTGTTTTCTCCTGTCAGATGTGCATCCAGATTCTGGAGAAAAGGAAATGCAGCTACACTGGAAACTGCACTTTTGCTCATAGTCCAGAAGAGAAGGAGATGTGGATGTATATGAAGAATAATGACTGTGAGTTATACACTTGGTATCAGATAATAAGGAAATACACAGATGTTGCCCGCCCTGTTTTGTTTGAAAATACTCATTTATTTGAAGACGAAGTTGGGATTCTGAGATGAAGTTAAAACTTCTTTTCATTTAGCATTTTGGATTATGAAATGCTTGACAGGAGTCTTTCTGATCGTCCTAATGGTGATGAGAGAATTGCGTTTGTACCTGCAGTGCGGGATATGCAGCAGATATATGACATGTGGCTGACGCTGGCTGGTCACAACCGCCAGGAAGATGGGACCGTGTTTACTCAGCCAAACCCTGAGGAGAAATTCATCGTTATGCCAACCGACTACGCTGAGCCAATGGTGATTTAACAACTCCTTTTTTAAAACGACCCAAAGTATACAGCTTCACGTGTTGAGATTTGCGAGGAAGCATGCTAAAAGCGTCTGTAATTTGTGTCTTAGATTGGCTTCCACTGCCGCCTGTGTGGTAAGCACAGCAACAGTGAGCGACAGTGGCAGCAGCACGTCTCGTCTGAGAAGCACAAGGACAGGGTGTTCAGCTGTGAGGGCGAAGACGAGGCTCTGACGTGGAGCTACCGCTTCCCTGGAACACGCTTCGCCGTCTGCCCCAAGTAAGATGTTGTCCTGTTCCAGGAAACTTCTAGTTTGTACGGGTTTTAGGGAGAGAAAGTGTTTGGAATATCACTATTACGAGTTTTGCATCACAGGATGGATGATGGGACATATGGTCAAATCTCATCATAAAACTTAGCCTTACTTAAGGGCTCTGATATATTGTACGATTTCTGCAGCTGTATAAGATTACAACATCTCATTCTGTACTGTTTGCATTTGCTTAATCTTGGGTATAATAACCAGAAGGGTAATGTGTGATGACCCTATCCCTCTTGAATGCAGCTGATGCAGAGATGAGGTGGATGTAGAATTGTGTGATCCGTGTGCACTGACAGTAAACAAACAACACTTGGAAATAAACTGCTCTGTTGTAGCATTTACTTTTGCCACAGAGGCCAGTTTTGGGTTCTTATAGTTGCAATAATCAGTACATTTTCTGGAGTTGCCTTTTAACTCGCTAGTAAGAAGACGGAGTCGTAGGATTTCTGACAGTCAGAAATTTATATCAGGTAGTCTTTGGTCACAAGACCATTGTGACGGCTGTTGTCAAACCGCTTACATTGTAGGACATAAGAATAACTGGTTTTGACCAAAGATATCCCCACGATTCTTTCATCACGTTGATCTTTTGTCTGTGACAGAACATAATTGTTCTGTGTTGGAACCCCAAGAGGTTGAGCACATTAGCAGAGCAGAGCCCCTATTGTTACATATACTTTGCTGCTGTACAAAAAACAGGCTTGACCCCCTAGAGGTCTGTCAAGGAACTGCTATTTTCTTCACTTGCTAGTTTGAGTCAGACCAGCAAGCCAGATGTAACCCCTTGGCTCAGAGCACAGGTGATTCAAATGAATAGTTCACCATCAGCTCGTCATCCAGGTCTATTAACGATCCATTCATTTGAATCAGGTGTGCTGAAGCCAGTGTTGTGCAAGTTCACTTTCTACGCGAACTAGTTCAGTTCATAGTTCACAGAAATTAAAACGAACTAGTTTAGTTCACCATTTCAAAAAATGAACTAAATAGTTCATGAACTAAATAGTTCATTTTTAGTTATTTTTTCTCATTCTTTTTTTTTAATGTTGCCGCGAGCAATTATTTGTCAAAATGATTGCCACTGCCCATATACTACGCCACCACAAACAGCAGTTATTTTATCCATTTTATCTGTTAAAAACTGTGTCCAATTCTGAATCTTTAACCAACCAGGGTTCACATTAGCATTGAAGGGGCAGCCCATGTAAAACTGTAATTTCCCTTTCAGCTTCTCTCTACAGTATATTAAAATATGAGGAAAAACTTGCTGCCAAATGGTCTTTATTATAAGACAAAAGCAAGTCCTTAAGGTGCAAATGTTTTTTTTCCCCATTTCAATATTTCAATCCCCCCCCGGGAGTCGGGTCGCTCCTCTGGCTCTGGGCGACTGCAGCTTTCATCTTCCTCCATGCTTGTTTTAAACGTTTGATGATGCAATTGTTAACATGACAGACACGACAGCCCGTGTTGCCATGTTCGATTACTTTCCTCAGATACATATTAGGCTCGTTTGTGGTGTATTTTAGATGGGGTTCGCTGGAAACCTGGCACGCTTTTGACCGTGCGTGAACTTTGAAAGAGCGTCGTTCACAGGTGCCTAAATGAACTCGTTCACAGCTGACGCTCGTCAAGGGGAAAGAGAGCACGTTCAGTTCACGTTTGCACAAAATATGAACTAGTTGGTGAACTTTCGTTCAATGAACGTGTTCAGGTACAACGCTGGCTGAAGCAGGGAAACATCTAAGACAGGGGTGTCCAAACTCGGTCCTCGAGGGCCGCTGTCCTGCATATCTTAGATGTTTCCCTAAAATAACACACCTGATTCTAATGATTTGATTACCATCAGCTTGTAATCCAGGTCTGCACAAGTCTGTTAACGACACATTCATTTGAATCAGGTGCGCTGAAGCAGAGAAACATCTAAGACTTGCAGGACAGCGGCCCTCGAGGACTGGAGTTGGACACCCCTGATCTAAGACATGAAGGACAGTCCTGGCCCTTCAGGGCTGACCACATGGGGCCAGCGTATCACTAGAGATGACGTGCGCTTGTACTCGCACAAAGTGGTATTACAAGACATGCCAGACCATCCCAACTCATTAATACAGTATTCATGGAGACATGTAGGCCCTCATGTGGTTAAAAGTGCTATTGCTACTTAGAGTGGCTTTAAATATCTAACAATATTTATATATATTTACATTTTATTGTTAATGAGTAACTGTCAAACATGCAGGGAACACTTTGTGATATTGAGATAAAAACCAGACTATAATTCAGAAAGCATTTAGCATCATGTTAATGATTTCCAGGCTCGCTGGAGGCTGTCCTGACGGAGTGAGCTGTGACTACGCCCACAGCCCAGAGGAGCTGCAGGAATGGACTGAGAGGCGGCATTTCCTGCGACAGAAGCTGGCCAAAGCCAGGGAAGACATGCTCATCATGCCTGATGAAGTTGACTTTGGGAAGTACAACTTTCTACTTCAGGACTGATTTCGGATTTGCTTTTATTAATCATTTTTGTAACTGCCAAACGAGCACTCAAGTTTATTATGGCTCTGATTATAAACCAAAAGCTCCAGATGAAGATCAGGATCAGGATGTACAGTTAACCGGAAAAAACATTCATAATCAGAAACAGATGTATTTGCCTTTTCAAAAGTGCTACACACTATTGAGTTCTTGGATTTGTGTGTGTGTGTGTGTGTGTGTGTGTGTAGTTCTTGTATGTTCGATCTAATCATTGTGATCTACAAATTACTGTGACTGTAAAACTCATGTGTCTTACATTGTTTTCACTACCAAAGGTGAATATAGGGATTCTTTTCAACAATATGACTTGGCTTATGTGTGTTTTTTGTTCTTTCCTCCTCTGCTTGTTGCATTTCAGCAGTGATTGGTGCTTCCCTTTCACAGTTTACCAAGACAGGAAGGGTGTTCAATACTCAACGTTTGTGATACCACAAACACTTTCATGTTCGAGTACATTTTGTACTCGTGCAAATGCGTCACACAAATTTGCGTACTCTGTTATTTTGGGTTTGCTGTGTTCTTAACAATCACAAAAGGGTTTTGCCAAAGTATCACATTTATTGTGATTCTATTTAACTTCTTGTTTAAAACAATGTAAGAGTATGGGAAGCGAGGATAGCCAAGTAAAATATTTTTTTGCATTCTTTCATGTCATTGGATTTAAGCTGCTCAACAGCTCAACGTTTAGTGTTTTTTATTTATTTTATCTCGCAATGCATTGAATGTTTTTATAGTGGGTGACTGGACTGCAGACTGACAACCTGGAGTCTTGCGTGCATGCTGCTGTAATACGTGCAGAATGTTATAAGCCTCAAAACAGCCTTCCACCTTAAAGGAATGTGCTGCAGTTAAAATAACCCCAGGTCTCTTATTAGATCAGAAGGAGTGCAAACTTTGGTTTGGGACCAGACAATGATTTGAAGCAAAGCAGCTTTGACTGAGAATGGGATGTGTGTTCGAGCAGCTCTGTCCACTAGCTGGTATCTTGTCATGAATTTGCACAGGTCGTCTACCAACACTGTGTCAAGTGTGCACTGTAGTTCCTGGCTACTGCTTCTGACATTTGTCTGCAACTACAAATACAGTTATATGCAAGTTTATTTCAACGTAGTTCCATTCCTCCCTGTGCTAACATTGAATGCAATCTTGCTGCAAATATCTATCATTTTCTTAAATTATTGAAATTATTTGCAAATCATTCTGAAGCACTAATTACTTTTTTTAAAAGTTAGGAACACCTGTTTGTGTGAATCCTTGAAAGTGTTGTAAATATTTAAGACGGTAGATCCAGCAGACATTTGTAAAATCATTTGTCGAAATAGCTGTCACTGAAAAACGTCCTTAAAGGGTCTAGATGTTTTTCACAGATTATGATGCTGTCGTTAATGACCGCTAGTATATACAAATAAAGAAATGCAATTACTTGCTTACTTCTAAAACTACCTGCAAAAAGAAAAGTTTCAACTCAATCTCCTAAGTAATTGCTTCAGTTTGAGTTAAATTCATTAACTAATTGTCTTACATGCTTTTAATTTGTTTGATGGTGTATTTTTCTGAAAAGAGTTAGGCTTTTGTACAGTGCATAGCTTCTGATTGTAATGCATTATCTCTGACTAAGTGGGACTTCTACAAGCCCCACTTCTATTTGTAACGTCTTGGGGACACTTTCGAAGTAGCACAATAGATGGCGCTAAGGCGCTTGCTTTGCCTTGCACGTGCACGTTCACGACGTGCAATAAACCTTTCCATCTGAAAAGGCTTTAGTGGTGTTGTTTTGGCTTTCAGAGGAGCCCGCCTCCTGCGCTCTGATAGGCGCTACGGTTTGATTGACGTGCGCCTTCTCGAGTGTCAAGATGTGGGGGCGTGGCTCCGGCCGCTCTTATAAGCTCGAGTTATTTGGACACATGCAGAAATCCTCGTGATCCTCTGAAGTTGTCCCTGAAGTCAGAGAAGTCCACTGCGGAAAAGATAGAGAGTTGTCCTACATTATCGGGCGATTCGCATTCAGCTGCACTCGTCTTGTTGGAGTTGAAAAAAGTCAGTCGTCATGTCAACAACGAAACAAATGTTCTTGGGAGACAGGAGCGACATTCCTGACCTCCTGAAGGCCTTGGCCGACTATCCCTTCACTTTCCCTGCCTTTGAGGACACTGGTGAGTTCATATAAATGTTTTTTTTTTTTTTTTTACATAAATATGGCATTGAAAAAAGGCTTAAAACATTTCACATTCGTTGCTTTTTAAATCACGTACTTGTACCTATAGCAAGACTCGTGTTAGAAGAAACTTTAAAAAAACAAAAGTGCATTTTTTTTTCTTTAAGTGCCTGTAACCTTCATGAGCAGGATGCAAGAAGTGCTTTCATTGGACATTACATTTCAATCAGTTTGTTTTATTGCTAAAGTGAAATTTCATTCAGAGCAGAACTCTCATGTGACCTCATTACCTTTGAGCAATGGCAAACACATGTCTGTGTAAATCCATGCTAGTACTCTCAGACTGGGCAAAACCAGTTTTCAATGATCCCTCCACCTGTTGCCTCATAGCTACAGTGGTGCTGTGCTTCTGCTTGGATGTGGTCAACTCCATCTTCAGAAGAAGATTAAGAAAACCCACTTGTCAATTGATTCTAAATATTGTAGCCTATTTGCTTTATTTAAGGAAAACAATCAAATTATTTGATAATCATAAGGTCAAGTTAGATTTATTTTTTTTCTAATACATTGGTCAGTGGGTTTACAATCAGCTGAGAATAGGTGCACTGTTTTAACTTAAGAGAAATCCGATCTTTATACATTTTTTTTTTTTTTTTTGGACTGTATTGTGGTATAAACAAAGAAGATGTCTGGGGACCTCAGAAAAAGATCAGTGTTTTTCGTCTGGTTGTTAAAGGTCAAACCATCTCTTTGGATTGGACTCTGCCAAATAACAGTCAGCTTGTTTACAAATGGTGGAAACTCAAAACCAGCCTAAGCCTCTCTGGGGGAGGGCAACTGCCAAGGATTGCTCCAGAGCAAAGGTTGTGAAGGTTCACAAGATCACAGAAGACTTCGGGACAACTTTTATTGCTTAAAGGGCTTTCTCATAATGGATAATGTAAAAGAAAAAAAAAATATTGATAATTTCACTAATAGGATTAAACAGCAAAAGGGCTGTTGGAAAAATATTTAATGGATAGGACTATTTGCAAAGAGGAAAATCTAGCAATCATAGTTCGGGCCTGTTTTGCTGCTTCTCTGCCAGGCTGGTTTGTTGTTATGGAAAAATTAGATTCTTAATTATACTTGTAAATTTTATAGAAAAAATATTGAGTGACTTATTTGTGACTTAAAGAAGTAGGTCACACATTAAGACAACACTAAGCACCACAAAGATCACATATTTTTGTCTTAGTTGTTTGATTAGGTTGTCTTTATCTACGTTTAGGGCTTGTTTGAAAAGTTTGTGATAATTATGCAGAAATATAGTGAGGGATTCTTAAACATGTATTGGACTGGCTTAAATGCACACATCTATGATGGCAACCAGACAGACTGGGAAATTTGTCATTTAACGTCAAGTTATTGAGCACACTAGCAACAATAGCTACAAGTTTATACAAAAATCCTCTCACAACTCTCCACCTTGAGAAAGCCATTGGAAACACTAGATTGTAATTGCCTCAGCACTTGAATTAATTGGTTTATCTTGTCCCCTGCGTACTTCACTCTCATCAAATTCACCTGTGACAGTCTTTTCTGCTGAATGTGCTCATCTAGATAATCCTACCGGTGCCGGCACCGTTTACTAAATGTAGCTTGACCAGACTATGAAATGTTGCTCATCCTATTGTACTCCAAAAAGGTAGCAGGAGTCATTAATACAGATACACTATATTGCCGAAAGTATTAACTTACCTGCCTTGACGCACATATGAGCTTTAGTTCATCCCATTCCTAATCAATATGACGTGGGTCCATCTTTGCAGCTAGACCAGCTTCAACTCTTCTGGGAAGGCTGTCCTCAAGGTTCAGGGGTGTGTTTATGGGGATTTTTGTCCATTCTTCCAGAAGAACATTTGTGAGGTCAAACACTGATGTTGGCTGAGAAGGTCTGGCTCTCAGTCTCTGCTCTAATTCATCCCAAAGGTCTTCTATCAGGTTGAGGTCAGGACTCTGTGCAGGCCAGTCAAGTTCATCCACACCAGACTCTGCCATCCATGTCTTTATGGACCTTGCTTTGTGCACTGGTGCACAGTCATGTTGAAGAGGAAGGGTCCAGCTTCAAACTGTTCCCACAATGTTAGGAGCATGGAATTGTCCAAAATGTCTTGGTCTGCTGAAGCATTCAGAGTTTCTTTCACTGGAACTAAGGGGCCAAGCCCAGCTCCTGAAAAACAGCCCCACACCATCATCCCCCCCTCCACCAAACTTCACACTTAGCACAATGCAGTTAGACAAGTACTGTTCTCCTGGAAACCATCAAACCCAGACTCATCCATCAGGTTACCAGATGGAGAAGTGTGATTCTTCACTCCAGAGAACGTTCCTCCACTGCTCTAGAGTCCAGTGGTGGCTGCTTTACACCACTGCATCCGGTGCTTTCCATTGTTCTTGGTGATGTCTGGCTTGGATGCAGCTGCTCCACCATAGAAACCCATTCATGAAGCTCTCTGCTCTGTTGTTGAGTTAATCTGAAGGCCACATGAAGTTTGGAGGTCTGTAGTGATTGACTGCAGAAAGTTGGAGACCTCTTCACACTATGTTCTTCAGCATCCTCTGACCCGCTCCATCAGTTTATGTGTCCTACCACTTCATGGCTGAGTTGCTGTCGTTCCCAAACACTTCCATTTCCTTATAATACAGCAGACAGTTGACTGTGGAATATTTAGGAGCGAGGAAATTTCATGACTGGGTTTGTTGCACAGGTGTCATCCTATCACAGTTCCACGCTGGAATTCACTGAGCTCCTGCAAGAGACCCGTTCTTTCACAGATGTTTGTAGAAACAGTCTGCATGCCTAGGTGCTTGATTTTATACACCTGTGGCCATGGAAGAGACTGGAACGCCTGATTCTGATAATTTGGATGAGTGAGAAAATACTTTTGGCAATATAATGTACCTCTTTAACTACTGAAGTTGATTTAAAAACATTTAGTTCCTGAATGTGCCTTTAATCCAGTTGGCTCTCATGTGCTTCAGAAAGGTTCAGAAATGTATCGTGGATATCCTAAAGATCATATAAAATGAAAAGACTCTTGGGTGACATTTAAAGATGTGACATCTTTAAAGACAAAATAGAAGTCCAGATGTCTTTGTCAATCTGCAAATGCATATTGTTAAAGTCTTGGATCATGTCTTGATTTATTCTGAGAACTGTCACTTCAAAGAGTCATCCTCCACATCAGTCGTGTGAACTAAATCCCAAGTTGGGAACAGCATCTCATGCATTAATAAATACAACCACTCCCATTTTCTGTGATTCAATGAGAGCCATCTTAATCCACATTATCGTCCAAGAAGTCTAATATGGGGCTATTTCAGCACTGGTTAGCTCCCAATAAGGTTTTAACTCCTCACCAGCTCTGGGAAGTACCAAGGCTTCAACATGGGGGTTTTAGTCACAATGCGACAGCACCAGTGTAATTTCAAACACATTATTTCCAGTTGCCAAAGTGCACATGAAGCACACCAGAAATTCATCCAGAATTAGCTATGTTGTAAACCAATTTAATTTACTGACTTATTAATTTGGGCAAAGACTTTTGCTACCACGTTTGCAGCTTGTGCAGACACATTATTATTCTAGTCCTGTGCAATAATCTTCAACAACATAACACAATGTAGAGCAGGATACACCAAACTTATATGTTATATATTGGTTACATATTACATCTTTCTTGTTGAGCATTCAGAGAAAAGAGGGAGTTTCTCTTTCTCTATTTTAGGTCAAGCAGTAACTGCTGCATCATTTTCCCCTGTGGTTATTCCCCCTGGAAGTACAAACTGATTATACAGCACTTTTTCACCATTATTATACTTTTTTTTTTGACTGCCACACACCTACTGCTGTGGATTAAACTATAAAGTAATTTTGCTTGGATTTGCTGTAAAGTTCTGATGCTCTGATCAAACTGAAACTTAAGCTGCTATGCCCACAGAGTCTTCTTTGTTCTCTGAAGTTGGACATCCTGCATACTCTGCTGTTACAGGACATGAAAGACGATGTTTTTTATTAGTCTGAACAGTTCTGGGCAATAGTCCTGTTTTATTCTGAAGGGCTGGCATAGTTTTCAGTGTACACACAGCACACTTCAGCCATGGTTTGTATTGTCTTTACTTTTATTGAGTTAAGATCTGCAGACTGTCACTGTAAACAACAATTCATTGTGGTGTGAAGTGACTGCATGAATCCATTAAATCAATGTAGTATCATTAAATGTACAATTCTAGAAATAACAAAACATGGTGAGATATATGTATTCAAACAACCCCCGTGTGATTGTCATGTGATCCCAAAATCTGCAGGTGAACTTGTGATCTCAAGGATCCAGCTGAGCTGGCTTTAAAAATATGTCTTGAAGGACTTGAGTTTGCGCTGACGGCGGAGCAAACCCACTTCAAAACCAGACCGCAGCCATTCTGCTTTTTGTGGGACTTTGGCTGGAAAAGTAACAATTTGAGTTTCATTTAAAATTTTGTGAGTTTATGAAGTCAGAATTCAGAGTTTTCTCTGGTAAATTATCCACGTTTGAGAAGTTCCTTTTTTTTTCTTTCTTTATAAATCAGTTATAAATTCAGAAAATAAACCTACTTAGCCAGGTTTGTTTTGCTAGTTCAACAGTGCAGGATTTTGGTCTGTCACAAATGGAAGATCACCATTGTGAAAGAATGATGGGGACATCTTTCATCAGAATCGACTGTCCTGCATCCTACAATGTGACCGATTTGACGGTGGCTGTCACACTGGTGTTGCCACCAAAGACTACCTGACAGTGTCAGAAAGCCCACGCCGCCGTCGACTTACTAGCCAATAAGAATGCAACTTAAAATGACGTACTAATTATTGCGACCTAATATCAAACCAAAGAAAAATGAGACTCCCCGGTTGGACATTTCTCCCTAACCATGACCGGGGCCACATTCTTCTCTTTTGATTTTAAAGCATTTTTGGCACGGGTAAATGCTTCAACAGAGTGGTTGATTTTCATGTGTAGTTTTACTGTCAGCACATACTGGTGATGCACCTCTTCAACCGGTCGCATCTCTACATCAGTCGTTGTCTAGATTAATTGTCTAGATTAACCAGATGCAAATTGTACAGTGATAGGTGTTTATAATCTTATGACTACAGCAAGTGTGCAGTTAGGGGCCCTAACAGATTAATGCATCATCACAGATCATTTTATCTCCCCCCACCACACTGTGCTTTCACAAAATTGGGGCCCCAAACAAAATCTTGTTGTAGGCCCCCCAAAAAAGGTAAAAATGGCCATGTTTCATTTGAGTGAAACAGATGGTCCATCAGTCTGGTCATCTCTACCTCCCTGAAGCAGCGGAGGTTTGGACCTGAGAGCTATTATTACCTCTTTGGGTAAAAATAAAAACTAAAAGGTCAATCTGTGGGTAAATGCTGGTTCTTCAGAGGTTGAACATTGTGTTCCTGAACCCAAACATTCTGCTAGAGAGAGAGAGAGAGAGAGAGAGGTGGTGTCGCGTGCAGTAGAACGAGGCGTGTATGGAAACGTGAGCTTTCCAGCTATTGTAGCACTCGAGTTGATATGACGCAGTCATTTTTTATTTAGTTTTCCGCGTCATTTAATACAACTACGGTCTTCAAATAGAAGACTTAACATGTCCAGTGAACATATTTAAAAAATAAATCGTATAAGATGAAGAAACTGCGGTATATTCATTAAAAAAACGACTATCATTGATGGTGGAGGACGCGTTTCTTGCTGTCTTTACTGCTGCCAGCTGTTCAAATGGGTGCGCGCTACAGCTCCTCTCCAGCTTGCACGTGCGGTGTGTCTGAAGCCGCGCCTCCTTGACAGATTGTACCGTCACGTGAGTGGGGAGGGGGCGGCCGCACGTTTTCGGCCACGAGTGTGTTGTTCTGGAAAGGGACAAGAAGTAATTTCAGGAAGACACTCCCTGTGTGTTTGGGTGCAGAGGTGCAACTCGGTCTGTGGTCATACTGAAACTATGCAAATTTAAGATTTATCGGAGCTACATCACCTTTCATTTAAAATAAATGAAACCGCTGCCTGCACTTAACTGTATATTATTATTATTGTTGTTGTTTTTAGTGTTGTGATTCACGTTTGGAAAGTGTAGTTTTCTTGTGTGTTTACTGTCTGGTAACAACCATAGAATCACTGGAAACGGAGCCGTTGCAATACATACATGTATGTATATTAATATTAAAACTTTGACAGCCAATCAGCTTCCGCTATTTGACCAGTGGGCGTGGCAGGCGACTCATGAATATCCAATAAACGCGCTCGATGGGCACTGGGAGCAGGAGGTCTGTGTAGTGTTGTTTTTCCCTCTTAAACCGATAATATTAACAAACAAGCCCAGACAACAGCAGCAGTCGTTGTCGTAGAGGAAGTGAGAGGCCGAGGCTCTTGTGTTTCTGCGGGTTGTTGGACGCTGTTGGGACCGTCTCCGGACTGTCAGTCTCCCCGGAGCTCAGCAGGAAACAATGCCTGGCAAAGCCGAGGTGGCGGTGGCGGTTCAGCCTGCCGGTAACGTCGTTACGGCGGCTCCGCAGAAGTCCTTCCCTTTTGTTTTGAAGAAGATTATGGACATCCCTCCTCCTAATATCCTGGAGGAAGGCGACGACGGTGAGCTTTAAACGGTGGTGGTGGGGTGGGTGTCTCTGCAACGTGAATTATCGCGGAGTTTTTAACGACGGATTCATGGCTAAAAACTAACCTAAAAAACGCACTGCCTACTCCTTAAGATAGATACACGGGGTCATGAAATCCATTTTTGTGCAAAAATGTCTGCCGTTTGTTTGTTGAGGTCACGGCTCGTGTGTCATGTGTTGCGTGTTTTCAGTTTCATGTGAGGCTGCGAGGAGACAAAAAAAAAAGAACAAAAAGTTCCACTTCCTCTGTGCTCGTATCTAAGCAGTAAAACCAGACTGTTGAGACACTGGGAGGCAGACTAAACACCTGGCATTTTATAAAGCGCACTGGTCTCCTGCTCTCATGTTTCCAGCTTGTGTGGTGTTGGTTTGTTTTCAGCTGTGGGTGTGTGTGTGTGTGTGTGTGTGTGTGTGTGTGTGTGTGTGTGTGAAACCTCGTGCGGTCCACCTCTCTCTTGGTCAGCATTGTTGACAGGCTCTTTGACTGCAGCCCATTTGTTTACATACTGGTCAGCCAGCCACCACCTTCTTTCTCTCGGTGTGTGTCCTGTCTCCCAGTCATGCCTGCAGGAGAACATTTAGGTGTCAACCAGCAGCCAGGTATTAACTGCTGTGTCCTCTTTTATGCAGAAATAGACAAAGAGAAGCTGTGCTCCTCTGAAGATGTGGAAGGAGGTGGGGCTGTGGCATCCAGTGCTGGTGGAGGTTCTAGAGAGGAGGAGGAGGAGGAGGAGGTCGTGGCGGTGGCGGTGGTGGAAGTGGTGGGGTATCAGCCTCCCTGACCCCAGCGATCTGGGATAAGACCATTCCTTATGACGGGGAGACGTTCCACCTGGAGTACATGGACCTGGATGAGTTCCTCCTGGAGAACGGGATCCCTGTGAGCCTGGAGGAGGAGGAGCTGCAGAAGACTCTGAGTTCAGTGGACGGGAAAGGGAAACCCATCCCCAAAGTTATTGCTGCATCTACCGCCACTACAGATGCACCTACTCCAGCTACTCCTGTTGCTGAAGCCTCCATCTCCACCTCAGTGTCTCCCCCTTCCCCCTCCACGGGAACCTCAGATCCAGAAGAAACCGTGACAGTTACTACGTTACAACCAGCTAAATTAGAAGAGGAAGAGGATGAAGAACAGGAAGAGGAATCCTTGCCGGAGGAGGCAACAGCAGAAGTAGAAGTGACTAAAAAAGGTGAGTAATTCAGTTATGGGATTTAACATTTCCTTTAGATTACTTCAGAGATTCGTTTTTTTTGTTATTTTTTTAACTTTACAAATTTGTACATACATTACACTGAAAAAGAGGATCCAGATTTGTCAGTTCTGTGTTGAACTTCTGAAAGCGTTCTTGTCTTTTGGAGCTCTTAACCTCTTTTTTTTTTTTCTGAGCTCTCCACGGATACTGAAGTCACATCAGCTAACTTTGCATATGACGACACACAGTCAAAGCATTGCCCTTTGAGGCCATGCTCTGGCTTTTATACCTTTTAAAAAAAGAAGAAAGAAAAAAAAAAAAAAAAAAATTATATAAAATATAGATATATATATATATATAAAAAAAAATTATTTATTTTTTTTTTTCGGGGGGGGGGGGGGATTCATGCACGTTAACAAACAAATGTATTAAACCCAAAGTAATGTCTTCAAGGTTATTTTTGTGTTAGATACAGTTTTAAAACACTTGAAGCTAAAAATAATAAATTCTCCATAGCTGGTTATTTAAGTTCCATTGGCGTGTCCTGTTCCGTATCCAAGTTTTATTTTCTTCTTTATTTATAGATCATAACACAGCAGAAAGGAACACGCCCTCCCCCATTGACCCAGAGGCCATTGAGGTGGACGTTAATTTCCAGCCGGATCCCACAGACCTGGTCCTGTCCAGCGTGCCGGGGGGAGAGCTGTTCAACCCCCGCAAGCACAAGTTCTCTGACGAGGAGCTGAAACCACAGCCGATGATCAAGAAGGCCAAAAAAGTGTTTGTTCCCGATGAACAGAAGGTGGTTAATTCATGACATAGTTTACAACTATAAGTGGCACAATTCACATGCCGTGACCTTTACTTTCCCCTGATCTTAGTAAGAAAGGACGCTCTTCTCCCTTGAGAGTTCAGAGACTGAATTCTGCGTAGACGTTTGACACTTTAATTCTCTTATTCAGTCAGGCATCACATCTTAGTTTTTTGGTCTGTAATTTTCACATTAAATCATCTGCAAACAAAGCATTTTTATCTACAGTATAGATCGACATTTTTTGCTATGCTTATAAAGATTTAATTCTGCTTCTTCGTTGTCTAGTGAAAGAGGAAAAAAAAAATCTTTATTCTTCATTTCCTCAGGATGAGAAATACTGGTCCAGGAGGAAGAAGAACAACCTGGCAGCGAAGCGTTCACGTGACGCACGGCGGCTGAAAGAGAACCAGATCACGGTGCGCGCCTCCTTCCTGGAGCGGGAAAATGGCGCACTCAGGCAGCAAGTTGCTGAGCTGCGGAAGGACTGTGGTCGCTGCAAGAACATCTTGGCCCGTTATGAGGCCAAGTATGGCCCGCTGTAGACACAAGGAAAAAGGGTTAGCAAACAAAAAACAAACAAAACAAACAAAAAAAAAAACCCAACTCAGAATATAGCCCATGAAGTATCAATGAGACCGAGGCAGAGCTCCCTTCCCCACAGAATCCAACCTGGACACAAACACCAAGGGAACCCAAGTATTCACTGTTGTCTTTTCTGAGCCCCGAGTCACTGTGTCGAGCTCCAGACACCATCTCTGATGAGATGTTGGAGTTTCAGATGCACACTGGCAGGCAGTGAGACATGATGGGAGCGGTGGTCACAAGAGGGCCTGTGGAGAGCGCCTGGCTCCTACACTCGGACAGGAAGTGGACTGGCGGCGCTCTCGTGGATGAGCAACATGTAGAAAAAAAAACACGGTTCATCTCAAGAAAGGCTCCCGGCTGTGGTAAAAGATAAAGAGCAAGCCGGTGCAGCAGCATCATCGCTGGCTGCCAAGAACTACAGATTTGATTGGTACACATCGTTCTTAATGGACCAAATCTTGAGCGTGGTCAGGCAGAGGTTGTATATTTTTCTTTTTTAGGGTGGAGCCCTGCCGTTTTTCACCTTTTCCTGTATTACTTCAAACTGGCGGAGGCTAAATAAAGGAACGGGAGTGACATTAATAGTGGCACTTCCACTCAGAATAGAGATGGAGAGCTCGGTTCAGCGCCAGAGGAAAAGCAGGGGGTCTGGAGGTGGTGCGGTTCAGTCAGTTCTTCCTTCTCGTAACCCACATGCACGTATATACGCACACAGAAACTATTTAAAATAACTGTACATACAGTCATTTTTCTGTTCCATTTTGTTTCGTGTGTTCTTACTGCGTGTAATTCATCATTGCACTCTTTCCTTTTTAAAAACAAACAACATCCATGCACATAGCGTGTAACAGATGGTAGCATTGACCTACCTTGTTTTACCACAACCAGTGGGAGACAGTAGCTTCCGTAGAGGAAAAAAAACCAGCTCCACCTGTAGATCGAAGCTACTCGGATTTTACCTTTTCTACTGATTATCTTTTAGAGACTTGCATTAGATTTTAACAAAGAAGAGCTATTTAAAAAAAAAAAAAAAGTATGACCTTACAGAGGGAGAGGTACTCCAGTTTCCTCCGTAGATGATTGTTGAAGGACTAAGTTTGATGATCTGGAGGGCCCTCGCTGATGGAGGGGTATTTTCACACGTAGAGATGTTTATTTCACTGCACACTGCAAGTAGAGGGTGCTAGAGTCTGGCTGCCAAAGGTTTGTGACACTGGATATCTTTTTTTTGTCTTTTTTAAATCTTGGAAAAAAATGTAGCCAAGTTAAAAGTTGAGTGCTTTTTAAATGTAAATACCAGACTATCTCTTGGTCTTTATTTCCCAGGACAAGGACTCCAAGGATGTCTTTTATTAACTCAGCTCCTATTCTGATATTTGAGTCGTCATGGATGATAATAACACATCTGTTGATTATGATATACAACAATATGACAGTTTTTGATTTTTTCCTTTGACAAACAATAAGTATATAATCAAACCAATGACTGAGCAGGGAATTTCATGGGTAAACTGTGCTTTTGGATTTTTCTAAAAAACAGATTTATATTGTTATTTAGTATTTTGGGTTTCTTTCCTCTTGTGTCTATCAGACAACGGGCAGAGCACACTCCTATTTACCTCCTCCAGCATGTCCTAGTCTGGATGGTTTGAAGTGAAGTAGGGCTATAAAGTGTTGGTTGAAGTGGACGGCACAGATAAAGCAGCTTGGCTCACGCTTGAGTCAGTTTCTCTTTAGTAAAACACGTCAGACTGTTAGGAGATCCTTTCGTCTACAGCATCTTCAGCTGAGGCACATTTTGAGATCGGTTGGCTCGTGCTCAAAATCAATATAATCTTTGGAAGAAAATTATTGTGGCAATAATGCTTTTATGGAATGCTTGTTTCATTTCTGTACTTCAGTCCAAGAGTACTTTTATTAATCTCTTAATTATGATAATGATGTTATATGTAAAGTTGTTATGATGTACTAAATAGAAATGTCCCAAAGTCATTTGTGCTTCCAGTTAGATCCTCCATGTAAAGGATCCTAATGCATGAAACAAAGTAAACCTGTTCTGTTCGCTTTTTTTTTTCCTTGTCAATTTTACACAAAGTGTACTTAATGTCTGTAAATCATCGCTGAAAGCTGGATATGCTTTTGGTTGGCTATGCTGATGGTATATTGTACAGTTGAGTGTGAAGAAAAGGCAGAAGGTCTTTGCTATGATGTCCTTTGTTGTTGGCACAACAGCACCACCTATCTCTCTGCAGCCTGTCCTCCACAACCTGGCTGAAAACAGCATCTGATCACTGTGTCCACACCTTCTATAAAGTTTACTAAAGATTGATCTATATTTACATACGTTTCTGACTCGGGTTGGTGCTCTTGTGTCTGTCTTTTTTTGTTTTTTTTTTCCTTTTTTACATGTAAAAATATACTTTGCATTGACATTCAAACTTGACTGCTTTATGCTGATTACTCATCAGTCTAGCTGATGAGTTTTTTTTTTTTTTTTTTAACTTAATAAAGATATTCTACTTAAGACTAAATGAAGGTACTGGCCAGCCGGCCCTTCTGGGGGATAATAAATCATGAAAGTGTTTCATTAAATATGACTAGAGCATGTAGCAGTCCTTCATTTTCTGGCATGCAGCACCTCATGAAACTGGCTCATAAGAACTCTGTGATGGGCACCAGTTTGATCCACTTCCACACGTGGCAGCTGGTTGGAGGAAAATAGCAGCATTGATTTAACCTCATGAGTGCAGTCATGCCTGTTGTCACCTATAGACCGAGGTAGCTGCTGAGCCTCTGAGACGATGACTGTTAGTGTTTCCCCATATAAACAAATCTTTGTCTTGCGGTAAAGATTTTTAATCCAACTTTCTTGGAAGATGTTACAACAAAAGGAAGATTACTTTCTTCTCAGTAACTGTAACATTGGGATTTGTCACTCCCATTGACACCAGAAGATTTAAATTTGATTGTATTGATTGATCTGTCCAGAGGGAGATGTTTGGTCTGGAGAAGCTGGTCCCATCAGGCTGCAATGGTGCAAACAGTGCAGTTCACTGAAGGTTCTGGTCTGAAACTGTTTCCACTGGTTTCAAGGGCATCGAATACATTATTTTTTTAATTCCTCACATTAGTTAAACTACCCCTTAAAAAAAAGTAAACGTCTGTTGAAAAGTTTTGTGGCGTTTTGCTTTGTCTTCTTTTTATATAAATGTGTTTTTGTAAGTGTACCTGATACATGCAACTGTACTATCATGTTCTAACTGTATCTTGTAATATGCTTATGAAATAAAAAGGAATCTAATGACATGGACTCCTGCTTTGACCTGACTTAGTGTCATTGAGCAGCTGCAGCAGGGCTGATGGGACGTGTGCTGAGAGGAACAATGGATGACAAAAGGAGCACAGTTTGGTGGACAAATGATTCTTGTTCCTTGTCTGCACTCACTCCAAAATTTAGAAATTGTTATTTTACTATTGGGCAGATGTTCTTTTTGTTTTTTTTTTTGGAGAAACATCCTCTATGTTTGCTTCAGCCGAGCTGCTCATCAGTATTCCAGAGGAGCAGGAGATGTTGCGTAATGATCACATCGGCACACAGGGGAGATTTGTTGCGTAACAGCAGCAGCCTCAAAGAGCAGTGGGATGGGTGTGTGTCTGTGTCGGGTATGGAGGGGGGGGGGGGGCAGGGATGAAAGAGGAGGGAGGATGTGGCTAAGGGATGGACGGACAAAAGACAGAGGACAGGAGGGATGTGAGCTCAGACATGTGAGCTCAGGAAAGGAGGGAGGCAGGGAGGAGAGCCAAACAGAACCTCAGCTATGCATGTTAAAGCCACGCCACTGCGTCCACACAACCTTTCAGCCGGTTATGCAGAGACGCAGGACAGATGGACGGACAGGCAGAGCGCAGGCTGATGAAATGTAAAGTAATATCTGCTGGGATGAGGCCAGCTGAGGTGGGTGGTGAGCAATCTGGCAGCTCACCATGTGAGAACTCCATCGTTGCTTTGCATTATTGATCAAACATCACTTGAATTTGTTTACTGCAATCAACGCATTGCTCACCAATTTCAATCTGGTGGTTTTTTTTTTTTTTAAAAACCATCTTTGATCTGCAACATGTCCAGCTTTAACACAGTGGGACACACAGACACACAGGAGAAATGAAGGTAGATTTATCTCGCATACCGTCACTGCATAAATACAATGAGGACACACGATTTCTTTATTTCCCATGCTTGTTTTTGCAGTCTTTTTTTTTATTACAAACTTAAAAAAGAATCTGATACAATAAGAAACAGCAGTAGTAACTCCCCATTCCCGAGGGGCAACACAGAAAACAGGTCATTGCATTAAAGTAGTGAAAGATTCATTAGACATCTACGGGTGTACAGATCTGATACAAAATAGGAAAAAAAATTAAATACAGGCAGGAAACAAAGCATGACATATATATATGTATATCAGAACTTATAATTGCATCTATTGTAATCTGAAATGTTAAAGTTTATGTAAAAAATAATTTTCTTTTGACAATTAAATATTCCAGTGCAAAATAAAATGCACACAACAATATGAGGACATCAGAATAGAAAATCCCCCCCCCTTCATTCTCATTCAGCCCTGTTTGTGGAGAAGCCTGCATCCAGAGTGGATTTATATTAACAGTAATTTCCCTCCACATGCAAAAAATAGACCAGTCAAAGAGGACAAACCATCAGATCACACAGAAATGCATCATTTTGGACACATTGGATGATTCCCTCAAAGACTTAATGTACCCTCCCCACAGGCTGCTGAGCATCTTAAAACAGGCCCATCATTTCCTACATCCTTCCAAACAGCACCGCCCCACTGAAGAGAGAGCAGATTTGTTTTTTCCTCAGGTGCAGAGAGGTAGAAACCCATTGAATCCCCTCAGGGACATTTAAGATCATGTCATTATGTTGCGCTGGAGAAGGGGAGCATCTGTGTTAGCTAAGAGTCTGATATGGCTATTGTACTGGGTACCAAAAAGCTTCTCTTGATCCTGTGACCAAGAAAAGAACAGAAGTTGAAACAAAGTAAACCTGATGGATAAAAATACTGATTTTTTTTTTTTTTGGAAAGGATAATTGCTGCCAGGAAAATTTTTTAAATGCATTGTTTTGTTACAATAAATCAGGGTTTCCAAAGAAGCATTTGTACTGAAATGGCATACATAAAATGCACTAAATATAAATCTGAACTGTGGCAATTTTTGGTTTAAAATGTACTGCCTGTGGGAGTAGTGTTGTCGACTGCCCTGGGAGCACACAAATTCATATTGGCCATCTTTTCCTACACAGACCCACAGAAAACATTCACTTCTTAAACGCCATATCCAAACTGGAGAATACATTTACCCGTCTTATTAGACAAATGCTGTACAAGGTACAATAAACATTCAATACTTTATTCTGTACATCTTTATTTTGTCTCAGTTTGCATATATTCATGTTACTTTTCTGAAAATATAACTTCAGCATGTAAGAAACTAAACAAATAATCTGAACATAAGAACTTTTTTTTACTCACACACACTCTCATACACTCACACACACACACACACCTGGAGTTGTCATGTCTCATGACTTATACAAATGTAAGTGACAAGTTCAAAAATCAACAATTTAGGAATACTGAAAATAACTTACAAAAACAAAAAGTAGAAATCTTTCCCTTGCATTTGTATCCCCACCCCACCCCCTTGGGGAAAACGAGAACAAACCGTGTACGTATATGACAACATGTCACACTGCAAAAACTGTTGTGACCACAAGTCATGGGTCCTTGAGTCATCTTAGGCAAAGTCTGGAAAACATTCAAATAAATAGCTAAGAATAAAGGTATAATGGCATCTGTTGTCCACCATTGTGTTGCAATTAAATATAAACATATCCCCTCTTAAATTCTAGAGCATTTCATATCAGCTGAATAAAAAAGTGAATGAACCAGACGGAGGACAGAATGTTCCAGAGCCGATGTCTGGAGACACGGCGTCGGGAGCCCAGTGATAAAGTGCCGGACAGCTAGAGGTTACGCTTCCCTGTTGACCAACGGTGACATACGAGTCAGCTGTTAAACGTACGGTTGGAGACATCAGAATTCTAACAAGAGGACCCCCCCCCCACCACACACACACACACACACACACACCTTTGTATCCGTGTTCAGGATGCAGCTCAACCCTAACTGTACAATTCTGACTCTCAGCCCGAGGAGTCGAGCTCGCTGAAGAATTTCAAGAGGAGGGAGAGAATAGCGCGAGCCTCTTGCTTCAATACCATTTAAGCTCAACAGAAACGTGCTCTGAGTTTTAAAGCGTCTCTTCAGCCGAGCCAACACACTGGACAACGCAAAGGCAACAGAATCATCTCGCCGTTTCTCTCCCATCTCCCTCCCTCCCTGGTGTGCAGAGGAAAACCTCTCCTTCATAGTCAAAGTCATGCTAAGCCATTTATCACAATCCCCACTGCTTAACTGCTGCATCCCCCTCCCCCCCCCCCCCGTTCACCTTCACACGCTGCTGATGGGAACGTGCACGTTAATGCATGTGGTGCGGGCATGTTATTCATTTCCCTGTGCGTGTCGATTGAGGTGTTACCTCGTGGCTATCGTTCAAAATTCACATTCACAAAAGGTTCTTTCCAACCTTCACAGCAACAATACATTCTTCTACATCCCTTCTGTCCCTTCTCCCGCTTTCACATCATTTCATCCCTGGTCATGTACACCTTCCAGCTAACGAGAACCTGCTTTCAATATACATCCGTCCAACAGACAACCGGTCCCTCGATCAAGCTGGACCACAACAAAACAAAGCAGGACTACATGAATGCACACAGAGCGCCCCTCCTCCTCCTCCTCCTCCCCCTCCTCCTCCTCCATCTCTGTGTTTGTGGCAAGTAGGGCAGAGCAGATTGCAGAGCAAAGTGCTGAGTTTTCCACAGCCGTCTTTCCCTGCAGGACTTGGCAAAGTCCTTTTTCACAGCATGACAGTGCAGTGCAAAATGGAGCTATACTACAGTTGAGTCCATCAGACTACAAGTTGAGAAAAAAACAAAAACATTGGATGCAAAAATAAAAATTTTAGCAAAGACTGAAGGTATAGGAGAAAAAAAAAAAAAGATCACCCCATCACAGTCTTGTCAACTTAGTAAAGGTGACAAGGAAGAGCAACGACATGGGAACGGCAAGGTTGGGGGGTTTAAGAGTTACAAAACACTTTACGTGAAATATTCATTGGACATGTATTTTTTTTCCTCTTTATAGTAAAACTAATTCTTGACATTTATTAGCATTAGAACAAATTGTTAGAAAAACTGAAAACGTGTGGTGCATCAGTCCAACAGCCAACTCTTCCTCCAACAGTCATTAGAAATGAAGGCTTAGTTGGCCAGCACAACGGGCTGGAAGGACTGGCTAGGATATTGCAGGCTGTAGCTTCCCAAACCCTCCACAAATGGGGGCTTCTCCATGTACGAGATTCCTCCGTTGCTGCCGATGACGTTCACACTCTGGGCAGGAGGGCTGGAGAACGGGTCAAAGGACGGATTGGCGTTGACAGTGTGCGGAGGTTGGAAAGGGCTGGCTTGAGGCTGCATGGGCTGGGTGTCGGTATCAAAGTACAGGGGGCCTGGGGATCCTGGGTAGACAAACTCTTTGGCGTTGGGAGAGAGCTGGCTGGGGATGGGACCTCCGAGGGAGTGCAAAGACAGAGAAAGGGGCTTGTGCTTGAGCAGTTCTGGCGCTGAGATATTGGTAGGAGAGCGGGAGAGCATCCTCTGGGAAGGCGGCACAATGACACCAGAGCCGGTCGCCAGCCCCGCCCCGCTGCACTTCTTCATTTTGGTGGAGCCGAATTTAGTGGCAGCGAAGCTGGCAGTGGTGAAGGTGATGGGTTGTGGGCGGGCGGGAGGGAGAGTGGAGGGCGGCTGCTGAGTGGAGAGGTAGGGCAGCCCGCTGCTTGGAGGAGAAGGGGTAGAGGTGTTGGATGAGTGGATGCCAGGGTCGGTGGGAGTGCTGGAGCTGGGGTAGCTGAAGAGCCCAGGGCAGGACTGGGTGGACAGAGGTGTGGGGGAGCTGGAGAGGGACGGCATGAGGGCAGGAGATGCTTGGCTTCCAATTGGCACAAATACCTGAGCTTCTGGGTTAAAGCCCAGGCTCTTGGCCTCCTCAGCTTCTGCATCTCCTTTACCCTCTTTGCTCGAGCCCTCACTTCCCTCGTCATCACAGCCGAGACCTGGAGGATCCTCCAGGTAGAGCACCTTCACGGCACCCTTCTCTCCAATCTGGTAGGACACCTCATAAGGGTCGATCCACACGCTGAGCTCTGCGGGTACGTTTGCACGAACTTCCTCTGTGTCCAGGCCGCTTCTTTTGGCAGCCAACTCCACCACGGGGTCCCGCGGCGCTCCAAGGTGGATGCAGCGGAACGCAGAACCCCTCAGCGGGGCCTCGGGGTACCAGTGCCCCTCAAAACGAGACATCAGTATCCTCTCCAGCTCCTCGCCGAACAGGTCAGCTCGACGCCGAGGCAGCTTGTTGTACAAGTAGGACACAATGAAGTTGAGGGCAACCTTTACCTCTAGATGCATGGCTGCACCAGGTTAGCGCCGTTGTTGGAACCAAATGTTTGAGATGATGGTGGTGGAGGTGACAGGGAGGCGATGCACTTGTATGAACTTTGTTCCTCTGGATTATTGGGAAGTGCGTGATTGTTTTATATTTGCCATGTTGAAAAGGCACCTTAAAGGCTGAGGCAGCTGGTTGTTGTATTTAGAGATCCAACTGTGAAGACAGAAGACAGACATTATTTTACCTTTATGCATCGGCTGATAGTTAAACATATTCTAGACAAAGTCATTCTCGTTCTGGATTAGCTTATGTTTCAAGGTCAAATATAGGAAATTTAACAAAGTTCAATAGAAATGCAGTATTTCCATGAAGCTGAATACAAGAGTAAGAATATGATGGTTTAATGTTTGCTTTCCTCTCAGCACAAGGCTGACACACACAAGAAGATTCTTGCCAAAGCAGCAATATCATTAAACTGGACCATTTTATATTTTGGATCCATCATCAACAGGATTTATACATGAATGTAACAGATGCTGCATTGCAAGCTTCATAAATCCTGTAAAATCTCAATATAATCCCATAAAGTGCTTCTATCATAACGGTTCTAACTTGACGACAGAGTCCATTCCTCAGCAAACAGAAGGAAAGATTACAAGAAAAACAAAAAACAAAAAGAAACTCCACAAGACATACTGGTGAAGGAGAAAATGGCAGTGCATTTAACAGTCAGAACACAACTTCCCAGCATGCAATGTGCACCATCACCTCCCCTCCCCACACACACACACACACAAACAGTTCCCTCACATTCACGTCCCTGACAGATGGAGATTCAGCAGCTGAGATTAGGACGCCTCCATTTAAAGACAATTCTAATGTTATTAGAGATAAAGCTGGACAGGGTGGGTGCAGGGCTGCAGGGGTGAGAGGTCAACATTTACGTCTTCCCTTCACGTGACATTGACGGACCAGATTGCTAGGATGAGGCTATAAATGAGGCCCCCCGTTTGTGGAACAAACTGATCTAAACCACCTTGATTAAAAATTTGTGACGGTGAAAGGAAACGCTCCGACAGTCAGAGTCATATTCTGCATTTAATACCACTCGATGTGGAAAACGGGAAAGAGACACAATGTCATCCAATGACATTTTAGGTGCAGCTTGCATGTGTAGACTATGCAATTTCAGCAAGCTTTTAAATTATATCTTCCGTATTCACACAATACCCACAACTACACCCGCATCAGAATCCTTCCTGGTCAGCTAGAGCTGCTTTTATTCCAGCAGGGCCCTTTTGTTGTGGATGAGATAATCAGCAGGCTCTTGGTGTTATTTTTGTTTACATGGGCTCATTGTGAGATCAGTGCACATGTCAGGTTTCAACCATTAGGCTTGCAAAAAGCATAAAAACCTTATCAGAAGTGATGTATTTTAGGGTGACAGTTGCATAAAGAGGCCTGCCTGCACGTGAGATATATATATTTAATCCGATTTGTCCCTTCATCCCTCCGTTTTCTCCCAATAAATTATTGCAATTCAAATATTTTGCGCATGAATGCCAGAATAAAGATGCATGTGCAAGAGAAAGGACAAAAGTGTTCCAGGTTTGCATAAGTGAAACAAAGCTGGAAAAGAAAGGCAGCAGCAGGGTCTACCTGGGGATTAGTCGTGTCAGTCAAAAGGCACTGGAGCATGGAGGACACTGGTTTCACTGGGATGCAAGTGAAGAGTCCCTCCCTGACCAATTTTACCAATAAACGATTTAATAGGACTAATTAAATGGTGAACAGCTAATTGAGGATTAAGCCGCGAAAAGAGAGGGGGTTTCTCAGCATAAACATCCCCGTTAAACACCACAAGAAACATCAGATGAACAGACTTTAAAAGGCTCACTCCAGCCAGGGCACAAATAAAAGGATAAGACAAAAACAAAAGCTGTATCCAGTAACTGAACCAGAGCGGCCATTCATTACACTCAAGAGCATTTGATGGAAAGCTTCTAGAAGGAAAAACACCAGCACATTTCAACACGCCGTTTTCTACCCACTTATGTAGGTTTATGAATACATTTAAACAAAATGAGCTCAGCTCGCGGACCAGCTGACCGTTAATTACTCACCTATCGTAGTGATGCACGAGCCCGTTTTATTCCCTCGTAATATCTCTGGATTCAAGGCGGATGTGTCGAGTCAGGGGACCAAATGTTTGATATTTTTCAACCTCAGCATTGCAGGGATTTTGTCCCAATACTGTTCACATTCTCAGACGGTCTAGGCGTTTTTTCCCTCTTCGTCTTCGGCTGTCACTTGGCTCGGAGTGTCCAGTGAAACTTTACTGTTTGACAACCCGGCGTATTTATACACTGTGAGTCGCCCACACCCCGTGACGACAGGGACTACTTTTTTCAACAAAAGTACTAATATTTGATCTATAAAACATATTTAGGATAATTCATGAGATGTTTTTTTTTTTTTTTTATTTTATTGCTTTTTACCCCATATATTTTCACCAGTATATCTGTTAACTTAGCACTTAATTACATTCTGTTCATTCTGTTCAGGGATACATTTCAAAGATGTTCTGTTTTAGAAGCCGAAATAAAAAAAAAAAAAAAAAATTTCGAGTCAGTACTTTCTAGAAGCCACGTGGATAAAAGCTTTTATAACGAGATTAGAACTCTGAATTTTATTTTCTCTTAAAATAGAAAATTATCATCAGGGCTCTAGTTTATGTGGCGGAGCGATATGGTTGTTACTTTCGGTGTCGAACAATTTACTAAAAATATAAATTGTGATAGCAACAGAGTCTCTATTGGCTTAGATGGAGGAGAGCACGCAGACTATTGGACTCCCGCAGCTAAAGCATCCTGGGAAATGATGTTCTCTACCCTGAAAAAAGAAACATTTATAAAAAGCTTTATTAGTGCCTTAAATGTGTTTAAGGCCTCCAAATCTATCTTTTATTATGCATTAGGGTTAGGGTTTCATTTATTTTTCATTAAGTTGGACTTTAAATAAACTTTTCTTACAGTATTTTTTGATTGGCTGGTAATTTTACAAATATGTGAAACGCCATTAAAACAAAAGTATTCAGGGGCATTTAGGTGACTGTTCCAGGTAAAAATTTGAGACATATAAAATTGCCACGTATCTCGTACAGAGAGTACTTTATTGCATTTTGTGAGGTAGGCCAGAAGGAAAATATAAATTTAGACCATGAAAATAACCCCCCCCCCAAAAAAAAAAAACCAAAACAAAAAGAAAAAAGAATATATAAGTCCTCCAACTAATGATAAAGCTTAGGTTTATGTCAAAAGAAGTATTCAAAGGTGTTAACCATAGTATATGGCATATTGTTAGGCTACTAGGCTAAATGTTGTTGCTTGATGCAATTTAAACACATTGACTTCATACAAAGACAAACAAATAAATGCATATGCTAGTTAATCCATTTAATTTATTTCATGTCAAGCTTCCAGTCCCCGGGTCCACCACATCCACATCCAACATGAAAAACTTATTACAACAACAGTAAATACTGTAGCAAATCATGAAGCAATTGTCTTTTTAAATTCTCTTTTATTCAAAAATCAAGGGAAAGGTCACAAGTGACAGCCAGCTTAGATAAAGGACATCCAAAAATGAAATGCAGTGGGAATGCTGATAAATGACAGTTCTTGGTTTTGTAATATAAACTTATTGATCTGAGGCATTATTAGCAATTCTGCAGCCATCTCTGTTGTTTTGAAGAGTGGCTTCTTGGATAGTCCCTGTAGGAGTCACCAGACAGAGGCCATCCTTGCCCTGTTGTGATTGGTCTGGTATGTTCTGTACCGGTGGCTGTGAATGGGAGGTTCAAGCAGAGCCATTTCATGAGAGAGAATTTTCTTGAAGTGAATGGATATGACTGAGCAGGGTATGGTGTCTCTTCTCAAGTATACAATTTTTTTTTTAAAACAAATTTTATTTAAAGAATTTGAACAATGCCATTATTAAAAAGTCCATAATAAATACAAATACATGCTGGAAAAAGTTACTAATCTTGTCTTCATGTGTCTAAACTGGAAGGCTGTAAATAATGTCCTCTAAAACAATTCTGCGCAACAAGCAGGTACATTTCTAACACATTTTATAAAAATGTTTTCTTATTTACAAAGAAATGATCAGTTTCCAGAATGAGGAAGATCATACCAGAGGGAACATCTTATACTTTACAGCATTTAAAATGAGTCATTTAAGAGTCATCGTTACTCTGGTTCACGTATTTCTCTCTAAGAAAAAAAAAAATTTCATGAGAGTTACTTACTTGAGCTGAAACCTAATTTTGGTGTTAATTAATCAACAGTTTTAATTAAACAGTAAGTATGAGCCTATTTTATACACGTCATGGAGACTTGTGTGGCTCTCTCACGAAGCCTATGTGATCTAAATGAATAAACAGAAGCTTTTATTTTACTCTGTATTTTATTTTGGCCAACTTCTTCTTTAGAAAAATCACAAAACTCCAGCATAGTGATACATGCTGATGAATCCACTCTGGATGAATCTTAACAGATCACTCTGATCTTAACAGATCAGAGTCATCCTCACTGGCTACGAGAGCTATCATTGCTGGTAATCTGTGAGCAAAGTTGATCTGTTCAATCAGGTAGAACTACCCACACAATCTTCACATAGCCACCTGTGTTAGATTATGTTGGGCTGTTTATTTTCACAGTGCATCATATTTTCGAAAATGATCATATGTTTTGGGAAAGCTACATAATAAAGTAGGGAACAAAGATTATTACAGGTAAGGATTAAGGAGCAATATCATCCAGTTTAGTGGAGTGCAGTTATACAGTCATGGAAAAAATTATTAGACCACCCTTGTTTTCTTCAGTTTCTTGTTCATTTTAATGCCTGGTACAACTAAAGGTACATTTGTTTGGACAAACATAACGATAACCATAAAGATTGCTCACAAGAGTTTTATTTAAGAGCTGATATCTTACCATTTTCCATGGTTTTCTTGATTATAACCTAAATCACTTAAGTTTTTACATCAATAGCTATGGCGTTGTACTGCCAAAAACACTGCTTTTATGCATTCAGTGTTTTCTTTTCTGTCTGTTTTAGTCACATGATGCTGTTTAGTGGTACCAGGTATTAAAATGAACAAGAAAGTGAAGAAAAAATGGTGGTCTAATAATTTTTTCCAAGACTGTATACTGATATGTTAAATCTGGAGCAGTTTGGAGTTAACACTTACTTTATGTGTGTCTGTGCGTTTTTTTTCTAAGTAGATAATGTTCTAATATAAGTTCATGTTTTAAAGAAGCAAGAGGGTTTTAGCACCTTTCTTCAGGAATATTAAAATTAGTAGAAAAACTTTACACATAGGAATTGGTTTTATAGCATTTTTCTATCATCTTTGAACCTAAAGTATGGTTATCAGTCCATTCATCTATCTATTAACATTCACTTATCTGGACTGAGGTTGTGAGGACGGCAGCCTGGGCAGAGAGGCCCAGACCTCCCTGTACCCGACCAAATCTGTCAGCTATTCCTGGAGGATACAGAGGTCTGACCCTCAGTGACTGAAACTGGCATCAAATACATGGTTTAAAATCAGCTGACAGATGTTGTGGGACAATTTCTATGATAGACTCTAGCAGATCCCCATGACCCTGCATGGGTATTGTGGATGGATGGATGGATGGATGGATGGATGGATGGATGGATGGATGGATATATTATATGTGCCTTATATGATGGTAGCCAGGCTGACAGATGAGGTTAGACAGGAATCTCCATGGACTATGATGTTTGCAGATGACATTGTGATCTGTAGTGAGAGCAGAGAACAGGTGGAGGAAAATCTACAGAGGTGGAGGTGTGTCCTGGAAAGGAGAGGAATGAAGGTTAGCTGCAGGAAGACAGAATACATGTGTGTGAATGAGAGGGACCCAAGTGAAAGAGTGAGGCTACAGGGAGCAGAGATGAAGAAGGTGGAGGATTTTAAGAACTTAGGATCAACAGTCCAGACCAATAGAGTGTGGAAAAGAGGTGAAGAAGCATGTGCAAGCAGGTTGAAATGGGTGGAGAAAGGTTTCAGGTGTAATATGTGACAAAATGGTATGAGCAAGAATGAAAGGAAAGATGCTCGAGATCGTGGAGAGACCTGCAATGTTGTCTGATTCAGAGACTGTGGCACTGAGGAAAAGACAGGCGGCAGAATTGGAGGTTAAAAAGTTGAGGTTCTGTTTAGGAGTGACGAGGATGGATAGGATCAGGGAGAACATCAGAAAGACAGCATATGATAGAAGTTCTGGAGAGAAAGTCAGAGTGACCAGACTGAGATGGTTTGGACACGTACAGAGGAGGGATAGTGAATACATCAGTAGAAGGATGGATAAGGTTGGAAGTGACAGGCAGGAGGTCTAGAAGAAGACCAAAGAGATTTATGGATGCAGTGATAGAGGACATGAAGTTGGTGTGAGAGAAGAAGATGCAGAGGACAGAGTTAGATGGAGGCAGATGATTCACCTGTAGCCACCCCTGAAGGGAACAGTTGAAAGGAAAAGGAAAATATGTGTGTATTATATATAATACACATGTATCTCATGTTGTCAGTACTTCAAAGTAACTACTCAAAAGAAAGAAAATGAACACAAGCAGATCAGACTATTTTGTTACAGAGATTGCATATTTTGACAGCTTGTTTGCATTATCAGAGCTTTATTTGTGCAACCAGTTCTTAAAAGGTTTGATGTTTTAGTAATAAATTTTGATTTGTGAATGTAAAATGTATTTTAGACAATAAAAAGATTTGTCACATGGGAACATCTTCTTATCATTAATCCATGCACCCCCCCCCCCCCCCCCACACACACACCTCCAATCAGAGCTGGAAGTGAGGGGGAAATTTTTATTGTTGTTTATAGTGACGTCATGTCGAGGCGACACTAAAGGAGAATGAACTACAAAATGGCGCATTACTGTCTGACTGTCACCAGACTCCGGGTAAGAAAACGTTATTTTATGATTACAGAGTTGCTTTCGGTCTTGCTGCAGTCGAAATGACGCGTGACAATAAATCCCTGAGCTCCGTGGTTCAGCCGCCATCAGCTGTTTGACCCACAGCGGTTAAAAACGCGGAGCAGAGCGCCAGAAGCTGCGTCAGGTCACAGCAGCAGAGTCCCCCAGCTGGGACCTGACAACAACAACAACAACAACAACAACAACAACAACAGCCTGTTAGTGACGGACAACGAGCATCATTAAACCCGTTCTCACACGTGTTATTTATAAACACCTTTTTCACTCTACATGAGCTTAGCAGGCGCTTTAAACGGCCCTGACTCAGCTGCTGTTTCCAAGGTGATCACAAGGTTACGTGTTTTTATTGCGCACCTAATTACAGTTCACTCAGCGTGTTTCTGCTTCTCCAGTCCGCCGAGCACATTAGATGCTTTCTGTCAGAATGTTTAAAAAATAATCACATTTAATCACAGTGATGTTACTTTTCGGTTTGAGATGAAACAGACATTCATATAAATGAATGAGTGAATGAATGACTTTGCAGTTTGTTTTTTAAACACTTCCAAGCCACGTGACCCAGTGACTCCAAACCAAACACAAGTCAGATTGATTCCCTCTTTTTTTTAATTGCATTTGATTACTACAATGAAATGTGATTATTTGACACATATGACGATGACATTATGATAATATATGCCAACAAAAAGATGCCTTGCCAGATCATGTGCACATAGCAGAAGCTTATTGAATTAAACTTAAACTTAAACTAACTTCACCACGGTTGACATTTACAGGTGTGTTTCATTTGAATGATGGATACATGTAGCGTTTTTCAGAGAAGATTCTACTCTTGGTGCGCTGATGGCTCATGTATAATATACTATAATGCTTATATAATCATAAATACTAGTAGGATGGAAAATTTAAGAAGCTGAATATCCCTTTTGTGTTACATATTAATAGCAGTGAGACAAGAAACAGAAAGTGAACCCATTATGAATTTCAGCATGGTCATTTAATCCTAGGTGTCACTTACTTTTCCCACTGGCAGTATGAATAAATGAATAAATGAATGTGAATTACAGGAACATGAAAGAAACCAGCCATTATAACTGATGGTTGTGTGTGTGGGGATCATTTTGCATTTCCAATACTTGTAATCTATATAATGAACAGACCTGAGTGAGTTGATCAACTCAACATACCAATCACGTTAAAAGCGCAAAACATTTTGAATTGTGAAACACATAAGACAGACTAAATCCCTGAAGTATTGTGTCAACATTACTTGTGGCCACCTCTCTCCCAGTCTCTCAGTATAGGTTTTATTGGCTCAAATGCTGGCCATCACTGTAGCTTCATTCTTTTGTTTTTCCTTTAGGTTTTTAGAGACTACCATTATGAATTGCTAACATTGCTGACCTTTTTTTTTTTTTTTTTTTTTTTTTTTTTAAGCAAAGTTGACACAAGCTTTTGTAATGGTAGATTCTGGGTGTGCTCTTGTATGTTCTAGCAGTGACTGTACACTTGCATTGTTTGGACAGACTAATCAGTTCACTGTTATGTTGCTTGGACCAATACAGATGTGTCATAGATGGCTCCCCTGAAGCTGACAGGGTCCCACTCTGCAGTAGGATCCAATAAAGACCCCATACAGTCGCTTCTCTCAACTAAAACTGCCTGCATTTCCTGCTGCTCCCAATCATTTTTAAGAACTATGAAAAAGTTCCTGCGATCTGAAAGTACCTTTGGAGTACCTTTGGGTTTATGTCACATGTGTTTTTGTTGTTGTTGTTTTTTCTTTTCCTTGATGGCCCACAATTGTAGTTTTAGTTTAATCTGACCAGTCCCTCCTTATGGAAGATTTTGAGATCCCTATTTATTGAGCTCCAAAATGAAAATTGATGAAGGCTGTAAATTTGTTTTATAGCTAATGTCTGGAGAGTGTGAGGCAACATTAAAGGGTTCTGCATTGAGGCAGATTCTCCAATGAACGCTGTGTGAAGTAGTAAGGCTACTTTATTCAGAGTATGCAGTATACAGTCCTTACAGTATACTGTACTGTATGTGCATTTAAAATTTGTTATTTTAAATGCACCTCAGTGCTCTCTGTATGACTAGAAAGGACTAGTTACACCTCTTAATGGAGGTAAAAGCTCAGTTTTGTTTGCAAATATCTGCTGTAAGCCAAACGCCAGTGAGTAACTTTCCATCTTGGTTGCTTATTTACTCTTGTCTTTTTGTAATAAACGGTTTATTTCTTGTTGTTTGTTTATGTGTATACATCATCAGATACAGTTGAATGATTATCATTTGATCAGAAAGTACCACCCCTAAGATCACAGTTAAACATTTTGGTGTGAAAGAAACACCCATTGTGTACATGAAGATGCAGTGTTACAATTTGTTTGCCTCAAAAGGTTTGCAGTAACAGTGTCTGAAAATGTTAAACCCTCTCACTGTTATTGATTATCACAATTGATGTTGATGTGTGACAAGTCCAACTGAGCTATTTGCAACAAACAGGATTCTGCTTTTGTTCTTTTGTAAGATGAGCTGCCAGCGGAAGATATTTTTTTTATCAAACCCACCTGCTTTAGTCTCTGGTCACGCATCCTCTGTTTTCGATATCTTCACTGCCTCTCTTTCCCACACTTCAGAGTTTGTTTTTGTTCTAAACAGTATGATAAAATCTTGGCTATGATTTTGTTTCTCTGAATAATCTTCTCTTTCTCCTGGTCTAGCTGGCTCTTGGAACCGGGGCAAGACGGTTTCATGTCTCTGCAGGCTTCGGTGCCAAGGCCAGGGTGGCCATGAGCCGCTTCGAGCCGGGATCTGGTATTAATTATGAGAAGATGCATGAGAACATCAACATCGTGCGCAGGAGGTCAGCAGTTGCCCTTCTCAGAAATACTGAAGCCCTGCTGATTCTAGTTAAGCTCACGAGGGAGGACTGGTGTTTATTACAACTGTGTAGGCCAAAGCATGTGACATTTACAGTGTTCATTTGTTAAAACTGGTGAGGCCCAAGAGCTAAATAGACTTAGTGGTGGCTGTTAAAAGAACCTTTAAAGTGACAAGTGTTTTCTTTGATGATAATCTGTTTATACTTGGCAGGGGTTTTCCTTAATTCCTGGTAGTACATGGAAAAAGATACTTTCCCGATGTCTGTTATGACGCACCAAAACAGTTATATTAAACTTCCCAGGCTGGTCAGATAAATGGAGCAGAGTAGGATCTTGCACGGTGAACGTGACATTCATATGTTGTCCCGTAACTGCAATTTTCATCAAAAGAAAACCTGCATCCTGCGCTAAAACCACCACACAATAACATTTGTCCCAAATGTTCCCCATAATCCACCCCACCAGGCTCAACAGGCCCCTCACTCTGTCAGAGAAGATCGTGTACGGCCATCTGGACGATCCAGCAGGACAGGATCGACCGCGGCCGCACTTATCTGCGCCTGCGTCCGGACCGCGTGGCCATGCAGGATGCCACGGCCCAGATGGCCATGCTTCAGTTCATCAGCAGCGGCCTGCCAACGGTGGCGGTTCCCTCCACCATCCACTGCGATCACCTGATTGAAGCACAGATTGGAGGGGCTGAGGACCTCCAGAGGGCTAAGGTGAGAGGGAAACGGCTGGACTATAAACAGCTCTGTGTGGACTGTGTTTGTTTAATTGTGGAATAAAGACATATGGTATAGCCACACACCATACAAGATGACAGATGACAGCCCTAAACCTATGAGCTTAAAAGTGTGTGTCATGCTGATCTCATAATATCCTTTTGGCTCTTAGCTCAGTCTGTCATGGGGATTTTTCTGTGAATGCAATTTAATGACAAATGGTTACTCCTAATCCGCTTTCTTTGTAACTAATGGTGTATTTATGATTCGGCTAAGTTTATTTCATTGTCAGGACAAATTTTAGCGCATGCAAGAAAAATGATTTGATAGTATTTGATTTGCAGCCGGTAGAGATGAATGTGGCTCCAGGGGCAGTCAGTTGTCTGCAGACACAGTCAATGCCACAGTTTGGTTCAAAAATAAACCTGACCAAGTGTCTGACCCAAAGTGGTTGGTTAAACACATGCTTTGTGCACAGACTGAATAAAAGAACTCATAAGAGTAATGTCTTTTTTTAAGGCTGCTTGTGTGTGTGGGTATGAACATGGCCTGTCTTCAGAAAAAGCTTTACCCTTCTCACCATCTACTCTGTACACAGGAAGTGAACCAGGAAGTTTACAACTTTCTTGCAACTGCTGCTGCAAAATATGGGGTTGGCTTCTGGAAACCAGGCTCAGGCATCATCCATCAGGTACTTTAAGATAACACCATATCATTGTTAGGAAAATTTACAGAAACTCAGGAGCGATTCAGATTATAGAATAGGATTTTATTCTCGCGAGAAGGAGCAGTTTACAAGTCAGTGTCTGATGATGCCGAGGCCTGCAGCTGGTCTGAGAGTTTTCTGTTTTATACCACATGACTTCTTCATTATCATTGTTCTTCGCCATATGGTCAAGTCAGTTACCATGTAAGGCATACATGCATGCAAGTAATGTACACATTCGCTATGAGACCTGGACAAATTAGGGAGAAAGCAACATGGGCCACAAAAGATTAACGGTGCCACTATCATAGAGTTAACATAAATATATTACAACGGAATGGAAAACATACCAGCCACGCGACCCCAACTTAAAAGGTCAAAAGACGGCCTGCATCAGACCTCACGCATATATTGGGTCACAGAGAGTTGAAATACAGGATTTGTAAAAGGATAATAGCATAGAATAGTTTTTTTTAACAATAAAAATGTTAAAAATGAATTTCCTGATCTTGAAAAATATGTTTCTGTTAGTTGATTTTGTAATTTAAATTTATAGAGCCGTTAAAGTCATATCTACTTTCTGCTCTTGAAACGCCAGTTTTAATCAGGATTTAAAGAATCCAAGACGTGACTGACCACAGTTTCCCTGGTTTTTATGCAGATCATCCTGGAGAATTATGCCTACCCTGGAGTGATGCTGATTGGGACTGACTCCCACACTCCCAACGGAGGTGGTTTGGGCAGCGTTTGTATTGGAGTGGGTGGAGCTGATGCTGTAGATGTCATGGCTGGCATTCCTTGGGAGCTCAAGTGCCCCAAAGTGAGTCCCTGACTTCATCTGATACACTGTGAATTTATTTCAAAATCAGCCACGTTTCACTGGGTTTTTAACCACTGATTCACTAGTAAGCATGCCCTTTTCCTTCAGGTGATAGGAGTGAGATTGACAGGAACCCTGTCTGGCTGGACCTCCCCGAAAGATGTCATCCTGAAAGTAGCAGGGATCCTGACTGTGAAAGGTGGCACCGGGGCCATCGTGGAGTATCACGGGCCTGGAGTCGACTCAGTCTCCTGTACTGGTAAGAGAGGGATACAGAACAAGGTGTCAAAATGCTGTCGAGAGACTTTCTGTGTTTAGATATGACCTGCTTTTTTACCTGCTCTTAAAACAAATTTTTTTCATTCAGCCAGTAATATTGTGAATGGTCATTTCCAGGAATGGCCACTATCTGTAACATGGGTGCTGAGATTGGAGCCACTACATCCATTTTCCCCTACAACCACCGTATGAAGACATACCTGGAGAAAACTGGCCGTGGAGGTCAGCTTCTAACCGTTTGTTTCTGTTTATTGAGCCTCCATTCAGTTTGTCTGACCTCCATCTTTCTGTGGCACTCCTTCCCCAGAGATTGCTTCCATGGCTGATGAGTTCAAAGATGACTTGGTGCCAGATGAGGGCTGTGAATATGACCAAACCATTGAGATCAACCTGAGCGAGGTGGGTTAAAGCACTTTTGCCTCAGTGACTATTTAAGTCGGAGTGCATATATATCACTAGGATCAATGAATGACCACATTTTGTTTTCCACAGATGCTTTTACATGGAGACAATGTAAATACTTTATTAAGTCAAAATGCTGAAAATAATCAGATCTGCACTGGTTAGGGAGCCAGGATGGCTCTTAAAATACAGGTTTTGCAACTTTTTATTGGTGCAGTACTGTGTTTCCTTCAGTTTTTTTAATCCTTTTTCAGCTGAAGCCCCACATCAACGGACCTTTCACCCCTGACCTGGCTCATCCCGTGTCTGAGATCGGAGCCGTTGCCAAGAAGAGCGGCTGGCCCCTGGAGGTTAAAGTCGGTCGGTATTTGTGACACAGCTGTATTACCTTTCATTTTTCATACTTTTAATGCTTTGCCCAGTGAAATTTGATATGCCATTCTTTGTTTCTACTCACTGTATTATTGATGAGATATTCTCAGATGCATCATCAGATCAGCAGGCAACATAATTCCAATCATTGACATAAGAACAGAATATTACATATTGGTTAAGACTTCTTCTTTTTTTTTTTTTTTAAATCTCATGTCACATATTTGACGTGATCCTAAAAATAAACAAGTGCTTACATTCTGTAACTGTATGCTCTCATCTCAGGTTCCTCGTTCTCAGCTTTCTTCTTGCAATCATACCAACAGGTTTGATCGGCAGCTGCACCAATTCAAGCTACGAGGACATGGGCAGAGCAGCCTCTCTGGCCAAGCAGGCTCTGGATAAAGGTCTCAAGTGCAAGGCCCAGTTCACAGTTACACCTGGTTCTGAACAAATCCGTGCTACTATTGAGAGAGACGGATATGTGAGTCAGTAACTGTAGAAACTGGCAACCAATCGCATTTCCCCTTTTTAAGACTTAGCACGTTTGCTTTTATTTGAAAGCTGTTGATTTGTCTTCTCAAATGCACGTTGCTTCCCTTTCAGGCCAAGATCCTGAGTGATGTTGGTGGAATCGTGCTTGCTAATGCCTGCGGCCCCTGCATCGGCCAGTGGGACAGGTATGTGGCTGACTCAGAAAGGCCGACGTAAAAAAAAAAAACCGGACGGGATTCATACCTGTGGCCGATTCTTTGACCTCAGGTCAAAATATCTGAACAGCCAGTTGTCAGATTAGAATTTACAGCATTGCTGCTTTTTTTTTTGTCTTGTATTAGACCAGAGTAAAGTATAAGTTTTAAGGCACAAGAGACTAAAAGGTTTAAATTCTTGTCACACCACTTTTCCTTTTTTTTTTTTTTTTTTTAAATCTTTTTATTATGCATTAGCAGCTCTGTCACAAATCAGATGGCAAAGTGAAGCATGCACAAACAATCTATAATTAGCTAACTGATGGAAAATGTCCTACATTTCCTGAACATTTTATTCATATGACCTCATTACACATGTAATATAAGCATTGCTGTTTTTGTGGCAGGGATTTAGTCCTGAAGTGGAACATTGTGTTTAGCACCTGAAAACGCATCAGAGTAACACTCCATATTTTGACTTCTTTTTATTGTTGTTGTTGTTGTTGTTTTTTAGGAAAGATGTGAAAAAAGGAGAGAAGAATACAATCGTCACATCTTTCAACAGGAACTTCACTGCCAGGAACGATGCTAACCCAGCTACTCATGCTTTTGTCACCTCCCCTGAGGTGAGAGGCACAGCAACACATACGAGCCACTGCACACTGTGTATCAGTTGGTTGTGTAGATTTCACAGTAAACTCCTAATGTTTCAGTGGTAAGCATCAGGCTTTAAACAGTTTTCACTGTTACTGGTGGGCTGTTGTGTAATTTCACGTAGATCGTCACAGCCTTGGCTCTCGCTGGGACCCTCAGCTTCAACCCTGAGACTGACTACCTGACTGCTCCCAGTGGAGAGAAGTTTAAACTGGAACCTCCGACTGGCGATGAACTCCCCTCCAGAGACTTTGACCCGGGCCAGGACACCTACCAGCACCCCCCTGCAGAGAGCAGCTCAGTCAAGGTGATTTCTGTCTTCAGATACTGTCCTCACTCTCCACAGTCCACAAAATAACCACAGTACTAATCAAACTGAGTTAGTTTCTTTGTTTTGCTTTGAGAAAAAGTGAATAAGATTTATATCCAGCCCTGTTCTGATGTTGTGCAGGTAGATGTAAACCCCTCCAGTCACCGTCTGCAGCTGCTGGAGCCCTTTGACAATTGGCATGGGAAAGACCTGGAGGAGATGAGGGTCCTCATCAAGGTGAGCAGGAAATGGAAATGCCATCTTTAACTCATCAGGCAAGAGTTTTCTTACCTGAATAACAAAAAGAAAAAAGAAAAATAAATAGCAGGGAGAGAGTTCACTGAAACAGAGCAGTCTCTTTTGTTTGTTTACAGACTGTAGATCTGGTGACATTCTGCATGTAACGTACACATGCTGAGAACATTATGGTGGCTGCAGAGAGCTGCCATATTTTTAGATTCATTTGGTATTACAGAAGCAGGGCATGCTGCGTTTGATGTCACAAGGAGGTGTGGCACGCCTAGTTGGGGGGTGTCATGCCAGCTTTCCTGGAGTGGAAAAGGTTTTTGTTTGGCAGCATGAAGCTGGAACTGAGGCTGGTGGCAGCTTGTTTAAGTTATGAGAGGGAATAGTGTTTTAAAGGCTGATTTGCTACAGTGTTTCAGTGATAGAGTGAGGGGGGCCTGGTATCCTCCATTACTGTTTATGGGTTACTGGTGTCATAACACAATGCATTATAAAACTGACTTATTGTACAAGATGTAGCATTAACTTTGATCTGACAAAAAATGCGTACGTTCAAAGGTCATTTCTACCCCTCTTGGTATTACACTCATGACAGTAATTAAAGTTTTGGGAGTGTTCCTGTCTATGGTTTATGAATGGGTGCAGGGAGGAGAGCTGGCGGCTCTAGTGGCCTTTATTTAAAGTGGGGCAGAGACGGGGGGAGACACCAGTAAAGGGTCGAACCTGTGATGAGAACTGTAGCCTCTGTATAAGGTTCGCCTGCTCAACCCAGTGAGATATCTGGGCTAATGATCCTCATTGCTAATGTTTATGCTTGAAGCCATGTGTAATGTAGTGTATAAATTGTGGTTGTATGGGGGCTTGTGACCCAAATTTCTATTTAATTATAGCTGTCCTGATTTATCCTGGGAACAATTAGTTCAGGTGATGGATTCTCTACTAGAATGCCACATTTTTGTTACTGGTGATGTGAGTTGGGCCACATCATGAGATTCCCCCGACAAGATTATCATCGGCTCCTGAGAGGAGCTGTTGGAGTTTTTTTTTTTTTTTCGGTAAATTCCTTAGACTTTATTCCATTCGATATCCCTAATCTCCAAATCTGCTTCTACCCCTCCTCGTCTTTTTTCCCCTGCTGAGTGCAGGTGAAAGGGAAGTGCACCACCGACCACATCAGTGCTGCCGGGCCCTGGCTGAAATTCCGTGGCCACCTGGACAACATCTCCAACAATCTGCTGATCGGCGCCGTCAACATTGAGAACGACTCCGTCAACAAGGTGAAGAACCAGCTGACGGGAGAGTATGGAGGTGTGCCGGATGTGGCCCGCTTCTACAAGGTGAGATTTTGGAGGGATTCTGTCACCTTTTTGTTTGATTTCAGCTCCTTTTTCTTAATTTCTGACAGACTGGTTAGAAAGAGCACATGTACAGTAAAAATTAAAAACTAAAAACATAAAAATCGTAGGCTTTGGATCACTTGAAGCCTCTGTTCAACCTGCAGCTGTTCTTAATACAACCAAGATGGTAACTTGTTTTCTCATATTCAACAAATAGATCTTTCCCTGGTCTTTTTCTCCTGAACTTTCGGTGCATTGTTTAGATTTTCTTTGATCTCTTTATCCTTTTGTCCAGGCTAATGGAGTGAACTGGGTTGTGGTTGGAGATGAGAACTACGGCGAGGGATCCAGCCGAGAGCACGCTGCCCTGGAGCCACGACACCTGGGAGGACGCGCCATCATCGTCAAGAGCTTTGCCAGAATCCACGGTCAGTTTCACGGCAGACAAAGGAAGGAAACACGAAAATAATTGGTTTTTCACGTTTTCAGGAGTCAAGTATCTCTTGAGTCAGTTTTAATCTACTTACAATTGGGAAGGTAATCAGTTTTCTCTATGAGAAGCAGAAAACGTGACCTCATGTGTCTGTGGAGCAGAGAGAGACTGAAATTCAGACATTAGACACTTTTTCATCTGATAATCTTGCCACAAAGTAAAAAGCAGATTGTTTTAGTGTTTATAGAGATGAAAACTTTTTATCTACCAAACTATCTGTCTCTTGTGAATAGATTATTTTTTCTTTTGTTTTTGTTTTTTTAAACAATGTCCTCTAAACAGAAAGAAAATCTGTCCTGTGGCACGACTTCTTTTGGGCTTAAATGAGTGAGTGGATGAATGTTGTTGTGGCCATACTGATTTAAAAGCGATAAAAGAAAGCACAGATTTAGATAATTCATTTTATTTTTAGATAGATGCATAGTTTCAACTTGATTTTCTTAGTTTAACAGACAGAAAAACTCCCACTAACGTGTTTGTCCTCAATGTTACCCTTTACAAAATTATCTGTTTTAGATTAATTATAAATTTGAACATATTTGCAAGAAAATGTTACCAGACTGGAATAACTTTAATGTTTATCCACATCCTTGATCCTTGGTGAGGTCTTGCATCAAACTGGTTTTCAGTGCCAGTTAGTAATTGTTTTTTTTTTTTTTGTGTGTGTGTATGTTGGCTATAAAAAAAATATATGTGCAAATATCCTTGTTTGTGTTTGATTGAGATAAATATTCAACTGGGAACGTGTACTTTTCAACCTGATGAATCTCCTTTTGTCTGTTTTGTGGTCCTTTGCCACCAAACATCCCCTCACTGTTTCGATCTCTTCGGTCCAGCAGGAAGATATTAAACGTGTTCTTTTTTGCCACTTCTTGGTTTAATGTAAAAAAAAAAGACCTTAAAAACACTATGTAGCCTCTTTCAGTGTTTGGAACTGCAGCAGAACCTCTGACTCCGAATGCTTCTTGATGGCATTTTTACCCCACAACTATAGTTGCTCACATCCACAATTATGCTAATTTAATGACCTTGTTTTGTCTCTTACTTAAAACAACATCTGATTATGTCATCAAAACATTTCTGTTTTAATTCAGATGCAGCAATGGATAGCTGTGATAACATGATGATTAACTTGCTGTACCATAAAATGTCCTCCCCACAGAGACTAATCTGAAGAAGCAGGGTCTGCTGCCTCTGACCTTCGCTGACCCAAGTGACTACGACAAAATTTGTCCCGATGATAAGATTTCAATCACTGGACTGAAATCCTTTGCTCCTGGCAAGGTGAGCGAAACATCGCTGCAACAATGAAACATTAATCAGCCACTTTTTTAATTTAATTTTTGAACTTCATGTTGACGAGTGACCTTTTTGGCCTCCTCCAGCCTCTGGCAGCAGTGATCAAGCACAGCAATGGAAGTCAGGAGTCCGTCTCTCTGAACCACACCTTCAACGAGACACAGATAGAGTGGTTCAAGGCTGGCTCCGCCCTCAACAGGATGAAGGAGCTCCAATAGCTGGTGAAGAGGAAGGCGGCAGGGCGTTGGGGGGGGGGGCGTCATTGAGGGAGGGATGTGGTGCGTGTTCAGAAGGGGGGAAACATGAACAGGGAGTGGAGCTTTATAAAGAGGGGGAGATGATGTGAACACTGGCGGGTAACCAGACTGGATTTAGGGCCAGCTGTAACAAAGCTCAGTTGATGAAAGAACGCACTTACAAACACACACACACACACACACAGGGTCGCTGTACAGATGAAAAGCGCACACGCACGCACACACACGCACGGGCACTTTCATGCAGAGGACAGGATTACTATGAAAGCACTCCCAGTCCACAGGCACAGTTACACAAACGTACTCCAACAGTCACACAGCACTGAAGCTTAGCAGTTGCTCATCTCTGCCGCAGGCAGCGTTGTTCATATCAGCAGCAGTTAAAAATCTGATTTGTTAAGCTTATTTGCTCGTGGATGCATTCTGCTGACCCTGCCGCACGCAGATGTTTATCGTTTACACTGAACATGACCCTACTCTGTTTTTTTTTTTTTGTCTCACTGGCTCTACTGCTGGGTGTCTCTAAAAGCAGAGCACCAGCAAGAAGAAATTCACGATCACCTGCACTGTACACCAGTAAAACTAAACGCTGCTATCGATATACAGGCCTGATTTTGTCTGTGAATTGATAAAGTTAGACACAGGGTTCGGTGTCCTGTAGCTTTAATGTAAAATGCACTGTCAGATAATTCTTGTTCTCTTGTGTACCTCATTACCTCATTTTATATGTTTACCTCTTCCACGCAGACAGCTCAGTTTTTTCAACTCGTTCATCTACTTTTCTTCCCTGCAGTCTAAAGGCATTTGACCAGTCATTCTTTTCTGATTTCTGACACCACTATTGGATTGACTCATTCATCGTTGATGGTACCTCACTGTCGAATAAGTCCAACACTCTTTGCATCTGACACATTTGAATAAAATAATCACTTCTGCGTTAGGTTTTTCCACATCTCAAGTTTTCATGTAAATCTGTTCTATACTTTTTGAGTAATCCTGCAAACCAAACCAACGGTTTTCCTTCTTTTATGGTAGGTAACAAGCTACTGAGCTCTCTTATTTAAGGACATTCTGTCACGCTCTGCCCTGACAGCTGCAGGTCGCCCCGTTCTCGCTCAGCTGAAGAAGAGTTTGTGTTTTCTTGTGCTTCCCAGTTAGGGCATGTTCACAGTTCAACACATTTGTGTCTGTGCTCTCCCTGTGGCTCTGCTTGTGCTCTGCTCATGCTCCCGTACTGCATGATATCATCACTCCATCGTGTCACAATGGTTCCTGTGTGTTCCCCCTCAGACTGGGATGGCAAACTGCAACACATTCTGATATTATGATAGTGTTGCTGTGTTTCTTTTCATCTGTGATTTATCTTGTGTGTTTGTCTGTCCTTCTTTGCTCAGTTCATCTCAGGTTTTTCTTTGGTTGACTTGCAGACTCTAGAACTGTAATGGATTGTTTTTTGCTTGATTGGAGTTAGTATAGGACATTGATATTGGAAAGCCTCAGTTCCCTTTGGAAGATGCAGTATGGCCGTGTCTGGAGAAGGTTCTGCACCGGTTTCAGGTTTCAGCTGGCCGCTCAGTTCAGTTCAGATTTTATCTAAATGTGTTTTATCCACTTTTTCCAATTAGTCTTCTCATCTGGACCTGCCAGTGTCTGGAATTTCTATGACTGTTATGAGAGATGACAGCGTGTGGGTTTCTCTTTAAAATGAATGTGTTTTTTCTGGGTTGAGGTTTGGTCCTCCACAGTGTAGGACGGCCATCTCTCTTCTCCCGCTAACTAACGCACAATCTAGTGTCCAGATGCACTAGACCTCTGTAAAGTAGGAAAAAGGAGATTTAGGTGTGCTTTGGCCTATAGTGTCTTTTTCTCTGCATGCATTTCACGCCTCTGTGCATCATCACGACACTTGAGCCTATTTAGAGTAGAAAGATCCGTGAATATATGTTTATATTACATGTAGGTTTTGCACAAACATCTTGCCATTATGCAGCTTATGCTGTACCTGAACAAGTGTGGGGACGTGTTTCTGGTGGCCCAGGGATGTCGGCGCTGATTTCTGCTGTTTGATGTCAGAACACTGTTGGCCCCTTTGTGTTAAATTGTCACCATTATGACGAAAGTCTGTAAACTCACCTTGTTTTCCTTTTTGCACAAGAAAAAAATCAGTTCCACTGGGATAAATGGCCAAGTCACGTATTTAGTGCCAGTTTGTAAATGATAAGATGTATAGCTTTATTGTATAGGGTTGTGTACAAAGGTGATAAATTACTATATTTATTACTATACAAATTACTATATATATATATATATATATAGATAGACAGTTAGATAAAATGTTATATTATTGATACATGTACACAAAGGGAGAGGAAGATGCTGAATGCTGCCTGTTTAAATGAGAGCTGTTAACACTGTGCGACCTCTGACCCCTGTTGTACATGCCTATACAGCAGATTTAGTGTCATAAAACATTATTTCCATGAAAGTTGGTTTTGTCTACTCACTGACTTGGTAATTTTGTTTTTAATCATTTACATGATTGGATACTGCAGCAGGCCAACCTTTAGGACCGGTTTGGATGTTATACATACATACATGCCACTCCTCAAACACAAATGTCACAGAAGTGTTTGTTGTCTGATGGAAATGTTAGGATTTTGAGAAATGTTATTTACCCATTTTATTTTTCTTCAGACATGTCATTTGAGATTTTGAAATATGAGTGTAACCACAATAATTTGACAATGATGTGTCTTTGTTTAGCTCACATTCTCCAGGATCAGTCCTCGTTAAATGTGGATGTTCCTCTTCATATTTTGGGGAACGTTGCTTTTACTCTGAAGATGATCTTTTTGTAGTTCACTGATTGAAGCTTTTTGAGTGTCAAACACAACTCTCAAATAATAGATCAAATGATCGTTTTTCGTGAAGGCATTGTATCGTTTTGTACTGGGGTTTGCTCTGTTTGTTCAGGCTCTTACTGGTGTGTTTGTCTACATGCTCCATCTGTTCAGCTACAGTAAATTAATGTTTAATATCAGCAGATGCTATTTTATAGTCATGATTCTCCTCACCCTCCTGCTTTAGCATTAAACATGATTTTTGTAAATGTAGCTTGCTGTTTTTATAGTTCAAAGTTTATTATTTTGACATTTGCAACATAATTAATAAATAAGAAATCATTAAAGGAGATGTTATAAGGCAAATGTTTGTGTTGTATGTTGATTAATGACTAGAAAATGAGCTTGCATTTGGCTGAATTATGTGAGCTAAAGAAGGATTAGCTTCAGTTATAATCAATAAGCTACTGTGAAGGTCTGACAAACATCTTCTGACTAATTAAATCAACTATGGGTGTTCAACCGTTTCTTCTCTGTGATGTTCACTATCCATTCACACCGTTACACAAATAGCATTGTGCAGTGCCCCGAACTTATTTTGTAGTGAACAAATAAACTGAATTGAATACTACTTCTTGTTAGATTTCTATAGTTATATATGCATAAATTCAAAACAGTTATTTTCAGGGGTTTATCTCTTCATCATGGATGATATAGAACATACGGTTAATATATTACATTGTGAACCTAAATTATATGACATCTTGCATTATTAGGTTAAAGGGAACGTGAGATTTTTTTTCTTTTCAAAAGAGCATATATTTGGATGTCTGAAAATATTACCAAATCAAAAGCTCTGACATAACACAACCCCGTCACTTTATTTGCAGCTGAAAATGTTCACTGAGGTGTTCAGATTTGCAGGGCTGGCCCTGGCCAATATGGGGCCCTAAGCAGAATTCTATTGTCAGGTGCGGTCAGATGCACCTGTCGGGAGAGAGAGGAAGGAAAAGAAGCAAACCAGTCACAGGCTGGGAGTCAAACCTGGGCCTTTGTACATGGGGGGGCCTGCTCAACCAAGTGAGCCATCTGGTGTTCTAGCTTTTATTTTTGTGTGGAACCATGACATCACAGACCCAGATCAGAGTAGAATTAACACACATCCTCATCTTTTGCTCCACCAAACCTTATATCGTGCTGCATTTGTTGTGCCTTGGAAGTGGGTACAACAAACTTGTAATGCTGATTTGAGAAGGGCCACTAGATGGAAGCCTTGATTATTTCCCTTTTAAACGGTGCCACATTTGAAAAGAACATGCATTTGTGAAATGGGCAAATGTGCCAAATTTGCCAAATCTTCTCTGCCATTGTCAAACAGTTGCACTGTTAGAGTAACATCTTTTGGTGGAGGCAGTGTTATGATGTGGGGTGGCATCTCCCTCACTGGAAAAAAAACTAGGCTTGATATAATTGGAAGCAATCTCACTGCAGAGAGATATTGAGATGAAATTCTGCAACCAGTGACAATCCCATATCTTCACAGTCTTTCTCCAAGATGATCCCCCTCAGAGTGGGGTTTATCAGAGACCACCTCCAGAGTTTAGGAGTAGAGAGGATGAAAGTCCTGACCTCAATCCCATTGAACACTTGTGGGATCAGCTTCGATGTGCTGTTTGTGCCAGAGTGACCAACACAACCATATTGGTTATGTCAGAGATTTGCAGCAAATGCTGGTTGGAGAATGGGATACCATCCCACAGCAGTGTATGACCAGACTGACCACCAGCATGAGAAGGAGGTGCCACGCTGCTGTGGACTGCAGCTTCTTCCACACCTTACTGAAGCTCCTGTTAGTTAAATTAATATAACTTAATTGTCAAATTGCCTTGTTTCTTGAGACAGATGATTTGACAAGTCTTCCATTGGCACAACCCACAAACTCAGCTCTGATGCTCATCACTTAAATGCAAGTTTCTTACAAAGGTAGAGCAGCCCTATTTAAAAAGGAAATAAACTGGTTTTCCATAAATGTAAGATTTATTGCCAAGAACCATTGTTACAACAAAGAAATAATCTACTACCACAAATGTCCTTATTTATAGCTTCGTTTATCAATATAATAAAGCAAGTTATCATGAGAAATTGTTTCTCGGGACTTAAATGTGTACTGTGCCTTTAAGACTTGCGACCTGTCGTAAAAGGGTACTATAGCAACTGGTCACGTGGAGACATCATGGACGCTCATCTGTCGCTACGAGATAGTAGATATTCTATTTAATCTGAACTGTGATCTGCTTATTGTCTTTGTTGTTACGGTCTCTCCTGCTGAGGTATTTTTACTCTCAGAAATGTTGTGCCGTTAAACTAGCGGCTCGTGCTGACGCCACGCTTGCAGTTTGGGGTGTTCGAGTGTGTTTATGTGTTTTAACGTGAGTGGTCGCTCACACGTGCACCCTGCGTGATGTTCGTGTTGGTGGAGATGGTCGACACCGTCCGGATCCCTCCGTGGGACTTCAACAGACAGTTAAACGATGCCGTAGCGGAGGAGCTGAACAAGAAACTGGCCAACAAGGTGACTTCAGATCACTGTCATCATCACCGCAGCGCACTGGCCACATAACAACAACCAAGCCACAGTTATCACCAGAACCTTTATTTAATTCAGATGATCTCACTTTTCTAGAATATATAAAAATATGAACCAGGACCCAACAAAGCGTAGTCAAGTTAGTAGTTCACATCATCAAAAGAAAAGTCTTTGTAGAGATGATAGTGCTGGGATCTGGTCTCATGAGTTGTGGTTGTAAACCTGAGAAGACATGTGATGCACTGTTTAAGAAGGAGAAGAGTAAGTGTTTGGGGTCCTTTTTTCAGGGTGAATGTGATGTGAGCGCAGTTGTCAAAAATTAAAAGTGGAGAAAAACACTAATGTGGCATTAGGAGTTAGTGATGTAAAAACACATCCTTCACTGTGTTCCTGAACTTTTTCTCTGACTGGATAAAACTGCTGTTGTCAACCATAAGTCCAGATCAGGTAAAATAGTTCTGTCGTATTTGGACAATGGCGTAGTTTATATGATTTTGACTTTATGCACTTTATGTTGCGTGTCGTTTGTGGACCTTTCTGCTTTCAGTTTTGTCATCTGTAACTGAATGACATGCTCCATTAGGGTTAGATCAGGCATCTGACCTGGCCATTGAAGAGTATTCAAATTATTTGCTTTCAAAAAGTCTTAAACTTCTTTTTCTGTATGTTTAGGGTCATGATCAAACATCACTGTGAAGCCTCGTCCTGTTAGTTTTGTAGCATTTGGCTGAAGGTGAGCAGAGAATCGATCCATACGTGCCTCCAAATTAATCTTTCTCCTTCTGTCAGCAGTCACATCATCAATAAACACCAATGAGCCCTGTTCCATTTTCAGCCATACATGCCCATACCATCACACTACCTCCACCATGTTTGACACATCATGTGCTATGTTTGGATCATGAGCTGTTGCTTTCCTTCTCCATACTGAAAATGGAAGTAGTTTGCTTAAAATATCGTTGTAATTTTCTAAACGGCAAAGGTCACATTTTGTGAAACCTCTTGAATTAAAGCTGAACCTCTACAATTTGATCAATCATAAAAACTGTCATTGTCCAAATACGTCTGGTAGCTGTCTGTCGGTGTGCAAAGCTTGTTCAGTCCCAATCAACCAGACAACCAGAGCACTGGTGTGATACAGTGCTGTGATTTTACTGAAGTCTGACGAATTCAAGGTTTATCTCTCCTTACAATCAATGAGAAGCTCACATCGTTTAATGACCATGATCATAAAAACACTTTAAGCTCACTTGATAATGTCACTGACGAGTCAGGATTAGCCATTGTTGAATCAGGGTCTGCTTCATGCTGAACTGTGACCTTCTCTTTTCACCTCAGGTGGTCTACAATGTGGGTCTCTGCATCTGTTTGTATGACATCACTAAACTGGAGGATTCCTATATATTCCCAGGGGATGGCGCCTCACACACTAAAGGTATGACTATGAAACGCCTCTGACAAAGTAAAGAAGGAGATGCGCTGACTGGCTCGAGCTCAGAATTGTCTGATTTTAAGCCGATATCAACATGGTGATCAATAGATCAGTTATTTTCATCAATAAAACATCTTATGCACAGTCCTGATAATACATTTTTTGGGGAAAAGTCACTAATTACCACTAAATAGTAATTGTTACAATTGTATTCTCAAAGTAGTTATTCATGCATTACTTTAATTATCCGTCATGGTGACTTCAGTCAAACCAGCACAGTCTTTCATTTCAGAAAACAAAAACTAATAAAGATCCATCTGTGATCAAACATGCCCCCAGGCCCGCCGTGTGCTGCATGTCAGACACTGAAATGAAAACTGCCACACCCGAGTTGAACCCCTCCAGGTGTTGCAGATCTGACCCCGCTTCACCTTTGGTTGTTGTGTCAGTTCATTTCAGGTATGTGGTTTTCCACCCTTTCCTGGATGAGGTCCTTATTGGCAAGATCAAGTACTGCAGTCAGGAGGGAGTTCACGGTAAGTTTTATCTTCTTGTTTCAGCATGAGGTCTGCACGTTCTTACGTTAGGATTTAACACTTGTACAGTGAAACTGAGTTTGTTTTTTTTTCCCCTCCTGGAACATTGTGTGTTATCGCTCTTCTCCAGAGCTCTGTGTCATGTTTTGTTTACTGTAACATAGAATAGTGGCAAATATTAATGTTGGAGAAGCTACTATCAGCAGTTATTTTGAAACTTCTACTTTGAAAGATCCTTTAAGAAGCACAAAGGAGTTTTTTCTTTTAATGATAAATTTTCAGAGTATCCGTTTTCAGTCAGAGCACATTTTCAGCTGGAGGTGCTGTATTTGACTGACACAGAGGTTCATCAGGGCTCCGAACCCAACTATGATTCTACAAAACACAAGAATCACAGACAGTTTACCAACACGTGCTTTCAGTCAGGGTGCCACACTCTGGACCTATGACGAAACTGTTGGCAGCAACAACAACAAAAAAAGCTACAACTTGTGAGAACAAAAACAAATAGTAGCACCAACAGATTATATATTAATGATCTCACACTGTAATGAACACACTGCCTAGAGCATGCTGGGAAACTACAACCAACAGACTCTAATATTAAAGAGGAGCCAATGAGCTACTTGCTCGCTGGCTTCTCTGAGAGGGAGAAGGAGCTGAGTCGGAAGGCGAAGCTCTCGATTTACTGGTCGATCTACGTTCCCACCCTCACCTATGGTCATGAGCTTTGGGTAGTGACCGAAAGAACAAGATCGCGGATACAAGCGGCTGAAATGAGCTTCCTTCGCAGGGTGGCCGGGCTCTCCCTTAGAGATAGGGTGAGAAGCTCGGTCATCCGGGAGGGGCTCAGAGTAGAACCGCTGCTCCTCCGCATCGAGAGGAGCCAGATGAGGTGGCTCGGGCATCTGGTTAGGATGCCTCCTGGGCGCCTCCCTGGTGAGGTGTTCCGGGCACGTCCCACTGAGAAGAGACCCCGGGGAAGACCCAGGACACGCTGGAGGGACTATGTCTCTCGGCTGGCCTGGGAACGCCTCGGGATCCCCCCAGAGGAGCTGGAAGAAGTGGCCGGGGAGAGGGGGGTCTGGGCTTCCTTACTCCGGCTGATGCCCCCGCGACCCGACCTCGGATAAGCGGAAGAAGACGGTACGGTACGGTTAAAGGAGGCTACAGGGAAACATGTGATAGGGTTGCTATGACAACTGTTATTGACAACCCCTTCTTCCCACGGCTATGGTTTCAGTGTCATTTTAAGGAATGTTTGATCAGTTTTAGGAAGCGTCATCTCTCATCCCTACAATGAGTAAAAACTACCCACAGTAACTTTGGACTCCTGTCCTCTTGCTACAACCGCGTATTGTTTTTACGGCACAGCATCACATAACGAGAACAACGATGAAACCAGCTCACCTGTGAAGTGGACGTCATGACGGAGGTGGCTTAGGCACTCAGAGAGTAATTATGCAAATGAGAATGAGACTGATGAGCAAGAGACCAAAATAATAGTGAACCTCAAGCCCTATTCAGACAGCCGGTTTGTTCCAGCTCTCACACAGGAGGAACAGTTTAACTCTGCTGCTGTTACAACCCTGTTCTGACTTGGGTGGTAGTAACAGAGGCATAATGAAGGGGAAGAGGATGGCTGCAACTCTGCAGAGGGTGAAGTAAGTCTGTGGCAGGGACAGAGAGATGACCTGGTGGGCTGTCGTTAAAACCACAGGTTTTCAGCCGCAGTAGTCAGATAGGCAGAGACCAGGGAGACTGGCTGTAATATGAGCTCTGTCACTTCACCTGAGGTGCGACCTCCTGGGCAAACCCTGTTGCCGTGCAACCTGGAGGAGCCTCCTGCAGTGGAGTAGAGGACAGGGACTGTCTTCAGATTGCAGAATGCCCTGAGACCTGGTGAGCGCACTGGGGAGGGAATATTACACCACTGTGGGTTCAGGGTGATCATACAGCTGGAGAGTGTGAGCAGAAAGACAGAACTATTTTTTTTAACTCCACAATCTCTGAGTGAAACTGGCTCTAAACCAGCGGTGTCAAACTCCAGTCCTGGAGGGCTGCTGTCCTGCAAGTCTTAGATATTTCCCTGCTTCAGCACACCTGATTTAAATGAATGGATTGTTAACCGACCTGAATGACAAGCTGAGGTGATCCATTCATTAGGATCAGGTGTGCTGAAGCTGGAAAATATCTAAGATGTGAAGGACAGCGGCCCTCCTGGACTGGAGTTTGACGTCCCTGCAACAGTCTTGAAAAGCAGCTTCATCTCGACGCCTCTAGATGGACCCTCTGAACTAAAATAGCTAAAGTTCATTTGTGCTTCCTTATACAGTATAAGTAACTGAGAAGAACTTTGTATTTCATGTATAGTTAAGACATTTAAGTACATTTGATTTTTAGAATTAGTTTAATTTTGATTCCTTAAATTTGACCATTTTTATCCAGTCAGCTGTTTTGTCCTCTGATCATGACGTAACTAGTGTTGTTCCAATTCCCTGATACCTAGTATCGGAAATTGCACCGGTACTGCTGTAAATGTTGGTATCACCAAGCACGGGAGTCCAGGCACCAACCGATACCAAGTAATTTATATTTAATGATTTATTTACTGGTTACTTCCGTTACACTACCAGCAAAAATGAAATGCCTTTTAATTTTGCAATACTGTTGTATACTGTTGTATTTGGGAATAAATATAGACATAAATGGCTTGGATTCGCTGCATTTACTAATCTTTTACAACAGTGATCATTATATTACAGTCAGGCAATCTTTTGCAGTTTTTTTATTATCATATTCGGATCGGTAGTTGGTCTTGACCGATACCCACAGCTCAAGAATCAGAATCGGTGTCAGTAGGGAAAAAATGGTGTATCGGAACATCTCTAGATGTAACACGTTTGTTTTAAAGTTAGAGAACTGACTCCAGAAGTCGTTGTTAATGCTGATCTCTCTGCTTCACAGTGACGATGGGCTTCTTCGATGACATCCTCATCCCACCAGAGTCGCTTCAGCAGCCTGCAAGATTGTATCCTAACCTTACAAATGAAGTGCGGTGGTTTGATGTCAGTTCTGTTTTCCTACATCTTCTCGATAAATTGCTGGAGTGGCGCTGATCCAGAGGTGACGGGGGCGTTCCTTAGCTGCAGCTTCAGTGATGAGGCCGAGCAGGTTTGGCTCTGGGAGTATGAGATGGACGAGGGAGCGCACGACCTCTACATGGACCAGGGAGAGGAGATACGTTTCCGCGTGACAGACGAGGTCTTTGTGGACACGTCCCCGACGGGCCCGGCCACAGCCGGGTCTGACACGCAGGCACAGCCGGGACAGCCGGGACAGTCGACGGCGCCGCCGGCAGAGGAGAGCGGGGAGAAGAAAGAGGCGCCGTACACTCTGATCGTAAGACACCAGCACGGCTTCTTAGTCCAGACGCAAAATAATTGATTTAAATTCCTGTAATTGATGGCAGCTTTCTTTTAGATCAGGTAGAGGGAAGAATATTGAATCATTAACAAGAAAAGAAAGGAAAAAAACTTCTTGCTTCTACTGCAGCTTGAATTCTTTGAGGTGTGAACTTCACTAATGATCAACAACGCTCTTCATCAGTCAGCTTTTTGCTTCCTTGTATTCTTTTATTCGTTAACAGATCGGTTTTCAGGCTGGGGTCTTGTCGTGGATAATTTCTTATTTTGTCTTATTGTTTGGTCCTCTACTCTCTACCTGACATCCAACCTCATCATCACCTGTGGAAACGTGCTTGTTCTCTTCAGACAGTTTTAGAGGTTTGATGTGATCTGCGTGGAGATAAAGGTTCCACCGTCATCTCCTTGCCCTGAGGCAGATTTATGAATCATGACTAAAACTCACTTTTACCCATTTATCCACTTTCCATGACTGTGTTTCTTGAAGCCAGTCGGCCCTCTTTTCTTCTGTTTATGTGTTAGTGATGATTTACTTTTGGCTCCTCTGCGTTTAAATCCCATTTCCTTCAGGTGATTTCTTACACTCCTGTTACAAACATTCCTGTTTGGACTCTTTTATTTAGTTCTGCTTTTTAAGACATACTGCTTTGAGTTATCTGTCGTGATGCTTTGGTCTGCCTCTATGTTTCTCTTTGAATCTCGACTCTTTTTGTTTGTATTTTGCTCCAAATCTCAACTGGATGATAAACTGATCGGTCAAAAGCTTTGTGAGAAAGTTGGAACCTGACTGATAAAAACATTGTTTTCCAGTAGTGAAGTTCATTCATCAAAGAGAAGTTGTTATAAAAACAGGTTTAAATTATTATTATTGATGCAATCGATGTATTTTTTTTTCTGTTTTTTTAACTACGTTAATTCATTTTTTTTCTTCTAGTTGATCTGGAAAAAATACTGCCATTAACTTTTGTTTTAAGAGTTAGAGTTTTGCTTTTGTATGATTTTTTTTTAACACAAAGAATTAATATATAAATAAAGTTTTATTTAGTATTTTTCTTTATTTTTAGTTTCTTTGAAGCAAGATAAACAGCTGAATTAAAATACCATGTTTCTTGCCAGGGTAGAATAATATGACATAAAGAAATGACTTAAAAAGCAAAGATCTTGTGACGAAGCAAACGTGAACGCTCTGAGGCTTTTCTAGAGATGCTCTGACGGCCGCCGTGGTCGGTCAAAGCAGCTCCAGCCTTAAAGAGCAGCTTCGACTGACTTTACATCCAGTTGCAAATAAAAAGACTAGTTTCACTCCGACCAGCCACAGTCATGGCCGCCACACGTCTGCAGCACCTGACTGAAGCTGCCGTTCACTCCCGACTGCACGTCTTTGGTTTCAGGGTACCATCTGTGAGTCGGGCCTGGGCCTGCTGTCCTGGTGGAACAGTTAGCAGGTCGTCGCTGATCTGAGACGTGAGGGACCGTCGGCAGAGGACGCACAACGCTGTTGTCCAGATGCAGAGAAGCCAAGCTGTGACGTGAACCAAGACACCGTCACCGTGGAAACAACACTGGACTCTGGTTGTACTGTGACTTCTGCCATTAGCTCTTATATGTATTTAGTAACAATGTAACGCCCATTTCTGTTCATTTGGTATGTTTTACTTGAGAGTTTGTAAAAAACTATAATAAGGTAATTAATTTTTGGACTAATAATGTAATAAAGACTCCAGCTGAACCTACAACACGTCACAGTGTGGAGATTCAGAGTTGGAGCTCTTTAAATCTGCTGCATTACATGTCAGAGATGAATATATATATATAAATACATACACACAGTTTTACTGAGTAACATTTCTGTTGACATAAACTCCTCTTCGGTTCAGATGGTTTGATATTCAGATCCAAAAAAAAAAAATGACGTCAGCCGTGTAAAAGATTCAGACTATTACCTCTCCAAGATTCTTGTGAACGCCCTCAGTTTATTTATCAGCTTCCTATTTAGATTTGCTCTGTCTTGTCCTGCAGTACAACCAAACATTTCAGCCGTGGGAGTGGCTGTGGTGTGAATGTATCGTTGTGTAATTGAGTGTATGGGAGCAGATTAGTGACCAGCCTTTTAAATCCTGCAGTTTTGAGGGCAGCGAAGCTCCCAGTCCTGCATGTTTACTCTTTGTGAGGGTTCGGTTGTGGCTCAAACACTTAGCCTGAGTGTGTCGGAGCAACAGAAATGCAGCAGTGTGCGTTATACGTGACAACTCAGTTGGCCGTTGATGCTCGTCTCTGCTGTGGAACCTCAGACCACAGAAATCCTCTGATTGTGACCTGCAGTCCAGCTGGAGAAACGCAGGAATGTTCTTCTGAGAAAGTGAAGCTTCAGGAAAAGGAGAATGTGTCCTTATTTTAATTCTGTTATTTCTAACTCTTTTTCTAATTCTTGTCATTAAAATTGCTTCAGAAAGAGCGGATGTGAGCTGTTTTTAGAAGTTTTCAGTGATATGTTTGTGTGTCTGCAATGAAAAAGTGTAAAAAGCCAATAAGTGAATGTTCTTGTGGACCCTGCAGACCCATCCTCTGCAGTTACGTGCAAATGTTTGTGCCCACTATCAAAATCATCTGATAACATCTGCTCATATACAACTTCAGATTAAGAATGTATCTCTTTTTTTCCCCCACAGTGCTTTTATTTAACAAAAAAAGAAGTCTTTAAGAAAAATCTAATCATGTGGGCAACACTAAGTACCCCTGTGATTCAGCAGGTTTAGCAGCATCTACTTGGATGTAGTCGTTTCCTTGTGTGACTTTCTCAGTCTCTCGTAGCTTTGGATTCACTTCAACTTTATTTGTATATTATCTAACCAGCCGAGGTAAGTTAACCACATCTAATAAGCAGTCCAGGGTCAGAGCTGCAACCACACAAGAGTCCAAATAATTCAATCCTTGTCCAAACCCTTAAACAATCCAGGTCAGAAATCTGGCCGGTAATAGTCGGGTCAGAAAGACCGGGACTGACAGCTGGAAGAATCCAGGGGCTTGAAAATCATGTCCAAACATCAGGTTCAGGCAGGTCAGGTCAGGTCAGGTCAGGTTCAGAAGGCTGGATGTTACTGGCAGCGATCTGGCAGATTCAGACATCTGTGTCAAAATGATGCCATAACTACGTCGTGTGTGTGAACCCTAGTAGGCTACAGTGTACCTGACATGCACCTCTCTCTAAACGCTACACATCGATGCAGACTGCAAGAAATGTGACTGTTAGATTGGTTCTTCCTCCTCTTTGAATTTCCCGACACTTGTTCTTCATTGTTTTTAAGTCGGGAAGAACAGTAGTTTGCTGCGATGTATGTTTAAAAAAAAAAGAAAAAAACACCCGCATGTCAGAAAGCTTATGTCTTTCCCTCTTGGCATTGTGTTGAGCATCTGCCAAAACAGCCTCCAGAGTCACATGGAAACACTGAGGGGGTACAAAGGTCTGTCCATAATGACAGATTTTATGGAAAGTTACATGTTGATGGTTCTGGCTCTATTCACCAAAGAAGACCTGATGTTTGGACCCACTATTGTTAGTTTATTTTCCACTAAAAACACGAGATTAAAAGAGGAAGTAATTACTCTTGTACTAGTGTAAAAAAAACAAACAGCAGCCGGACTAGCCTACAGCAGCGGACTCTCTCCTCCGCGTGCAGATGCGGATCAAGGAAGGACCAAAGTCACTTTCACAGTCGCATCACGCCATCGGAATCTCCGCCAGCTGCGCAGACGCAGACGCAGCAGCTCCGCTCCGTCACATCAGGCTCCTCCGCGGCTCTGCGCGGATTCCGTCGACTTATATATTTAATTAATCGTTATATAATCCGCGGCGACTTAAAGCTCACACACCGTCGGTCCTGGAGCTCCGGGAGCAGCCCGTTCAGTAAGTACCATTTCTGCGTAAATGTGCGTGTGGAGGGTCCTGCAGAGGAGCGACGGAGGCGCTTTGTTTGGAGATGAGGACAATGATTCCTTGGCCTGACTGACAAACGGCTGAATTACAGAGCTGGGGTTGATTCATCTCTCCCATGCTGAAAGGAGCATTGATCGAACTCAGCGCTGTTTTTTTTTTTATTTTTTTATTTTCACAGGGTGGTTTTTAAGAAGTGCCTCACATTAGTGCTTTTGTCTGAGTTTTATTGTCTCGTGGCTGTCAGGGGATTTTTTTTTCCAGCTTTTCACGCAATTACAAACCGCCGAGATCAAGTGTCATTGGTCACCTTTTTTGTGGAAATTAAAAAAAAGCGTAAATGTGAAGGAACTGAATATGTAGATGCTCTCACGAGCTTTTGGGTGGAAAATAAAAGTGCATTTCTCAACCATTTCCACTGCACGCAAACGTCCAGCTCACAGTTTGTCATGAAGAAGAGACAAGGAGGACATGATCTCTGGATGCTGTGCACGTGAGGGTTTCTGTTGACAGGTCTAAAACTCTGCTAAAATCATGCTTACTTGTCAGGAACGCGGTGTATTTCATTGCAACATTGCCGTAGTGCTGTAGTAGGACTTGTGCAGCTGTCCCGTTGGATTAGTGTGCGTAATTGTTCATTTGAGAAAGGGCCACTGACGTCACGAACGCACCACTTGCGGCTGAGCTGTACTCTGCAGCTGCTCTACGTCACATCGTCCGCCTGCATCGTCACACTCAGATGAGTGGGCGTCAGGGAGGAAAAAAAAAAAAGAAAAGAAAGATTTGGAGGAACTGAAAGGCAAGGTCACCTGACCAGAGAGCATGTGACAGACACCCTGCAACCCCAATATGCATTTTATACGCCACAGACTCATTTCTCTGCAGTAGGCCTATCAACACCGGATTTTAGAAATGCAGCCCAAGAAAATATGAAAAATTAATCTCCACATTTATGGCTATGCTTCCTGCAGCTTGGGAGATAATTCGTGTAGTAGCCTATAATCGTATGAGATTGGAAGTGGAGTGCACACCAACTGGGCTAAATGCAGATCTGGAAGGGGTCACAGTGGAATTAAAAACCAGGAATAGGACTTCACTGATAAAAATCCATCCTACGCTCAGTTTGCTTGTTTTTCCTGTTTTTTTTTTCTTCAAATAAATGCAATTAGAGATCACCTGTCCACCTCATCTGTTTATCTTTTTCTGAAATCTGTAAGTCAGAACATCAGGATGCACAGTCCCGGCGGGTCTGCTGTTTGTTAATGTAGTCATCGTTGGTGGCGCCACTGTGAGTGGCGTAAACGAAGCTGTGTTTGAGCAATCTGACCGCTCAGAATGAGGCACATTTGTGCAAATCCAACTGAAACTGAATTTGGAGACATCCGCATGTGGTTTGAATACGATTTGGAAATGGCTCTTTATGTGGTTTTTGGCTGTTTGAACTGTTAGAAATTCTGTCCAGATAGAATCTAGTTGTGCCAAAGAACATATCTGGGCTGGCAGAGTGAACAGTCTCTGGTCCAGACATAAACATGGTGCTCTTGTGCAGATATATATATATATTTTTTCATAATCTGTCCCCTTCAAAGAACATGAGAATTGAAGAACAGGGGTGAACCTTTTGGCTTAAAAAAAGAAATAATACAGATTTTACATAGCTATCCTCCCCTCTCTGGATCTGTTGCTTGTGGTTTTGTCTTGGCTGACTGCCTCCATCTCATCCCTCAGCTCTAAATATGACAGCCCCTTGGTCTCCATCTATTCTCCCTCTGTGTTCTCCTTCTCCTCACAGCATGTCTTCTTGACAGACTGGAACTGACGCCGCTGGCCTGGATAACAACTGAGCGTCCCCCAGTGTGGCAGACGGGTTCGCAGATTCAGCCGAGGACAGGACGGCGGTGTTGGTCGAGCATCAGCAGACTGCAGCCTGAGGCGCAGCAGCAGAAACCATCTGAGAGGGACGCTGCATCCACATCATCCTAACTCCTCCTACATCTGTCCATCGCATACAACATGACGGATCCCAGCCTCACGTCGCCGTCGGGGACCCCGCTGCGGTCCCCGCTGCGCTCCCCGTTGCGCTCCCCCAACGCCCCCCTCACCCTCTCCTTCCCCTTCCTGAGGGAAGGGAACCGAGTGTGGGAGGAGGGGAAGGAGCCGCCGCTGCCACATGACCTGCCCAGCCCACTGCCAACCAAACGCACCCGCACCTACTCAGCGTAAGTATGACGGTCGACAGTTACTGAGAGTTTAAAAGTTAGAATGGAGTTGAACATGATGCACTTGAGTGTTTTCCTTATGATGGTTGCAACAAATGTGACACTTTTGTTCTTATTAAAGGCTGATCGTGTATTTTCTGAAGTTAAGCATTAAACAAACTGACAGCTGATTGGACCTTTGGCCAAGCAAAACTGATCTTTTATTTTTATGGCCTTTATTGAAGATGGACAGGAAGGCAGAGAGAATGGGGAAGACATGCAGCAAAGGGTCACCGGCTGGGAGTTGAACCTGTGACTTCTGTTGGAGGAATGTAGCTGCTGCATGTGGGTCACCTGCTTGAACCACTGAGCCATGCAGAATCCCAACCAGAACTGACATAAAAGCAAACACATAGAAGGAATTTGAAGAGAAATGTTCCTGTTAAATAAAATAAATACTCTTGATTGATCCCCTTTGAAAGAGTTTAGAAAACAGGATGCAGCGCCACCAAAATGCAGGCAAAGTGATTAGAATTGGTAATCCAGTGGTATCAATATGTACGGGATCAGAAAAGTATCACGCTACACCACCAGTGTGCATGTTGGTTCTTGGTGGAGGTTAACAGCAGCTTTTCTTCCAGGCCGCTTTTTTCTGATTAGCCTCAGGACGTGTAGCTGCTGCCGAGCTCTCCGAACAGCAGCAGTGAGGTTGGCAGACCCAGACATGTCCGGAGAGGCGTAGGCTCCCTCAAATATGAAAGGGAGAACTTTTCCCAAAAGGTCCCTCTTGATGAAGAGCCTCCCACAGACGCACCATACGCATTTAATATATAGGGATTATTCTGTGCAGACGGATGTCCATTGCTCTTGATGCATGTTTTTGAGCTCCACTGGAGCAACGCAGCAGTAAGTTGAAGTATATTAATAAAATCCCCCTGGAGTTTGTTAGGCAGACGTTTGAGCTGCATCATAAGCGGGCTCTACCTCTTCTACATGGTTTAATTCCTATTACTTTGTCTCCCTTGTGAGTCTATTTAAAGTAGCACAAAGGAACTTTTGCAATTTTTCTAACTCTTTGGCCCCCACAGGAGTGGTGAAACTGAAACTGATATTTAAATGTGCTGCTCTGTGCTGCTTTAAGGAGGTACTTGTCTCCTGCATTTCCTCTTGTGTCTCTCGCCTGTCAAACTGTCGCTCTTAAAACCCGCCTCCTCCACCTGTGGGTTCTGTGGAGAGTCATTAAGTCATATTTATTACCCCAATACCTCCATGTACACTTTATCACTAATAAAGCCTTTGAAGTCTTCTCCATGACAGTCATCTGCCTGACATTATTGTATGGTTAACGTGGATAATTTAACTGCTTCCTCTCTGTCTGCAGGACGGTCCGCGCTCACTCGGGGCCAGTGTTTAAGGGCGTATGTAAGAACTTCTCCAGGTCACAAGGTCACGGTTTCATCCAACCTTCTCATGGTGGAGAAGACATCTTTGTTCACATCTCAGAGTGAGTGTTAACTCTGAACACACAGCAGACTGACAGAATATTTGACATGAGTGTCCCACTGGCCTGCAGAGTCACTCATTCAACAGTAAAAATAGATAATTAATTTACTCTTTTCAAACACAAAACATTATTTTAATCTTAAGAATTACGTTTCAATGTCTCTTAAGACCTAGCTTGCTTCTTTTACCCAGACATGTACACAGACTACAGCTGTGCTGTTTTTTTCTATTCTTTCTTGTTTTTCCAGTGTTTTTATTTAGAACACCATCTGTTGGGACACCCTCGGTAAAAGTGAACTTTTGCACATAGATTATGCAAGATGAGAGCGTGATTCTGCAACGAAAGTTCCTCATTTTCAGTGTTTTGGTAGATTTGATTCTGTAATCTGTATGCATATTCCTTTCATTTACATGAGTTTTAAAAAAAGCATCAGTAGTACATAATCTACTAATCTACATAGTACATGGGTCTATTAGAAAATAGAAACAGTCATCATGAGCAGGACAAAATCAGGAAGTATGGAAAATGAAGAGATAAAGGGCAAAAAAGAAAAGAAAAGTGTTCAGTGGTGAACACTGAGAGATGATAATCTTTTCAGACAGATGGTAGAAGCCGTTGATGCAGCAGTTTCTGAATGCAACCAAAATATAAAAACACAGAGCTCACAACCCGACGCCACTGGCTCAGCATGTTCATTATAATGCTCTGAAGTATCATTTTTAGCACAAATGATTGGTGACTGGCATTGTTTCAAGGCTTGAAGGTCTGAACTATTACATTTTCTCTTTGTCGCAAACGGGCAAATAAAAAGGATTTGTTTATGAAAGCAACATAATAACACAGTTGTGATCAGAATGGATATGGGATCAAACTTACAGACTGAAACAGGAGCGAGTTAAAGGGGCAGTAAGAAGACCACCGAATGGTTGGTTTCTTTCTCAGAGAGGAAAGCTTTACATTTTGCTACTTGTTGGAGATTTAGGGCCCGATCTTCCACCAAACCCCCTAAAGCCGCTATTAAGGGATAGCGGGTAGAGGGAGGGGCGTTCCCCCGCAAAAAACGCAATCTTCCACCTCCCTAAACCCACGATCTTACCTGCGCTAACCGCTATATTATCTGAACGAGATCATGCCACAGCTGTACAGACTGACGTGTCTGGCCGTGACTATTCCCACATCCACCACAACTGCTGACCAGACATCCTCTGACCTCAAGAGAATAAAAACGTATGCAAGGAATACGGTGATGCGTAATCAAGAGGTAGAGCCGTTTGTGCACGTCCACATGTGACCAGGTGGATGCACATTTATGCCATTTGGACGCGCTCTTTTACGTGTCGACATGTAGCGCTTTCCGCAAACTTGGTATCTTGCGATCGTGGGTTGCTGGTAGCGGGTAACGGGTGGGCTGACCAACCGCTTTAGGGAAGTGGAAGATTGCTAATACAATCTTCCGGGAGGTGTACGGTCGGGGCCTTAAAGTCCTCGGGCCTCACGTACTCAGATTTGTGTGGATTTCATTCTAAATTTTTGCGTGAAAGTTTCCGCACATATGACGATTTAGATGTACTAAACTTTGTGTATGTGCAAATCCACGTGCATCCTCTTAGCACGGTGGAATCAACTTGAACTTGAGCACACATGCAGGAGCACAACACTCTGGACCAACACCCTCAGGGGTCAGCAGCCACATCCTCCATAAATAACTGTCGTCACCTGATTGGAGAAATTGCCATTGGCAATAATTCCAACAGGGCCAAAGCTGCCATGCGGTCATAGGTGGGTTGCATCATTTTGCACATGACTAAATGTTTTGATTGCTTTACTGAGAAATGATTGCAGGGCTCACATATAAATTATTTACTAACTGGGGAGTTTGCAATGTCTTTCTTGTGTTGGAACTTCACTCTATCACCTCCAAGTGTCACCAACAGACAAAACCCCAAGAATAGTGTATATGCCAGCCATGAAAGGTGCATGGAGCTCTGCACATTCTCACGTTCATTTCAGTTTCAGTATGTCCATGAGTGTGGGAAATGTCGTACGGAACTTTTTTGTGTGTAGGCAGGGTTAGTGCATGAGGCCCAGAGTCATTCAAAACCGAAGCGAGACTTGTTTTGAACAATCCCGCAACATGAAGCCCGCTCATGCTCAATGTCATGAGAGAGGGTTTTCACAAAGTATCTGGGCTAGCCAGGCTAACTTGGATGTGGGTCAAACATTTATAATGCTTCGTACACACGTCTACATGTTATAGCATGTTGCTGCCACTTGGGGGCAGTCTTAGAAATTTGTGGATCAGTCTCAGGTCTCATTGTTTTCAGTTGTACAGCATATTTCACAGCAAAAACAGCTATGCTACAGCAGAAGCCAGTGATGTGATTGCTCTAGATCTAGATCTAAACCGCTGATTGCTGTGAGGTAGATATAGTATGTGTAGTCAGTTACACACAGAAGTTTTCCTAGAAGTACCAAACCATCTGGATACTTCAAGCGTACTACTGATCGCTTACATACTGCATACTGTGTACCACATTTAGGCAAAATCAGTACCTACTAGAACTCAAGCAGTCTTTACTGTGATGGTGTACTGTTTTAGTCCTATTGTCTGTTCCTTTCACTTCTTCATTCTGTATCATTGTTGACTTTTCCTCTTCTTTGTGATGTGTCGGCATGTCAAGGTTCAGGTTGCAGGTCAGGAAGGGAATGTCCTGATGCTGACCTCCTGTTTCAAATGTTGTTTTGGTGGAAACATAATAATGACACAGCTTTGCAGTGCCCATGGCTTTGCCACCCCTTACCAAAAAGTAGTATACATAGTACTTAAGTATACTATAAGTATACTTGAGTATACTACTTTTTGGTAAGGGACAGCTGGGTCTTGGCAACACTTCAGGCAAAGCTGATCAATTTGAAAGGGTAGCCTTCCTGGGGGGGTGGTTCAACTGTAGGGGCCAGGACCAGCTGTGAAGAAACCCAAGGGGACTGCAAGGCTGTGATCTTTTAGCTGATGTGATCTGCAATGTGAGGTCTTTCTTCACAGCTCAGAAGTCAAGACTGTGCTGAGCACTAAATAGCTAAAGTTACGATAACAGAGTATGAAATCTAGCGATGGAGACCAAAACCATTAGTTGAACCAGGGTGTAAGTGTGTTTATTCTGGCTCCAAGTTGTACATTTTAAGATGGTTGTCAATGGAGAAGAACTCCCTAGAGGTCAGTCGAGGAACTGCAATTAATCTTACTTCCTGGTTGGAATTCAACCCTGAAGATGGAACATGTATCCTCTCAATCAGAACAAAACTCACCAGTGTCTCCATGCTTCACTGCTTCTATGTTTCTGTGTTCCAGCATCGAGGGGGAGTATGTTCCAGTCGAGGGAGACGAGGTCACGTACAAAGTGTCCCGGGTACCACCCAAGAACCTGAAAGTGCAGGCCGTGGAGGTGAAGATCACGCATCTCAACCCAGGGACGAAACATGAGACCTGGTCTGGGCAGATCATCAGCTCGTAGGAGCTGAGCTGTGGGCCTGGTGGACGGCAGCGCTCAGGGTTGGATTGAGGAGGAGGAAGGTGGCAGATTTACTCTGGAACTCATATCTTTCTTTGCTGTGCTCAGATTATTTTTTAGAATATATTTTAATCTACACAAATGTTCTCAGTGTTGCTAAGATTTAACAGTTAGGTTGTTGTCGATGTTGATAGTCACTTATTCACTCACAGAGCCGATATTCTGTTCAAAAGTGTTCACTGCACTGATGAATTTGACACGTGACACAGAAAAACTGCCATCGTTAAAGACAAAGAAAATAACTTTTGTTTATTCCTTAACATCTTTTTTAACTGGATATAGGACCATGAATTAACCAGGGTCTGTTTATTCGTGGTGAGTTGCCAACTGTAACTGCTGAGCATGTGTGCTCGGAGACGTGACGTCAAACAAGACGCTGAATTCAGTCCCTGGTCCCTTCAGAGCAGCTGTTAGTCCGTTTTTTATTCCGCCAACGTTTCCAGCATCGTACGTTGAGGTCAAGCACGTGTCGACTGACTTACTGCTAACTACACTGCCGTATGAAGAGCAGACTTATGAAAGATAAGGACAGGCTTTGAATGATCAGACTCTGGACCTAAAAGAGATTTAAATGACTTTGTGGCTGAGGGGAAGAAAAAGAAAAAGGAAGTGCTTGCAAGCTGACAATCTCAAGAGCAGTAAGTACATTTAGCATCAGAAACCCCAGCAGTGCTTTTATACTTCCACCGCTGACGGGACATCTTATGACCTGCTTTTGGTTTCAGATCATCTTTTTAGAACATGATCTGACAAACAAGGGAAAGTTTGTGGGAAAATTTAAGAGGGAAATGCAACGAAGTTCAGGGTGATGGTCTGAGTGACATTTAGGGATTTACTTGATCATGAATGAAACAACAGCTCAAACACACACATTCTATTAAAGGTCCCATATTATGCCATTTTGATCCTTAACCATATTGATTAAGCACCGCAACGGAGTTGTTTATGACTCAAAAAACTGTCTGGGTGTGTTAGGTAATGCAGCCTAAATCTTCTATTTTCCATGTACTTTAGTGAGCACCGTGTCTGACCTCCCCCTCCCAGTACTCCCTGTTCAATCTGATACTATTGGTTACCTTCCTAAATCAATCTGACACATTACTGCCAGCTTCGTGCCATGGTGAAACCGAGACAGTTGGACGATGCTTCTTCCTGAACTGAACACATCTAAACAGGACAGGACTGACCCCACAAGGGCTGATCTGTCACTAATCTGCGTATAGAAATTGAGTTGTTTTAAAACATGTCTGCTCTTTTAAAGCATTTATTTACTGCTTAATCAATTGTGTACTTCTTACAGTGACAGCTAGATGGTCTAAAACCTGGGTTTATTACAGTTTAAGTCAAATTTGAACCTTTAAAAGTCAGGAAAAGCATAATATGGAGCTGGATGGCATTTTAAAAGCTTAAAAAATAGCTTCAGTTCAAGTTGAGCGTGACTACATATATTCTCCTGAAAGAAATCATACCTTTTTATTGTATCGTTTTGTTTGTGGTTATTTATTTGTCGACTTGTATGTGTGAGCCCTCAGATTGCAGGCTTTAAATTTTGAATAACACAGTTAAAACTTGTACTTCCACTATGAAAACTGCCACAGTAGTTCGGACATCACAGCCATGTTTTTATCAAACTTGTGTGAAAAAGACTTTTGAAGGCACGTGTCTGTGTGTGAAGAGTGGAGTTGGTGTGATAGTGAGCCTCACAGCTACTCAGCTGGTGCCAACAGAGCTCACTGTCACAGTTTGTAGTTATTCAGGTTCAATTCTGTACTGTACATCTTTCACCATTACAGTATGTGTTCCCTAGAGTCTCTATGCATCTCTCTGTCTGTCAGTGTCACTTGCTGAATTTATTCTACATGAATTTTTTGTTTTCTTTGTCACGTGAAAAAGATACTTTCAAGTGACTTTCTGTGGACAAGCCGCCGTGGCGGTGATGCTTGGTGTCTTCAGTGTCACTTTTATTGAGTCTCAAAAGGATATTAAACTATGATTCATGAGTTTGGTGGAAAGTGTGCTTCTTTAGACTTGTCCAAAAGTGCACACTCTGCTTTGGGTTACAGGTTTGAGGTTGACAACAGCCGTGTGACTTATCAGAGCGCCTCCAGCAAATTATTCAGACTAAATCATCATTATAAGTCCTATATATTATAGATGCTACTTTCTCACTTGGCAAGAGAAACATCAAGTATTTTGGATTCAAATTGCATGAACTCAAAGCCAAAGTGTCTTACACAGGGAGATTCATTACAGCAGACTACTTAGACTTAATCTAGACCCATCTGGGTTTCCCCCTGTGTTGCAATCGTCTTTGCAAGGAATACACATTGTTAAAAATACATAGTATGCAGTACAGTTGTGCATCTATGGAAAGAAATGTTCCTCCTTAAGGCTGCTTTGAAAGACAAATTTACAGAAGCTTTCACTGAGTCATTTATAAAAGACATTGATGGAAAATAAATCTTTTCTGCTAGCAGACATACCTGTCCTGCGGCTTTAAACCCAGTGATGCAACTATACATGTAGCTGTATATTATTTACAAGGTATTTGAAAAATGTCATATGTCTTTCTCTCCAGACAGCAGAATCGTGTTGGTCTAAATCACCAATAGAAATGGAAGTAAAATAAGCCCTGAAAGCTTGTTGAATAGGTTTATTGATTGTAATCTGAGTGTACAGGTAAATTTGTAGTTCCAAACACTGTTTATACAAGGTCTAAATAAAGCTTCACGGATTTCTGTCATTAGAATAATCTGCCCAGAAAATGGAGGATGGCTATCAAAATCAATGAAGAGAAAAACTTTATATGCTCAAATGTAACTGTCAGTAACAAGCAGGATCCAGACTGTAATCTCAGAGAAAGTTGTTGCGCACTCGACGGGAGATGCATGTCTTTTTGTGGTCTTTGTCCCACCAAATAGCTTCACAGATTTAGCAATCTCTTATTACCAGAAAAAAAACAAAACAAAAAACAGAAACAGAAAAAAAAACCCCAGTATGTTAAAATAAGTAACGTTGGTGAACCAAGTTGTTTGCACCAATATCTGAAATACAGTCACGAGCAAAGTGTGTGTTAACCCAATGCTAAGAGGGAAAGACATAAGCAATGGTCTGAGAGACGCAATTATAGCTGAAGAGTTAAAAAAAAAAAAAAAAAAAAAATTGTTCTACAGTGAGAAAGATGATTAAATAGTGGAAAGCATTCAAGAAAGTTGCCGGTCTTCTCAGAAGGAAACAGCCCCACAATACCCCAAGGTCAGACCATGCAATGCCCTGAGCAAAAGAGGGCCACATCTCAGACCTCCTGCAGACCTCACAGGGCATATTAGATGTTATAGATCACAACAGCACAGTAAGAAGAAGAAGACTGAACAACTTGTTTTGAAGGGCTTTCCAGGAGAAAGAGGAAGAACATGGACCCTGGGCTGAGGTTAACTAAACCATATCTGAACAAACCACAAGACGTCTGGAACAATCACATCCAGGCCTATGATACCAAAGGGGAGTTGTTTGGTCTCAATAAGCCCTGACATGCTGTGCTGGGACCTTAAGACAGCTGTTAACCTGCAAATTACCAAAAATCTGAATTATCTGAATCAATGTTGTTAAGAAAAAAAGTCCTCCACAATGACGTGAGAGACTGATAAACTCATACAGGAAATATCAGGTTAATGCTGCTAAATGTGGATCTACAAGTTATTGAATGATGGGGGTACTTAGTGTTCCTCACATGATTTTGTTTCTCTTTTGGCTTCATTTTCGTGAAATTCAATGATGGCTTGACAAAGAAGTCATATGCTGTTTGATTGCTTGAGGTTGTATTTCACTAATACTAAGACCCAGTATGATCACAAGATTATTTTATTATGGCTACACACACACACACACACACACACACACACACTCAAACACACACACCCACCATGGGATTAAGAGGTTTTCATTCTTGCAAGTGACTGTACAGTGAGTCCTATATGCATTATTGTAAAAGGATAACACACAGACTTGTTTGGTGGTCAAGCTGTTAAATGTCAGACATCAAAAAGTGAGAAAAAAAATACAGAATTTATTTTGAAACAGGAAAAATAATTTGAAGTAAAGTGTTTAGAAAGTTAACATTCTGCCAGCATCAAACATTATGAAAGGATGGTTCTGTCCTCTGTATCATTTGTCTTCCTCATGAATGTGCTGTTCCTTTTGCTATCCACATTTATTTAGCATTGATACATATAAACCTGCTGATATTATGGCTGGATGTGCAGTTTATTTGTATTTCTTTATTTTATATTTTATTTTGTCCAGTAGCCACTGTCAGCAGATAAAAATGAGCCTTTCAGGTGAACTCTGACTGACTTATTTGCAGGATGTCAGGGAGGAAGATGTGGAAGTAACAAGAAAAATGTAAAATGAAATGATTTGGGGAAAGACGACCTCTAGTGGCTGGATGTGGAATGGCAGGTCAGTGGCAAAACAGCAGAGAGAGGAGTCATGACAGTATTTCTGAGGAGTCCAACAGTGTTGGAAAAAAAACAAAAGAGCCACAGTTGGTATGATTTAATATAAAAAAAAGTTTATTCCAATGAGCAGACATGTTTTTCTGCAGTGGCTGAAATTCAACATGTTCAGCTTTACAGTTAGTGTCAATGACACATTAACATTTAGTCTCCAGTTGTGCATGTAAGTCTGCAAAACCATTACAGTTATTCAAGTTAAAGGAGGGTTCATGATGAGATAGAATTACCTCTGATCCATCCAGGGGAAACTCTAACCATGGTAGAAGGGCAGAGCAATCATTTTAAATGCGAAAAAAAAACCCTGTTTTCTCTTTCATAAAATGCTTTAAAATGCAGTTGAAGAGAGGATGTTACTTCAAGATTTAATTTGAAACAAAATTTTCAAGCCTATGTTAATGTTATTTTGCATGGTTGAAATACTTTTTTGTTACATCAGATGAAAATTGTCTCAAATATTTATGGCTTGACAGTAGCTTGATTCAAAGGTGAAGATGAAGTCTCTGATACATAGATTTAAATAAAAATCCTCTAAACTGTCTTTTTGAAACAGTCAGAGGATCACACACAAGCCACCAACAAATACACACATCAAACCACCTGGAATGTTCCTTCCTGTCAATCTTCAACTGTGGACGGAGAAAAGCTTTTACCGTCACATAGTGTCATATTACATTTTCAACATTGAAACAACCACCTTTAGATCTCAGTCTCTCTCTAAGTCTTCAAACCTTTCGCAAATACTGGAATAAAATCATGCCAACAATAGTGCAAAATATCACTCAAAATAATCAGAGGTTTAACATTTCTGTTTTACAATCTCTCAAAGCCTTCTGGGTAATTTCATGTTACATGTTACATATCACAGCAAACACAGCCTCTGGCACAGTACTTGACATTTTAACACAGAAATGCCTCGTCACTTTCCTTTAAAAAACAACAAAAAACAAACAAAAAACATCTGCTTTACCAAGCAGATGTGGTGAAATCAGCCCATAATATTTATCAATAATATTAATAACTTGGAGGGATCAGTAGTGGTACCTTTCAGCAGTTCAGAAAAGCCTGGGCTCAAGATTCTGGTTGTGATCCAGTTCAGAGGGGCTTATGGGGAGGGGGACTGGGAGTTAGATCAAGGCGTCAGGAGTCAAGTGGTGAATCATCAAAGAAAAGTTCCCGACAGAGCCTGGCTGTGTCTTCAGGAGAGTAGACGGTAAAACCAATGGTCCTTGGGTCGCTGAAAATTTCATAATCGTTTCCTCCCTGAAAACAGAATCACCAAAGTTATACAACATGGCAGGACACATCTGAATATAAAGACCACACCATCATTCTATCATCAGACAGAAAACCAAGAGTTGCTTTATGTTTACGTTTCTGTGCTTCTTGATTCATCTACTGCTGGAAGGCATACTTGAATTTCACATTTTATAACTCAAATTGATGTCTGAATTTCACAATGCCACCAGATATGTTCATAGTGGGGTGTGATTGTAGAAATAAAAGTGCAGCAGATTAACTTGGTTTAGCTCACAGTTTTATTTTGTGGGTTCTAATACCACTTCGAGCCACTTGAGGTGCACGTCATTGAACTATCACACAAACTATCTCATGGTTACGCTGCCCCCATGTGGTCAGAAGAGGTATTGTTACCAAGAGTGACCTGGATACACAATGAATACTATCAAAACATTTTTTCTGTGTCTGAGAAAATATATTTTAATGTTTAAAGTCACCATCAAATCAAAACCCTAGTCTGGGGAGCCTGGCTGAAAATACAGACTTCAGGGAACTAACTTGATTTGTGCTGTGGGCTCATAGATCCAGATCAGAATAGAACAAGCTTCTCTTTATCAACACTCACATTCACTTCATGCAGCATTCAGTGTTACTGTGAAGTGAGTAATGCAAAGCTGAGACATGAGTTTCAAAAGATGCAGCCCCTGCTGAGGAAAGGTGGTGGAGTCAATTACACCAGCTGGCTCTAAGCTGAACCTCTAAGTATAGTTGTTATAAGCAGAGGTGAAAAGACTGTGGTGTATCTTTGTGGAATTTTGAACAAAATGCGACACGCACGGTAGCAATACCACTTCTGGCCACATGGCAGCTTTTTTGTGATATGCTGCCCCCGTGTGGTCAGAAGTGGTATTGGTACATCAAGTGGCTTTAAAACCACAGTATCAATTTAAAAAAAAAAGAGCCCATAATGTCTCCCTTCTTCTTGTAATACTTTGTTTTAGCCTCTGTCTCTTTAAAACCACACTTACATATGTCTGAGGTAAGTCACACTCAGGAGTTTTAATAGAAATGTGTTTCATGGGGAAGAACGACATCAGGCAGTTCAGGAACATCTCTGTAAAGTAACTATGTTTAGTTATGACATAGAAAATAAAAGGGGAACCCATAACGTATAATATAGACTCTCTAATGAGATGTTTCACAGTCATCTACAGGGATGACGTCTGCATGTCCAGGAGCTTTCTGCCTGCTACAGCTATTCTGCAAATGACGTTCTTACATCTGACGTCTCGTTGCCGAAGAAGTAGATGGCGTCCAGGCCTTCGCCCTCCAACAGCTCCAAGCACAGTCTCTTGTCCCAGCCCTCCGGGAAAACGTCAAAACTGATAAGACCACCTGGAACGAGGTAATGACAGATCATCCAGATTGTTACTGCTTCAACCACATGTGCTCATTTATGCCACATATTTCTTGAACAATAACTCTTGTTGACTCTTTTGCATTTTAAAAAGGGATAGTCAGTTGGCATGTTTACAAAACAAGGCTTTACGTGACACTTCAGGGAATTTGTTGCCTGAGAAGGAAACACGTCCTTGTGGGTTCAAGAATGTCAGATGTTTTTTGTATTCCAAATGTGATCTGTGGGTCTAAAGCAGTAAGAAATGATTATGGTTGTGGTGTAGCAGTCCAGCCCGGGTGCTCATTAGAGCCCGGTTATTCATTTTAAAAGACAAAAACAGCTCTGTCCCTGCTCAGCTGTAAATCAAATGAACGCACTGACCGTTACAGAAAAAAAAGAAAAAAAGGGGGCCTCATGGGCCTTTCACTGGGATCCACTTTCACTCCCTCCTACCTCCCCCCTTTCCACCTTAAATTATTAGCTTCCAGCCAATCAGAAGGCTCCTTCCCCCACACGCCCTCCACATGCCTCCGTCCTAAACACCTTCAGCCCCAGAATATAAACAACTTGGTGCTTTGGGCACATTTTTAAATAAACCAGTGCTTCTGCTTAAAGATGTAAAAAGTGTCTGCAAACCTGCTGACACAGCAGGTAGGTTCACGTGTAACTTTTGATTAATGGTTACAAAGCAGTTAATTTTCAGTTAAAATGGCACAGGATGTGAAAACATCAAGTCTTCTTTGTAAGGTATGGGGTATTTATTTAATAGGGAAACAAATACAGGATAAAAACTAAAATACTATGAGTGGAGATCAGTGCTAAGTGTTTAAACAACACCTGTTGTATCAATCTTCATCTGCTCATCTTCATCAACCTGCTTCCTCTGTATCAGAGTCAACACTGGCACTTTAAAAAAACAAAACAAAACGCATAAATGATTTACAATCCAGCGACCAGAGTGATCATGAAATCACTGTAACACAGAGACTTTTGAGGACTTATTTTCTCTTTTTTCAAACGTTAGCGACTGTTATGCTTCATCAGTGGGGCGTGAGGACACGCGGAGCACGTACGCAAACATCAACCACCTTTCATATGTACTGCTCCTGTGTTGTGAGAGGGCAAAATAGAACAGCGCGTGTGTTTTTAAGATAATTAACTGATAGTCCAAAGTCCAGTCTGTCCAGGACAGACTGGGAGAGCGAGGTTTTGTCTTTCTGAGACCTGAGAACAGCTGGGTGTGTGGACACTCAACCGGACTTTGAAAATTAACCTCTAAGTGAGCTTTCGGCTTTCAGTTAACATTTAACAGATATTTTATGGTTTTTAATTTACCTTTTTTCAGTTTTTTCAGCTTTCTGTGTTTCCCTGATAGAATAAAGATCGCTGCTTCTCCATTTCTGCTTGAATGTAAAGTACTTAAAAAATATATATTAAGTCTCACGAGTAAAGTCATATATTTTGTCACATATTCTGTATTTTGTCTGTAAGAATATGATCCAAACAGATACAACCATAAAAGATTATGGATAGGAAGTTACATTTTACAGTTTCGGTTTCTTCATCATAAATACGGAGACATAAGTTATTTCTAGCAATTTTGCAACTTCTGTTACAGTGAAATCAGGCCTCAGAAAAGAAAGCACCTGCATGAGGTGGAACAGAGGTGTAACAACTGCAAACCATAATTTACACTGGACAGCAGGGTGGAATAAAGGCAGTACACTAGCAGAAATCTGGCTGTGTGAATGGGACCACAGTTAACTGAGCCTTGAGCAGGTTGGAGGAATCCACATGGCTCCATGCTGCTTGTAAACTTCTGATTGAATCCGTATAAAAATGTGGTCTCGCGTCAGCAGGGTTCTACTTTGTTTCTGCCTCTTTTTATTGTTTTATTCCTCCTAAGCACTTTCTGTGATTTACATAATTTATATGAAAAGCACCATACAAATAAAGTGTAAGAGACTGAGGGACTAATTTTCTTTAAGATAGACAGAAGGCAACAGACAGAAATGCTGTAAAACCGGTTTGTCGTTAAAATTCCCTGCTGTAAACAGAATACTGATGAGTTTTCGTTCTGAAAGGGCGTGAGTAAAAACAGGACGTTCTGACTGGTCTGACCACAGTTAGCCTGAGAGCACAACTCTGAAATGAAAGTAGACCAAAGTCTGTGAGAACCAATGCTGGGTTGGTGATAAACTGATTTAGTTGATTATAAATCTTTTCGCTGTCAAATCTATCTAATAATAAGTGATGATCAAATACATCAGATTAGCAGGTCCATTTGAATCACCTTTAATCGCTCAGGAAACATTTGCAGGGAGCATACAGTTGTTTTTTGTTTTTGTCTTTTGCGTACATGCAGACACAGTTTCTACTCTCACCTTTAGTAAAGCGTAGTCCCTTTCCAGCAAACTCCTCTTTCAGGGCAGCAACAAATTTCTCCCTGATCTTCTCTCTCTGTGGAAAAAGTGGCCATCCAGTTAGACTGGTACACACAAACCAGCATCTCCAAAATGCTGTTGACTAAAATGTCATTGAAAACAGAACCATTTGCATTCAACACTCCATCGAACAGAAATGTTCTCTAGGACACAGGCCCTATGAGTTTCAAAAAAACAATACTATACTTTGATTTGTCAGACCACAGAACAGTTTTCCTGATTCCATCTTACATAATCAAAATGTTAATTATCCTTGCACGTTATAGTCTAACTTGTTTTTGCGCATCTGGTAATGAACTGGACTCAGTTCAGTGACCGGTTCTCAAAGTGTTCCTGAGCCTGATTTCCACAACAGAATAGTCTGTTTTTAATCCAGTCCTGCTTCAGGGACTGAACCTCTCTGAGGACTCTTTATTCTGAGTCACGCTACTGATGTGTTCCCAATTAAACTTAATTAGCTGTGAGATGTGATGTTAAGGTGCCCCCCCACCCCACCCTCCCGACTTCTTCTATGTGTTGCTTGCTTAAATTTAAAAAGGCACAAGTCAACTCGAGCTGGTGAAAACGCACTCATAGCCTCCATAGATACATTTCACATACATGACAACTGTGTCATCACGTTTGCTACTGAGTTCTCAGCACTGGCCTGACTTCTGAGAATAGCTTTTCAGTTGTGAATTAAGACATATCTGTTAGTCATTCATATCATTCATATCAATAACTGGCTGTTGGTTGGCCTGGAGGGGTCTGAGGTCCGAGCTTAGCTAAGCAGCAGGCAGCTTGTGCTAACCGTGCATAAGCAGCGGTCATTTCTGATGTTGCCACTGAAACGCCATCTGAAATGGGAGGTGCTGCTGCAAACGTTCTCTGGCAGCTCCTCCAGTGTAACTCAGCTGAAGGAGCTGGTTGCCACGACGGATCATTTCAGTCTGCTGGGACCTGTCGTCAGTCAGTCCACAGCTTACGGGCTGACACCAGCAGGGTCATCTGACTGCAACGGGTCGAATGGAGCGACAGGAGTTCCTGCTGGAGTTCTGCTGGTCTTTGTTTCAGCACTGGCATCACTCATTTTGGATGTTGTTTACGTAGCGACACTTGAAATGAGGATTTTTTTTTTTGGATAGATTTGATCAGAATGAATATAAAACAATAATAATTATCATCATAGGTTAGCATAAGCTTAACCACTCAAACTAAATTAACTAACTGTAACTGATCGGTTTCTGGGTCTGCTTGTTCTGCCCAACATAACACTGCATAGTATGAGGAGAAGGAGGCTTTGAAAGTACACAAAAGCAAACAAACAAACAAATAAATAAAAACAAACCCATCATAGTTGGTTTGTCCAGTTCTTCTTATATGGAAAAAAAACACCCAAAATAACTTTAGAGCCCTGCTCTACTCTTCTCTCAAGACAACTGCGTGTTGCTTCACAACACTTTTTCTCACATCAACAACGATGGTCAATGAACTGGAGACTGAACAAGAATAATCTCACAGTGTCGTAAAAGTGACTTAATCTCTACTCCTCTGGAGGGATCATCTCAGATAAAAACTGTAAAAGTTCATTTGTGGTGGGTGGTGCAACGGTTAGGGCAGGTGGCCCATGTACAGAGGCTATAGTCCTGGATGCAGACGTTCGTCTGCCGGCCCCTTTATCTATCTATCCATCTATCCATCTATCTATCTATCTATCTATCTATCTATCTATCTATCTATCTATCTATCTATCTATCTATCTATCTATCTATCTATCTATCTATCTATCTATCTATCTATCTATCTACAAATACAGGCTACTAGTGCTGAAAAAATAAATTTAAAAAAAAGTTCAGTTGTGTCACTTTGTGCACAGCTGTGCAGAATCCTTATGCTTCTACTAATTCTACCATACTTTTTTAAATTTTACCATACTCTGAAATCCTCTTTATTCTCAGGCTAAGAGTCTCTTGTTACTTGTGTTTAACTTTCTAACTGATTGACCCCAGTTGGACATAACTGGCAGTCACATGTCAGTAGCTACAGTAACCATAAGCACAGGGATCACTGACGGGTACAGGAGGGAGGTGACAAATCTGCTGAACATATGTCACTACATTAACTTCATCCTAAATGCAAACAAGACCTGAGAGCTCATCACTGATCCAAGGACAAAAGGACATGCACACTCCCCCCCAGATGAGACAGAGGTGGAGAGGATGGTCTCACAATACAAACCATATCATCAAGATGTCTAGAACAGAAACTGCTGTTCCTTAAAAGGCTAAAGCACTTTAGCATGTTGTCTAGATTCCCAAGAAACTGAGTCCCAAAAATCTAGATCCATCGTACTGCGCTTTGGAAATTGCCCCGCAAAGGACAGAAAAGCCCCCATAATTCATCAGTCCATCCTCTCTAAAGGATATTTACCACATCATGGACAGCACACCCCCCCCAACACAGCCTGGAGTTATGAAAAAAATGACTGACAGTTTCACTCCAAAGGCCATTATGCTGTGAATGAACGTTGCACCTTTGCACTGATCTGAACGTTCACGATTACTCACGGATGTGCGATTGCACATCAGGCATAACAAATACACAGCGTTCCTTTCACACTGTCTTACATTTATTGCACAACAGTGCACTCCAACCTGTTCACATTTCTTTACGACTTTGTTCACTATCTAGGATAATAATGCTGCACTCGCAATATTTGTGATTATATCAGTGGTGACATTTACATATGATTTTAATCTTGAGCATTTATACTTTGGGACTGTTACTTTTCTAAACTTTTAATCTCAAGTTTGTCCACAAAGAATTACTAAAGTAAGTATGTCATTATATTTTGTCCTATGTTACTGCTTATTTACCCATTATTTATACTTATTTACCCATGAGGGCGTATTTGCCCCAAAGGAACATGGGAGCTTTTGGAGAAACAAGATCAAAGTGGTGATGCACAGCGGCATGTCTGGTGAAAACCAAGCAAGTGTTATCAGCACAAACACTTCATACCAATCAAGCACGGTGGTGGAGGGGTGATAATCTGGGCCTGCTTTGCAACTACAGGACCTGAGCACCTTGAAATCTGTGAGTCAACCATGAACTCTTCTGCATACCAGAGTCACGTATTATCTGATATTAAGTCTCACAATAGCACAAAGATCCTTCAAATATATAACAGAATATAATTGAAAACAACAATAAGACTCCAGGTGTTGCAACAGACCAGTCAAAGTCCAGATTTCAGCCTGACTGAAATGATGTGGCCTTGAAGGAGCTGCGAACAAACAAACATCTGCAAAGGTGAGGTTCACTTTTCACACACTGGGCCTGTATTTTTGTCTTAGTTTTTATCTAATACATAATCACACAGCACAAACAGAAAACAGAAATTGACTGGGTTCAGGTTCCAGAACTCGACTGGGTTCAGCTTCCAGAACACGAGGAGGTTTCGGAACTCAACTGGGTTCAGGTTCTGGAACAGAAAAGGAGATTCCGGAACTTGACTGGGTTCAGGTTATGGAACATGAGGAGGTTCCGGAACTCGACTGGGTTCAGGTTCTGGAACAGAAAAGGAGATTCCGGAACTTGACTGGGTTCAGATTACGGAACACAAGAAGGTTATAGAACTCGACTGGGTTCAGGTTCCGGAACACGAGGAGGTTCCGGAACTCGACTGGGTTCAGGTTCTGGAATAGAAAAGGAGATTCCAGAACTTGACTGGGTTCAGGTTCCGGAACACGAGGAGGTTCCGGAACTCGACTGGGTTCAGGCTCCAAAAAAGAAAAGGAGATTATGGAACTTGAATGGGTTCAGATTCCGGAAAAAAACGAGGTTCCGGAACATGACTGGGTTCAGGTTCCGGAAAAGAAAAGGAGATTATGGAACTTGAATTGGTTCAGGTTCCGGAACACGAGGAGGTTCCGGAACTCGACTGGGTTCAGGTTCTGGAAAAGAAAAGGAGATTCCGGAACTTGACTGGGTTCAAGTTCCGGAACACGAGGAGGTTCCGGAACTGGACTGGGTTCAGGTTCTGGAACAGAAAAGGAGATTTCGGAACTTGACTGGGTTCAGGTTCCGGAACACGAGGAGGTTCCGGAACTCGACTGGGTTCAGGTTCTGGAACAGAAAAGGAGATTCCGGAACTTGACTGGGTTCAGGTTCCGGAACACGAGGAGGTTCCGGAAGTCGACTGGGTTCAGGTTCCAGAAAAGAAAAGGAGATTATGGAACTTGAATGGGTTCAGATTCCGGAAAACAACGAGGTTCCGGAACTCGACTGGGTTCAGGTTCCGGAAAAGAAAAGGAGATTATGGAACTTGAATGGGTTCAGGTTCCGGCACACGAGGAGGTTCCGGAACTCAACTGGGTTCAGGTTCCGGAACACAAGGAAGTTCCGGAACTCCATTGGGTTCAGATTCCCGAACACGAGCAGATTCTGGAAGTCGACTGGGTTCAGGTTCTGGAACAGAAAAAGAGATTCCGGAACTTGACTGGGTTCAGGTTCTGGAGCACGACTGGGTTCAGGTTCCGGAACACGAAGAGGTTCCGGAACTCGACTGGGTTCAGGTTCTGGAACAGAAAAGGAGATTCCGGAACTTGACTGGGTTCAGATTACGGAACACAAGAAGGTTATAGAACTCGACTGGGTTCAGGTTCCGGAACACGAGGAGGTTCCGGAACTCGACTGGGTTCAGGTTCTGGAATAGAAAAGGAGATTCCGGAACTTGACTGGGTTCAGGTTCCGGAACACGAGGAGGTTCCGGAACTCGACTGGGTTCAGGCTCCAAAAAAGAAAAGGAGATTATGGAACTTGAATGGGTTCAGATTCCGGAAAAAAAACGAGGTTCCGGAACATGACTGGGTTCAGGTTCCGGAAAAGAAAAAAAGGAGATTATGGAACTTGAATGGGTTCAGGTTCCGGAACACGAGGAGGTTCCGGAACTCGACTGGGTTCAGGTTCTGGAAAAGAAAAGGAGATTCCGGAACTTGACTGGGTTCAAGTTCCGGAACACGAGGAGGTTCCGGAACTGGACTGGGTTCAGGTTCTGGAACAGAAAAGGAGATTTCGGAACTTGACTGGGTTCAGGTTCCGGAACACGAGGAGGTTCCGGAACTCGACTGGGTTCAGGTTCTGGAACAGAAAAGGAGATTCCGGAACTTGACTGGGTTCAGGTTCCGGAACACGAGGAGGTTCCGGAAGTCGACTGGGTTCAGGTTCCAGAAAAGAAAAGGAGATTATGGAACTTGAATGGGTTCAGATTCCGGAAAACAACGAGGTTCCGGAACTCGACTGGGTTCAGGTTCCGGAAAAGAAAAGGAGATTATGGAACTTGAATGGGTTCAGGTTCCGGCACACGAGGAGGTTCCGGAACTCAACTGGGTTCAGGTTCCGGAACACAAGGAAGTTCCGGAACTCCATTGGGTTCAGATTCCCGAACACGAGCAGATTCTGGAAGTCGACTGGGTTCAGGTTCTGGAACAGAAAAAGAGATTCCGGAACTTGACTGGGTTCAGGTTCTGGAGCACGACTGGGTTCAGGTTCCGGAACACGAAGAGGTTCCGGAACTCGACTGGGTTCAGGTTCTGGAACAGAAAAGGAGATTCCGGAACTTGACTGGGTTCAGTGTACGGAACACGAGGAGGTTCCGGAACTTGACTGGGTTCAGGTTCCGGAACAGAAAAGGAGATTCCGGAACTTGACTGGGTTCAGGTTCCGGAACACGAGGAGGTTACGGAACTTGACTGGGTTCAGGTTCTGGAACAGAAAAGGAGATTCCGGAACTTGACTGGGTTCAGGTTCCGGAACAAAAGGAGGTTCCGGAACTTGACTGGGTTCAGGTTCCGGAACACAAGGAAGTTCCGGAACTCCACTGGGTTCAGATTCCGGAACACAAGCAGATTCCGGAAATCGACTGGGTTCAGGTTCTGGAACAGAAAAGGAGATTCCGGAACTTGACTGGGTTCAGGTTCCGGAACACGAGAAGGTTCCGGAACTCAACTGGGTTCAGGTTCCGGAACACAAGGAAGTTCCGGAACTCCATTGGGTTCAGATTCCCAAACACGAGCAGATTCTGGAAGTCGACTGGGTTCAGGTTCTGGAACAGAAAAAGAGATTCCGGAACTTGACTGGGTTCAGGTTCTGGAGCACGACTGGGTTCAGGTTCCGGAACACAAGGAGGTTCCGGAACTCGACTGGGTTCAGGTTCTGGAACAGAAAAGGAGATTCCGGGACTTGACTGGGTTCAGGTTCCAGAACACGAGGAGGTTACGGAACTCGACTTGGTTCAGGTTCCGGAACAAAAGGAGGTTCCGGAACTTGACTGGGTTCAGGTTCCCGAACACAAGGAAGTTCCGGAACTCCACTGGGTTCAGATTCCGGAACACGAGCAGATTCCGGAAGTCGACTGGGTTCAGGTTCTGGAACAGAAAAGGAGATTCCGGAACTTGACTGGGTTCAGGTTCCGGAACACGAGAAGGTTCCGGAACTCAACTGGGTTCAGGTTCCGGAACACAAGAAAGTTCCGGAACTCCACTGGGTTCAGATTCCGGAACACGAGCAGATTCCGGAAGTCGACCTGGTTCAGGTTCTGGAACAGAAAAAGAGATTCCGGAACTTGACTGGGTTCAGGTTCTGGAGCACGACTGGGTTCAGGTTGCGGAACACGAGGTGGTTCCGGAACTCCACTGGGTTCAGGTTCTGGAACACAAGGAAGTTCCGGAACTCCACTGGGTTCAGATTCCGGAACATGAGCAGATTCCGGAAGTCGACTGGGTTCAGTTTACGGAACACGAGGAGGTTCCGGAACTTGACTGGGTTCAGGTTCTGGAACAGAAAAGAAGATTCCGGAACTTGACTGGGTTCAGGTTCCGGAACACGAGGAGGTTCCGGAACTCGACTGGGTTCAGGTTCCGGAACACAAGGAAGTTCCGGAACTCCACTGGGTTCAGATTCCGGAACACGAGCAGATTCCAGAAGTCGACTGGGTTCAGGTTCCGGAACAAAAGGAGGTTCCGGAACTTGACTGGGTTCAGGTTCCGGAACACAAGGAAGTTCCGGAACTCCACTGGGTTCAGATTCCGGAAGACGAGCAGATTCCGGAAGTCGACTGGGTTCAGGTTCTGGAACAGAAAAGGAGATTCCGGAACTTGACTGGGTTCAGGTTCCGGAACACGAGAAGGTTCCGGAACTCAACTGGGTTCAGGTTCCGGAACACAAGGAAGTTCCGGAACTCCATTGGGTTCAGATTCCCGAACACGAGCAGATTCTGGAAGTCGACTGGGTTCAGGTTCTGGAACAGAAAAAGAGATTCCGGAACTTGACTTGGTTCAGGTTCTGGAGCACGACTGGGTTCAGTGTACGGAACACGAGGAGGTTCCGGAACTTGACTGGGTTCAGGTTCCGGAACAGAAAAGGAGATTCCGGAACTTGACTGGGTTCAGGTTCCGGAACACGAGGAGGTTACGGAACTCGACTTGGTTCAGGTTCCGGAAAAAAAGGAGGTTCCGGAACTTGACTGGGTTCGGGTTCCCGAACACAAGGAAGTTCCGGAACTCCACTGGGTTCAGATTCCGGAACACGAGCAGATTCCGGAAGTCGACTGGGTTCAGGTTCTGGAACAGAAAAGGAGATTCCGGAACTTGACTGGGTTCAGGTTCCGGAACACGAGAAGGTTCCGGAACTCAACTGGGTTCAGGTTCCGGAACACAAGAAAGTTCCGGAACTCCACTGGGTTCAGATTCCGGAACACGAGCAGATTCCGGAAGTCGACTGGGTTCAGGTTCTGGAACAGAAAAAGAGATTCCGGAACTTGACTGGGTTCAGGTTCTGGAGCACGACTGGGTTCAGGTTCGGGAACACGAGGTGGTTCCGGAACTCCACTGGGTTCAGGTTCTGGAACACAAGGAAGTTACGGAACTCCACTGGGTTCAGATTCTGGAACATGAGCAGATTCCGGAAGTCGACTGGGTTCAGGTTCTGGAAAAGAAAAGGAGATTCCGGAACTTGACTGGGTTCAGTTTACAGAACACGAGGAGGTTCCGGAACTTGACTGGGTTCAGGTTCTGGAACAGAAAAGGAGATTCCGGAACTTGACTGGGTTCAGGTTCCGGAACACGAGGAGGTTACGGAACTCGACTTGGTTCAGGTTCCGGAACAAAAGGAGGTTCCGGAACTTGACTGGGTTCAGGTTCCCGAACACAAGGAAGTTCCGGAACTCCACTGGGTTCAGATTCCGGAACACGAGCAGATTCCGGAAGTCGACTGGGTTCAGGTTCTGGAACAGAAAAGGAGATTCCGGAACTTGACTGGGTTCAGGTTCCGGAACACGAGAAGGTTCCGGAACTCAACTGGGTTCAGGTTCCGGAACACAAGAAAGTTCCGGAACTCCACTGGGTTCAGATTCCGGAACACGAGCAGATTCCGGAAGTCGACTGGGTTCAGGTTCTGGAACAGAAAAAGAGATTCCGGAACTTGACTGGGTTCAGGTTCTGGAGCACGACTAGGTTCAGGTTCCGGAACACGAGGTGGTTCCGGAACTCCACTGGGTTCAGGTTCTGGAACACAAGGAAGTTCCGGAACTCCACTGGGTTCAGATTCCGGAACATGAGCAGATTCCGGAAGTCGACTGGGTTCAGTTTACGGAACACGAGGAGGTTCCGGAACTTGACTGGGTTCAGGTTCTGGAACAGAAAAGGAGATTCCGGAACTTGACTGGGTTCAGGTTCTGGAACAAGAGCAGATTCTGGAAGTCGACTGGGTTCAGGTTCTGGAACAGAAAAAGAGATTCCGGAACTTGACTGGGTTCAGGTTCTGGAGCACGACTTGGTTCAGGTTCCGGAACACAAGGAGGTTCCGGAACTCGACTGGGTTCAGGTTCTGGAACAGAAAAGGAGATTCCGGAACTTGACTGGGTTCAGTGTACGGAACACGAGGAGGTTCTGGAACTTGACTGGGTTCAGGTTCCGGAACAGAAAAGGAGATTCCGGAACTGAACTGGGTTCAGGTTCCGGAACACAAGAAAGTTCCGGAACTCCACTGGGTTCAGATTCCGGAACACGAGCAGATTCCGGAAGTCGACTGGGTTCAGGTTCTGGAACAGAAAAAGAGATTCCGGAACTTGACTGGGTTCAGGTTCTGGAGCACGACTGGGTTCAGGTTCCGGAACACGAGGTGGTTCCGGAACTCTACTGGGTTCAGGTTCTGGAACACAAGGAAGTTCCGGAACTCCATTGGGTTCAGATTCCCGAACACGAGCAGATTCTGGAAGTCGACTGGGTTCAGGTTCTGGAACAGAAAAAGAGATTCCGGAACTTGACTTGGTTCAGGTTCTGGAGCACGACTGGGTTCAGGTTCCGGAACACAAGGAGGTTCCGGAACTCGACTGGGTTCAGGTTCTGGAACAGAAAAGGAGATTCCGGAACTTGACTGGGTTCAGTGTACGGAACACGAGGAGGTTCCGGAACTTGACTGGGATCAGGTTCCGGAACAGAAAAGGAGATTCCGGAACTTGACTGGGTTCAGGTTCCGGAACACGAGGAGGTTACGGAACTCGACTTGGTTCAGGTTCCGGAACAAAAGGAGGTTCCGGAACTTGACTGGGTTCGGGTTCCCGAACACAAGGAGTTCCGGAACTCCACTGGGTTCAGATTCCGGAACACGAGCAGATTCCGGAAGTCGACTGGGTTCAGGTTCTGGAACAGAAAAGGAGATTCCGGAACTTGACTGGGTTCAGGTTCCGGAACACGAGAAGGTTCCGGAACTCAAACTGGGTTCAGGTTCCGGAACACAAGAAAGTTCCGGAACTCCACTGGGTTCAGATTCCGGAACACGAGCAGATTCCGGAAGTCGACTGGGTTCAGGTTCTGGAACAGAAAAAGAGATTCCGGAACTTGACTGGGTTCAGGTTCTGGAGCACGACTGGGTTCAGGTTCCGGAACACGAGGTGGTTCCGGAACTCCACTGGGTTCAGGTTCTGGAACACAAGGAAGTTCCGGAACTCCACTGGGTTCAGATTCGGAACATGAGGCAGATTCCGGAAGTCGACTGGGTTCAGGTTCTGGAAAAGAAAAGGAGATTCCGGAACTTGACTGGGTTCAGTTTACGGAACACGAGGAGGTTCCGGAACTTGACTGGGTTCAGGTTCTGGAACAGAAAAGGAGATTCCGGAACTTGACTGGGTTCAGGTTCCGGAACACGAGGAGGTTCCGGAACTCGACTGGGTTCAGGTTCCGGAACACAAGGAAGTTCCGGAACTCCACTGGGTTCAGATTCCGGAACACGAGCAGATTCCGGAAGTCGACTGGGTTCAGGTTCTGGAACAGAAAAGGAGATTCCGGAACTTGACTGGGTTCAGGTTCCGGAACACGAGGAGGTTCCGGAACTCAACTGGGTTCAGGCTCCGGAACACAAGGAAGTTCCGGAACTCCACTGGGTTCAGATTCCGGAACACGAGCAGATTCCAGAAGTCGACTGGGTTCAGGTTCCGGAACAAAAGGAGGTTCCGGAACTTGACTGGGTTCAGGTTCCGGAACACAAGGAAGTTCCGGAACTCCACTGGGTTCAGATTCCGGAAGACGAGCAGATTCCGGAAGTCGACTGGGTTCAGGTTCTGGAACAGAAAAGGAGATTCCGGAACTTGACTGGGTTCAGGTTCCGGAACACGAGAAGGTTCCGGAACTCAACTGGGTTCAGGTTCCGGAACACAAGGAAGTTCCGGAACTCCATTGGGTTCAGATTCCCGAACACGAGCAGATTCTGGAAGTCGACTGGGTTCAGGTTCTGGAACAGAAAAAGAGATTCCGGAACTTGACTTGGTTCAGGTTCTGGAGCACGACTGGGTTCAGTGTACGGAACACGAGGAGGTTCCGGAACTTGACTGGGTTCAGGTTCCGGAACAGAAAAGGAGATTCCGGAACTTGACTGGGTTCAGGTTCCGGAACACGAGGAGGTTACGGAACTCGACTTGGTTCAGGTTCCGGAAAAAAAAAAGGAGGGTTCCGGAACTTGACTGGGTTCGGGTTCCCGAACACAAGGAAGTTCCGGAACTCCACTGGGTTCAGATTCCGGAACACGAGCAGATTCCGGAAGTCGACTGGGTTCAGGTTCTGGAACAGAAAAGGAGATTCCGGAACTTGACTGGGTTCAGGTTCCGGAACACGAGGAGGTTCCGGAACTCAACTGGGTTCAGGTTCCGGAACACAAGAAAGTTCCGGAACTCCACTGGGTTCAGATTCCGGAACACGAGCAGATTCCGGAAGTCGACTGGGTTCAGGTTCTGGAACAGAAAAAGAGATTCCGGAACTTGACTGGGTTCAGGTTCTGGAGCACGACTGGGTTCAGGTTCGGGAACACGAGGTGGTTCCGGAACTCCACTGGGTTCAGGTTCTGGAATGGAACACAAGGAAGTTACGGAACTCCACTGGGTTCAGATTCTGGAACATGAGCAGATTCCGGAAGTCGACTGGGTTCAGGTTCTGGAAAAGAAAAGGAGATTCCGGAACTTGACTGGGTTCAGTTTACAGAACACGAGGAGGTTCCGGAACTTGACTGGGTTCAGGTTCTGGAACAGAAAAGGAGATTCCGGAACTTGACTGGGTTCAGGTTCCGGAACACGAGGAGGTTACGGAACTCGACTTGGTTCAGGTTCCGGAACAAAAGGAGGTTCCGGAACTTGACTGGGTTCAGGTTCCCGAACACAAGGAAGTTCCGGAACTCCACTGGGTTCAGATTCCGGAACACGAGCAGATTCCGGAAGTCGACTGGGTTCAGGTTCTGGAACAGAAAAGGAGATTCCGGAACTTGACTGGGTTCAGGTTCCGGAACACGAGAAGGTTCCGGAACTCAACTGGGTTCAGGTTCCGGAACACAAGAAAGTTCCGGAACTCCACTGGGTTCAGATTCCGGAACACGAGCAGATTCCGGAAGTCGACTGGGTTCAGGTTCTGGAACAGAAAAAGAGATTCCGGAACTTGACTGGGTTCAGGTTCTGGAGCACGACTAGGTTCAGGTTCCGGAACACGAGGTGGTTCCGGAACTCCACTGGGTTCAGGTTCTGGAACACAAGGAAGTTCCGGAACTCCACTGGGTTCAGATTCCGGAACATGAGCAGATTCCGGAAGTCGACTGGGTTCAGTTTACGGAACACGAGGAGGTTCCGGAACTTGACTGGGTTCAGGTTCTGGAACAGAAAAGGAGATTCCGGAACTTGACTGGGTTCAGGTTCCGGAACAAGAGCAGATTCTGGAAGTCGACTGGGTTCAGGTTCTGGAACAGAAAAAGAGATTCCGGAACTTGACTGGGTTCAGGTTCTGGAGCACGACTTGGTTCAGGTTCCGGAACACAAGGAGGTTCCGGAACTCGACTGGGTTCAGGTTCTGGAACAGAAAAGGAGATTCCGGAACTTGACTGGGTTCAGTGTACGGAACACGAGGAGGTTCTGGAACTTGACTGGGTTCAGGTTCCGGAACAGAAAAGGAGATTCCGGAACTGAACTGGGTTCAGGTTCCGGAACACAAGAAAGTTCCGGAACTCCACTGGGTTCAGATTCCGGAACACGAGCAGATTCCGGAAGTCGACTGGGTTCAGGTTCTGGAACAGAAAAAGAGATTCCGGAACTTGACTGGGTTCAGGTTCTGGAGCACGACTGGGTTCAGGTTCCGGAACACGAGGTGGTTCCGGAACTCTACTGGGTTCAGGTTCTGGAACACAAGGAAGTTCCGGAACTCCATTGGGTTCAGATTCCCGAACACGAGCAGATTCTGGAAGTCGACTGGGTTCAGGTTCTGGAACAGAAAAAGAGATTCCGGAACTTGACTTGGTTCAGGTTCTGGAGCACGACTGGGTTCAGGTTCCGGAACACAAGGAGGTTCCGGAACTCGACTGGGTTCAGGTTCTGGAACAGAAAAGGAGATTCCGGAACTTGACTGGGTTCAGTGTACGGAACACGAGGAGGTTCCGGAACTTGACTGGGATCAGGTTCCGGAACAGAAAAGGAGATTCCGGAACTTGACTGGGTTCAGGTTCCGGAACACGAGGAGGTTACGGAACTCGACTTGGTTCAGGTTCCGGAACAAAAGGAGGTTCCGGAACTTGACTGGGTTCGGGTTCCCGAACACAAGGAGGTTCCGGAACTCCACTGGGTTCAGATTCCGGAACACGAGCAGATTCCGGAAGTCGACTGGGTTCAGGTTCTGGAACAGAAAAGGAGATTCCGGAACTTGACTGGGTTCAGGTTCCGGAACACGAGAAGGTTCCGGAACTCAACTGGGTTCAGGTTCCGGAACACAAGAAAGTTCCGGAACTCCACTGGGTTCAGATTCCGGAACACGAGCAGATTCCGGAAGTCGACTGGGTTCAGGTTCTGGAACAGAAAAAGAGATTCCGGAACTTGACTGGGTTCAGGTTCTGGAGCACGACTGGGTTCAGGTTCCGGAACACGAGGTGGTTCCGGAACTCCACTGGGTTCAGGTTCTGGAACACAAGGAAGTTCCGGAACTCCACTGGGTTCAGATTCCGGAACATGAGCAGATTCCGGAAGTCGACTGGGTTCAGGTTCTGGAAAAGAAAAGGAGATTCCGGAACTTGACTGGGTTCAGTTTACGGAACACGAGGAGGTTCCGGAACTTGACTGGGTTCAGGTTCTGGAACAGAAAAGGAGATTCCGGAACTTGACTGGGTTCAGGTTCCGGAACACGAGGAGGTTCCGGAACTCGACTGGGTTCAGGTTCCGGAACACAAGGAAGTTCCGGAACTCCACTGGGTTCAGATTCCGGAACACGAGCAGATTCCGGAAGTCGACTGGGTTCAGGTTCTGGAACAGAAAAGGAGATTCCGGAACTTGACTGGGTTCAGGTTCCGGAACACGAGGAGGTTCCGGAACTCAACTGGGTTCAGGCTCCGGAACACAAGGAAGTTCCGGAACTCCACTGGGTTCAGATTCCGGAACACGAGCAGATTCCGGAAGTCGACTGGGTTCAGGTTCTGGAACAGAAAAAGAGATTCCGGAACTTGACTGGGTTCAGGTTCCGGAGCACGACTGGGTTCAGGTTCCGGAACACGAAGAGGTTCCGGAACTCGACTGGGTTCAGGTTCTGGAACAGAAAAGGAGATTCGGGAACTTGACTGGGTTCAGGTTCCGGAACACGAGCAGATTCCGGAAGTCGACTGGGTTCAGGTTCTGGAACAGAAAAAGAGATTCCGGAACTTGACTGGGTTCAGGTTCTGGAGCACGACTGGGTTCAGGTTCCGGAACACGAGGTGGTTCCGGAACTCCACTGGGTTCAGGTTCTGGAACACAAGGAAGTTCCGGAACTGCACTGGGTTCAGATTCCGGAACATGAGCAGATTCCGGAAGTCGACTGGGTTCAGGTTCTGGAAAAGAAAAGGAGATTCCGGAACTTGACTGGGTTCAGTTTACGGAACACGAGGAGGTTCCGGAACTTGACTGGGTTCAGGTTCTGGAACAGAAAAGGAGATTCCGGAATTTGACTGGGTTCAGGTTCCGGAACACGAGGAGGTTCCGGAACTCGACTGGGTTCAGGTTCCGGAACACAAGGAAGTTCCGAAACTCCACTGGGTTCAGATTCCGGAACACGAGCAGATTCCGGAAGTCGACTGGGTTCAGGTTCTGGAACAGAAAAGGAGATTCCGGAACTCGACTGGGTTCAGGTTCTGGAACAGAAAAGGAGATTCCGGAACTTGACTGGGTTCAGGTTCCGGAACACGAGGAGGTTCCAGAATTCGACTGGGTTCAGGTTCCAGAAAAGAAAAGGAGATTACGGAACTTGAATGGGTTCAGATTCTGGAAAACAACGAGATTCCGGAAGTCGACTGGGTTCAGGTTCAAGAAAAGAAAAGGAGATTACGGAACTTGACTGGGTTCAGGTTCCGGAACACGATGAGGTTCCGGAACTCAACTGGGTTCAGGTTCCGGAACACAAGGAAGTTCCGGAACTCCACTGGGTTCAGATTCCGGAACACGAGCAGATTCCGGAAGTCGACTGGGTTCAGGTTCTGGAACAGAAAAAGAGATTCCGGAACTTGACTGGGTTCAGGTTCTGGAGCACGACTGGGTTCAGGTTCCGGAACACGAAGAGGTTCCGGAACTCGACTGGGTTCAGGTTCTGGAACAGAAAAGGAGATTCCGGAACTTGACTGGGTTCAGTTTACGGAACACGAGGAGGTTCCGGGACTTGACTGGGTTCAGGTTCGGGAACACGAGGAGGTTCCGGAACTCGACTGGGTTCAGGTTCTGGAACAGAAAAGGAGATTCCGGAACTTGACTGGGTTCAGGTTCCGGAACACGAGGAGGTTCCGGAACTCAACTGGGTTCAGGTTCCGGAACACAAGGAAGTTCCGGAACTCCACTGGGTTCAGATTCCGGAACACGAGCAGATTCCTGAAGTCGTCTGGGTTTAGGTTCTGGAAAAGAAAAGGAGATTCCGGAACTTGAATGGGTTCAGATTCTGGAAAACAACGAGATTCCGGAAGTCGACTGGGTTCAGGTTCAAGAAAAGAAAAGGAGATTACGGAACTTGAATGGGTTCAGATTACGGAAAACAACGAGGTCCCGGAATTCGACTGGGTTCAGGTTCCGGAAAAGAAAAGGAGATTATGGAACTTGAATGGGTTAATGTTCCGGAACACGAGGAGGTTCCGGAACTCAACTGGGTTCAGGTTCTGGAACAGAAAAGGAGATTCCGGAACTTGACTGGGTTCAGGTTCCGGAACACGAGGAGGTTTCGACGGAGGTTCGGAAACTCAACTGGGTTCAGGTTCCGGAACACAAGGAAGTTCCGGAACTCCACTGGGTTCAGATTCCGGAACACGAGCAGATTCCTGAAGTCGTCTGGGTTTAGGTTCTGGAACAGAAAAGGAGATTCCGGAACTCGACTGGGTTCAAGTTCTGGAACAGAAAAGGAGATTCCGGAACTTGACTGGGTTCAGGTTCCGGAACACGAGGAGGTTCCAGAACTCGACTGGGTTCAGGTTCCAGAAAAGAAAAGGAGATTACGGAACTTGAATGGGTTCAGATTCCGGAAAACAACGAGATTCCGGAAGTCGACTGGGTTCAGGTTCAAGAAAAGAAAAGGAGATTACGGAACTTGAATGGGTTCAGATTACGGAAAACAATGAGGTCCCGGAATTCTACTGGGTTCAGGTTCCGGAAAAGAAAAGGAGATTATGAAACTTGAATGGGTTAAGGTTCCGGAACACGAGGAGGTTCCGCATCTCCATTGGGTTCAGATTCCGGAACAGAAATGGAGATTCCGGAACTGGACTGGGTTCAGGTTCCGGAACACGAGGAGGTTCCGGAACTGGATTGGGTTCAGGTTCTGGAACAGAAAAGGAGATTCCGGAACTTGACTGGGTTCAGGTTCTGGAGCACGACTGGGTTCAGGTTCCGGAACACGAAGAGGTTCCGGAACTCGACTGGGTTCAGGTTCTGGAACAGAAAAGGAGATTCCGGAACTTGACTGGGTTCAGTTTACGGAACACGAGGAGGTTCCGGGACTTGACTGGGTTCAGGTTCCGGAACACGAGGAGGTTCCGGAACTCGACTGGGTTCAGGTTCTGGGACAGAAAAGGAGATTCCGGAACTTGACTAAGTTCAGGTTCCGGAACACGAGGAGGTTCCGGAACTCAACTGGGTTCAGGTTCCGGAACACAAGGAAGTTCCGGAACTCCACTGGGTTCAGATTCCGGAACACGAGCAGATTCCTGAAGTCGTCTGGGTTTAGGTTCTGGAACAGAAAAGGAGATTCCGGAACTCGACTGGGTTCAGGTTCTGGAACGGAAAAGGAGATTCCGGAACTTGACTGGGTTCAGGTTCCGGAACACGAGGAGGTTCCAGAACTCGACTGGGTTCAGGTTCCAGAAAAGAAAAGGAGATTACGGAACTTGAATGGGTTCAGATTCCGGAAAACAACGAGATTCCGGAAGTCGACTGGGTTCAGGTTCAAGAAAAGAAAAGGATATTACGGAACTTGAATGGGTTCAGATTACGGAAAACAATGAGGTCCCGGAATTCGACTGGGTTCAGGTTCCGGAAAAGAAAAGGAGATTATGAAACTTGAATGGGTTAAGGTTCCGGAACACGAGGAGGTTCCGCATCTCCATTGGGTTCAGATTCCGGAACACAAGCAGATTCTGGAAGTCGACTGGGTTCAGGTTCTGGAACAGAGAAAAGAGATTCGGACTTGAAGATTGACTGACGTTCACGTTCTGGAGCACGACTGGGTTCAGGTTCCGGAACACAAGGAGGTTCCGGAACTCGACTGGGTTCAGGTTCTGGAACAGAAAAGGAGATTCCGGAACTTGACTGGGTTCAGTTTACGGAACATGAGGAGGTTCCGGAACTTGACTGGGTTCAGGTTCCGGAACAGAAAAAGGAGATTCCGGAACTTTCGGAACTCGACTGGGTTCAGGTTCCGGAACACAAGGAGGTTCCGGAACTCGACTGGGGGTTCCGGAAACACAAGGAAGTTCCGGAACTCGACTGGGTTCAGATTCCGGAACACGAGCAGATTCCGGAAGTCGACTGGGTTCAGGTTCTGGAACAGAAAAAGAGATTCCGGAACTTGACTGGGTTCAGGTTCTTGAGCACGAGGAGGTTCCGGAAGTCGACTGGGTTCAGGTTCTGGAAAAGAAAAGGAGATTCCGGAACTTGACTGGGTTCAGTTTACGGAACACGAGGAGGTTCCGGAACTTGACTGGGTTCAGGTTCTGGAACAGAAAAGGAGATTCCGGAACTCGACTGGGTTCAGGTTCTGGAACGGAAAAGGAGATTCCGGAACTTGACTGGGTTCAGGTTCCGGAACACGAGGAGGTTCCAGAACTCGACTGGGTTCAGGTTCCAGAAAAGAAAAGGAGATTACGGAACTTGAATGGGTTCAGATTCCGGAAAACAACGAGATTCCGGAAGTCGACTGGGTTCAGGTTCAAGAAAAGAAAAGGATATTACGGAACTTGAATGGGTTCAGATTACGGAAGAAAACAATGAGGTCCCGGAATTCGACTGGGTTCAGGTTCCGGAAAAGAAAAGGAGATTATGAAACTTGAATGGGTTAAGGTTCCGGAACACGAGGAGGTTCCGCATCTCCATTGGGTTCAGATTCCGGAACACAAGCAGATTCTGGAAGTCGACTGGGTTCAGGTTCTGGAACAGAAAAAGAGATTCCGGAACTTGACTAGGTTCACGTTCTGGAGCACGACTGGGTTCAGGTTCCGGAACACAAGGAGGTTCCGGAACTCGACTGGGTTCAGGTTCTGGAACAGAAAAGGAGATTCCGGAACTTGACTGGGTTCAGTTTCCGGAACAGAGGAAAGGAGTTCCGGAAAAGAGGGACTGGGTTCAGGTTCCGGAACACGAGGAGGTACCGGAACTCGACTGGGTTCAGGTTCCGGAACACAAGGAGGTTCCGGAACTCGACTGGGTTCAGGTTCCGGAACACAAGGAAGTTCCGGAACTCGACTGGGTTCAGATTCCGGAACACGAGCAGATTCCGGAAGTCGACTGGGTTCAGGTTCTGGAACAGAAAAAGAGATTCCGGAACTTGACTGGGTTCAGGTTCTTGAGCACGAGGAGGTTCCGGAAGTCGACTGGGTTCAGGTTCTGGAAAAGAAAAGGAGATTCCGGAACTTGACTGGGTTCAGTTTACGGAACACGAGGAGGTTCCGGAACTTGACTGGGTTCAGGTTCTGGAACAGAAAAGGAGATTCCGGAACTTGACTGGGTTCAGGTTCCGGAACACTAGGATGTTCCGGAACTCGACTGGGTTCAGGTTCCGGAACACAAGGAAGTTCCGAAACTCCACTGGGTTCAGATTCCGGAACACGAGCAGATTCCGGAAGTCGACTGGGTTCAGGTTCTGGAACAGAAAAGGAGATTCCGGAACTCGACTGGGTTCAGGTTCTGGAACAGAAAAGGAGATTCCGGAACTTGACTGGGTTCAGGTTCCAGAACACGAGGAGGTTCCAGAACTCGACTGGGTTCAGGTTCCAGAAAAGAAAAGGAGATTACGGAACTTGAATGGGTTCAGATTCTGGAAAACAACGAGATTCCGGAAGTCGACTGGGTTCAGGTTCAAGAAAAGAAAAGGAGATTACGGAACTTGAATGGGTTCAGATTACGGAAAACAACGAGGTCCCGGAATTCGACTGGGTTCAGGTTCCGGAAAAGAAAAGGAGATTATGGAACTTGAATGGGTTCAGATTACGGAAAACAACGAGGTCCCGGAATTCGACTGGGTTCAGGTTCCGGAAAAGAAAAGGAGATTATGGAACTTGAATGGGTTAAGGTTCCGGAACACGAGGCGGTTCCGGAACTCAACTGGGTTCAGGTTCCGGAACACAAGGAAGTTCCGGAGCTCCACTGGGTTCAGATTCCGGAACACGAGCAGATTCCGGAAGTCGACTGGGTTCAGGTTCTGGAACAGAAAAAGAGATTCCGGAACTTGACTGGGTTCAGGTTCTGGAGCACGAGGAGGTTCCGGAACTCGACTGGGTTCAGGTTCCAGAAAAGAAAAGGAGATTACGGAACTTGAATGGGTTCAGATTCTGGAAAACAACGAGTTTCCGGAACTCGACTGGGTTCAGGTTTCGGAACACGAGGAGGTTCCGGAACTCGACTGGGTTCAGGTTCCGGAACACAAGGAAGTTGCGGAACTCCACTGGGTTCCGATTCCGGAACACGAGCAGATTCCGGAAGTCGACTGGGTTCAGGTTCTGGAACAGAAAAAGAGATTCCGGAACTTGACTGGGTTCAGGTTCTGGAGCACGACTGTGTTCAGGTTCCGGAACACGAGGAGGTTCCGGAACTTGGGTTCAGGTTCCGGAACACAAGGAAGTTGCGGAACTCCACTGGGTTCCGATTCCGGAACACAAGGAAGTTGCGGAACTCCACTGGGTTCCGATTCCGGAACACGAGCAGATTTCGGAAGTCGACTGGGTTCAGGTTCTGGAACAGAAAAGGAGATTCTGGAACTTGACTGGGTTCAGGTTCTGGAGCACGACTGTGTTCAGGTTCCGGAACACGAGGAGGTTCCGGAACTCGACTGGGTTCAGGTTCTGGAACAGAAAAGGAGATTCCGGAACTTGACTGGGTTCAGTTTACGGAACACGAGGAGGTTCCGGGACTTGACTGGGTTCAGGTTCTGGAACAGAAAAGGAGATTCCGGAACTTGACTAAGTTCAGGTTCCGGAACACAAGGAAGTTCCGGAACTCCACTGGGTTCAGATTCCGGAACACGAGGAGGTTCCGGAACTCGACTGGGTTCAGGTTCTGGAACAGAAAAGGAGATTCCAGAACTTGACTGGGTTCAGTTTACGGAACACGAGGAGGTTCCGGATCTTGACTGGGTTCAGGTTCTGGAACAGAAAAGGAGATTCCGGAACTTGACTGGGTTCAGGTTCCGGAACACGAGGAGGTTCCGGAACTCGACTGGGTTCAGGTTCCGGAACACAAGGAAGTTGCGGAACTCCACTGGGTTCCGATTCCGGAACACGAGCAGATTCCGGAAGTCGACTGGGTTCAGGTTCTGGAACAGAAAAAGAAATTCCGGAACTTGACTGGGTTCAGGTTCTGGAGCACGACTGTGTTCAGGTTCCGGAACACGAGGAGGTTCCGGAACTCGACTGGGTTCAGGTTCCGGAACACAAGGAAGTTGCGGAACTCCACTGGGTTCCGATTCCGGAACACAAGGAAGTTGCGGAACTCCACTGGGTTCCGATTCCGGAACACGAGCAGATTCCGGAAGTCGACTGGGTTCAGGTTCTGGAACAGAAAAAGAGATTCCGGAACTTGACTGGGTTCAGGTTCTGGAGCACGACTGTGTTCAGGTTCGTGAACACGAGGAGGTTCCGGAACTCGACTCGGTTCAGGTTCTGGAACAGAAAAGGAGATTCCGGAACTTGACTGGGTTCAGTTTACGGAACACGAGGAGGTTCCGGGACTTGACTGGGTTCAGGTTCTGGAACAGAAAAGGAGATTCCGGAACTTGACTGGGTTCAGGTTCCGGAACACAAGGAATTTCCGAAACTCCACTGGGTTCAGATTCCGGAACACGAGGAGGTTCCGGAACTCGACTGGGTTCAGGTTCCGGAACACAAGGAAGTTCCGGAACTCCACTGGGTTCAGATTCCGGAACACGAGCAGATTCCAGAAGTCGACTGGGTTCAGGTTCTGGAACAGAAAAGGAGATTCCGGAACTTGACTGGGTTCAGGTTCCGGAACACGAGGAGGTTCCGGATCTCGACTGGGTTCAGGTTCTGGAACAGAAAAGGAGATTCAGGAACTTGACTAGGTTCAGGTTCCGGAACACGAGGAGGTTCCGGAACTCGACTGGGTTCAGGTTCTGGAACAGAAAAGGAGATTCCGGAACTTGACTGGGTTCAAGTTCCGGAACACGAGGAGGTTCTGGAACTCAACTGGGTTCAGGTTCTGGAACAGAAATGGAGATTCCGGAACTGGACTGGGTTCAGGTTCCGGAACACGAGGAGGTTCTGGAACTGGATTGGGTTCAGGTTCTGGAACAGAAAAGGAGATTCCGGAACTTGACTGGGTTCAGGTTCCGGAACACGAGGAGGTTCCGGAACTCAACTGGGTTCAGGTTCCGGAACACAAGGAAGTTCCGGAACTCCACTGGGTTCAGATTCCGGAACACAAGCAGATTCCGGAAGTCGACTGGGTTCAGGTTCTAGAACACAAAAGGAGATTCCGGAACTTGACTGGGTTCAGGTTCCGGAACTCGACTGGGTTTAGGTTCTGGAACAGAAAAGGAGATTCCGGAACTTGACTGGGTTCAGGTTACGGAACATGAGGAGGTTCCGGAACTCGACTGGGTTCAGGTTCTGGAACAGAAAAGGAGATTCCGGAACTTGACTGGGTTCAAGTTCCGGAACACGAGGAGGTACCGGAACTAGAATGGGTTCAGGTTCTGGAACAGAAAAGGAGATTCCGGAACTTGACTGGGTTCAGGTTCCGGAACACGAGGAGGTTCCGGAACTGGACTGGGTTCAGGTTCCGGAACACAAGGAGAGTTCCGGAACTTGACTGGGTTCAGGTTCCGGACAGGAGGTTCCGGAACACACTGGGTTCAGATTCCGGAAGAACGGAAGTCGACTGGGTTCAGGTTAGAACACAAAAGGAGATTCCGGAACTTGAATGTGGGTTCAGGTTCCGGAACTCGACTGGGTTTAGGTTCTGGAACAGAAAAGGAGATTCCGGAACTTGACTGGGTTCAGGTTACGGAACATGAGGAGGTTCCGGAACTCGACTGGGTTCAGGTTCTGGAACAGAAAAGGAGATTCCAGAACTTGACTGGGTTCAAGTTCCGGAACACGAGGAGGTACCGGAACTAGAATGGGTTCAGGTTCTGGAACAGAAATGGAGATTCCGGAACTCGACTGGGTTCAGGTTCTGGAACACAAAAGGAGATTCTGGAACTTGACTGGGTTCAGGTTCCGGAACACGAGCAGATTCCGGAAGTCGACTGGGTTCAGGTTCTGGAACAGAAAAAGAGATTCCGGAACTTGACTGGGTTCAGGTTCTGGAGCACGAGGAGGTTCCGGAACTCGACTGGGTTCAGGTTCCAGAAAAGAAAAGGAGATTACAGAACTTGAATGGGTTCAGATTCCGGAAAACAACGAGTTTCCGGAACTCAACTGGGTTCAGGTTCTTGAACAGAAAAGGAGATTCTGGAACTTGACTGGGTTCAGTTTACGGAACACGAGGAGGTTCCGGAACTCCACTGGGTTCAGATTCCGGAACACGAGCAGATTCCGGAAGTCGACTGGGTTCAGGTTCTGGAACACAAGGAAGTTCCGGAACTCCACTGGGTTCAGATTCCGGAACACGAGCAGATTCCGGAAGTCGACTGGGTTCAGGTTCTGGAACAGGAGATTCCGGAACTTGACTGGGTTCAGGTTCCGGAACACGAGGAGGTTCCGGAACTCAACTGGGTTCAGGTTCTGGAACAGAAAAGGACATTCCGGAACTTGAATGGGTTCAGGTTCCGGAAAATGAGGAGGTTCCGGAACTTGACTGGGTTCAGGTTCCTGAACACGAGGAGGTTCCGGATCTCGACTGGGTTCAGGTTCTGGAACAGAAAAGGAGATTCCGGAACTTGACTCGGTTCAGGTTCCGGAACACAAGGAAGTTCCGGAACTCCACTGGGTTCAGATTCCGGAACATGAGCAGATTCCGGAAGTCGACTGGGTTCAGTTTCTGGAACAGAAAAAGAGATTCCGGAACTTGACTGGGTTCAGGTTCTGGAGCACAACTGGGTTCAGGTTCCGGAACACGAGGAGGTTCCGGAATTCGACTGGGTTCAGGTTCTGGAACAGAAAAGGAGATTCTGGAACTTGACTGGGTTCAGTTTACGGAACACGAGGAGGTTCCGGAACTCCACTGGGTTCAGATTCCGGAACACGAGCAGATTCCGGAAGTCGACTGGGTTCAGGTTCTGGAACAGAAAAGGAGATTTCAGAACTTGACTGGGTTCAGGTTCCGGAACACGGGAGGGTTCCGGAAACTGGGTTCAGGTTTCCGGAGGTTCCGGAACCGGGAGGTTCGGAACACGAGGGGTTCAGGTTCAGGTTCTGGAACAGAAAAGGAGATTCCGGAACTTGAATGGGTTCAGTTTACGGAACACAAGGAAGTTCCGAAACTCAACTGGGTTCAGGTTCCGGAACACAAGGAATTTCCGGAACTCCACTGGGTTCAGATTCCGGAACACGAGGAGGTTCCGGAACTCGACTAGGTTCAGGTTCCGGAACACGAGGAGGTTCCGGAACTCAACTGGGTTCAGGTTCCGGAACACAAGGAAGTTCCGGAACTCCACTGGGTTCAGATTCCGGAACACGAGCAGATACCAGAAGTCGACTGGGTTCAGGTTCTGGAACAGAAAAGGAGATTCCGGAACTTGACTGGGTTCAGGTTCCGGAACACGAGGAGGTTCCGGATCTCGACTGGGTTCAGGTTCTGGAACAGAAAAGGAGATTTAGGAACTTGACTAGGTTCAGGTTCCGGAACACGAGGAGGTTCCGGAACTCGACTGGGTTCAGGTTCTGGAACAGAAAAGGAGATTCGGGAACTTGACTGGGTTCAGGTTCCGGAACACGAGGAGGTTCCGGAACTCAACTGGGTTCAGGTTCCGGAACACAAGGAAGTTCCGGAACTCCACTGGGTTCAGGTTCCGGAACACGAGCAGATTCCGGAAGTCGACTGGGTTCAGGTTCTAGAACACAAAAGGAGATTCCGGAACTTGATTGGGTTCAGGTTCCGGAACTCGACTGGGTTTAGGTTCTGGAACAGAAAAGGAGATTTAGGAACTTGACTGGGTTCAGGTTACGGAACACGAGGAGGTTCCGGAACTCAACTGGGTTCAGGTTCTGGAACAGAAAAGGAGATTCCGGAACTCGACTGGGTTCAGGTTCTGGAACACAAAAGGAGTTTCCGGAACTTGACTGGGTTCAGGTTCCGGAACACGAGGAGGTTCCGGAACTCAACTGGGTTCAGGTTCCGGAACACAAGGAAGTTCCGGAACTCCACTGGGTTCAGATTCCGGAACACGAGCAGATTCCGGAAGTCGACTGGGTTCAGGTTCTGGAACAGAAAAGGAGATTCCGGAACTTGACTGGGTTCAGGTTCTGGAGCACAACTGGGTTCAGGTTCCAGAACATGAGGGGGTAACGGAACTCGACTGGGTTCAGGTTCCGGAATAGAAAAGAAGATTCCGGAACTCAAGTGGGTTTAGGTTCCGGAACTCCACTGGGTTCAGGTTCTGGTAACACGAGGAGGTTCAGGTTCTGCAACAGAAAAGGAGATTCCAGAACTTGACTGGGTTCAGTTTCCAGAACTCGACTGGGTTCAGGTTCCGGAACAGAAAAGGAGACTACGGAACTTGACTGGGTTCAGGTTCCTGAACTTGACTGGGTTCAGGTCCTAGAACACAAAGAGGTTCCGGAATTTGACTGGGTTCAGGTTCCAGAACATGAGGAGGTTCAGGAACTCGACTGGGTTCAGGTTTGGAAACAGAAAAGGAGATTCTGGAACTTGACTGGGTTCAGGTTCGGGAACAGAAAAGGAGATTCTGGAACTTGACTGGGTTCAGGTTCGGGAACAGAAAAGGAGATTCCAGAACTTGACTGGGTTCAGTTTCCAGAACTCGACTGGGTTCAGGTTCCGGAACAGAAAAGGAGACTACGGAACTTGACTGGGTTCAGGTTCCTGAACTTGACTGGGTTCAGGTCCTAGAACACAAAGAGGTTCCGGAATTTGACTGGGTTCAGGTTCCAGAACATGAGGAGGTTCAGGAACTCGACTGGGTTCAGGTTTGGAAACAGAAAAGGAGATTCTGGAACTTGACTGGGTTCAGGTTCGGGAACAGAAAAGGAGATTCCAGAACTTGACTGGGTTCGAGTGTTGTTGTTCATCTGAGGTTATATTTATTTGATTTAAAGATCTAATAAGGGTCAGAGGACTTTTTTTCCTTTTATGTGTATTAGCCTTCTCCTCTGTTGCTAATATCTACTTCCTCCATGCTGCCTGGCTCTGTGATGCATCAGTGAAAATCTGATAAACTGTCTGGAAATCTCAGTGTTGTATGAAACAGGCGAACCCTTTAACCAAACAGTTCAGAGCAGGGATCATCTGATATGAACAGAACTGTAACACACACAACAGTCATACTCTGGAATATCCTGAAGAACCTCGTGTTTAAACTAATCCATAACTTAATCTCATCCCTGTCTATGACACAGGTTAAAAAAAAAAAAAAAAGATTGTTGAACCAGAAAAGAGTAACTTGAGATAAAGCCAGGTATTGTTCCAGTGTACCTTCCCTGAGATTGCATCATACTCTACCAACCTGCTCACAGTCACTGCATATTTGATGTCACGCAGCGGAGACTGATTGCAAATTAAGCGTTAATAGTAGAGACGTTTACCTTGTCAATTTCAGAAAATTCTATTCGTTCTTCCAGCGTGCAGCTCCGACCGATGGGAGAAATATTAAGCATTCCGTTCCTGAACTCGATAAAAGTCCCCCTACAGGCAGAAGAAGATGCACAGTTAAACATTACACCTGCTAAAAAGACTTACAGGATTTAAAAACCTGGTTTTGGTCTGCAACAGAAATTAATCCGCATGTCAAGAAGGACTTGACATGCGGGGCTTTATTCCTTCCCAGAAATCACGAGGCAAATGCTTTGCTCTGATTTAAAAGGGTTCAACCTGGGATGCAGCTCAGAGCTCAAATAAATGTTTGTGTGAGTGTGTGTGACTCCACCTGGAGGTTTATGCAGCACGTATCCTCAGTGAGCTTGGCCTGCAACTCACCTTTTCTTTGGCAGCTTGATGAGCCCCATGTAGCTGAGGCAGAAGTTGATCAGGTCCTGCAGCAGCTCCTCTCCGAGATGGTTCTGGATGGCCTGCAGAGTGAAGACACGCCTCAATAACGAGCAAAATTAAAGTCATGGGGGGGGGTTCTTTTCTGAGTCTAGGCCACTGAACTTCTGGAAAACTTATCAACAAAGAGACTTCTCATCAACCTGAACGTGTGTGTGCTTATATGGTTTACTGGATGGCCATTTCCTCTGTAATACTGCTGGAGGTGGACGTGCATGCAGTAAAATCATGTGCATGTTTCCTTCACTTACATGCTTGGAGAGCAGTTTCCCATCTTTGTACTGAACTGTTCCATTCTCAGCAAACACGTAGTCAAACTTGTGTATCACTGCAAGAGAGGAAAGTGGAGAGCTTCACCTCAATGTTCTCATTTGCTTCACTAAATTTAGAGTTGCTCCTCCTCTAAGGAGCACCAGAATGGAAGAGCCTGGTAGGAGATTATACACTGGCTAGAAAAGACACCTTTAATCTGTCCAACCAACCCACTCAGTCTAATCTCTGCTACCAACAGAGCTGTTTTCAACACATCAGCTGATACTGTTAAAAACAGTGTCATCAACAACGCAAGAACTGCAGAGAAGATGATGATATTTTAGCTGCTTTAAACTAAGTGATTTATACGGGCTCTAGCACATTTTATGAACCAGCAAAAGTCTGCAACATGTTAATGAAAGCATGTTCTTTTAAATAAAGAAAAAAGTATGAGTGAAGGAGACTAATGCACTAGTGAGATTAATGAGAGTAAAACAGAATACATTTTCAAATATTTTAGTGATCTCATCATCTGAAATACATAATATCAATAAAAGATCCAGATGATCTGTAGAAATCTCTGTACACATGAAAAACAATATAAAACAATATCCTTTAGGCCCTTCAGACACAAATCCGTCTCAGAAACCACCTCCTGGGATCCAGGAGCAGCCATCTTGTTCAACTGCTGCACGGCTCTGACGGGAAACAACTGTCAGCTCTGTGGTTTCATTAAAGGTCAGCAGATGAACCTGACTCCATGCTCCACCTCGTCGGTGAAGTAGGTGAAGCTTTTACACTGAAAACCGTTGTCAGGCAAAGCTGAAAGCTTTCCTGTGCTCTCAGGAATCAAAACATGAAATTCTTTTTGGGAGTCGTGGACACCGCTTCCAGCGTCCGTGACTGAGGTTCACTATGCTGAATTATAAACTTGGGATTTTGCTGCAATGTGCATTGTGTCACAACTTGCTTTGTGGTTTTGTTTCGTTTGTTTTTTCCTTACAGCTCATGTTGTCCTCTCTCTTCCCAGCTCTCCTGTGCTCCACACCTCCTCCCACCTGTTCTCTACTTTCCCAAACAGTATTTAAACCCCTGTATTAAAACCCCACTGGCTGTCTTATCAGAATATCACTAACCCTGGACTGCAACTCTCCTTTCTCTGCCTCAGAAGTTTTCCTCGTGGGTCTTTAGGCCTTCCACTGCAGTTTTTAGTTCTAAACTAATCTGAGTTTTAGGACCCTGCTTTACTGTCCCTTAAAGAGGTCTTGGTTCCTAGTAATAAATCTATCTGTTGCACCTCTACAGTGCAACAGTGACTGGGTTTTAACTCAGTCACTGTTACAACACTGCGGTCCAGCCAGCATGCTTTGCTTTGTTCAGCAAAACTCTGCCAAACCACCTTCTGCAGGTATTACAACATCATGGCTCTGATGCAAAACCTCTGGGTGCTCTGAAGTCCAGAGCTGAGAATCTAGATCTGAAAAAGTATGACAAATATATGAAAAGTATATGGCAAACTTTCAAAATCAATTATGCCTTTAAAAGTTTTTGTTTTTATTATCTTGTACACCACAATCTAAAGTGAATACTTTTAGTCGACATATGGTGAGTATATAATAAAACCGGACATCCCTGTCATCCTATGGATCGACACGTCAAACTCTCACAAAAATCAGCTGTGACTCGTGTCAAGTGTAAAAAGGTTTACCTTTAGCACACTTGGCATCCTGACTGAACCACATGACCCTCACTTGGCACAATACCTTTGCATGCCAGTTGTGGGCTAATATTTGCTGATAGATGTTATCTGCCTGTCAGCGCAGCCATGTGTTCGCTGATCTGGGGGCTGTTGGTGAGGCGTGACGTCCGCTGTGTGTTTTGGCAGCAGCTTTAGGAATCACAAGTCCAGTGAGCTACTGTGAACCAAGTGACATCAGGTGTCTTCTTTTTTTAAACGATGATGAGAAAAGTGTTGTGAAATCACCAAAGGACATTCTTGATGAGTTGAAACTCAATGGTTTAAAGGCCAGTAGGTCCGGGTTGTGGCCTAAATCCTAAATTATTCCCAGTCTCCATCTTCTCCTCTCTGCTCCCGGTGGACTGGTGCCAAATTAAAGCCGTTGCATTAAAAAGTGTCGGGTCGTGCACCGTTCCTGAATCATCTCTCGTGTAGAAACCACAGATGCAGCAGGAAGAGGCTTGCTCACCATCATCCCCCTCCCCGAGCTGCTCTGCTATCTTAGGGTAGTCCGACCCCCCCACGATGCCGATCTTCACTTTCCTCCGCAGAGTCTGGAAGAACTCGTCCAGCTTTGGATCAATTTTCTGCAGGTTACAGGACAATACGGTTAAAGTTGTGTGTAGTCACTCCCTTTCTCAAGCACACACAAACAAATCTGTGTAATTAAAGTATCATTACATTAAGGGCAGAGAACGAGGGGCGTGACTGCACGATTTGGGTTTGTCGTATTGTGACTCAAAGCAGTTGCAACATGATCCAACATGTAGTGTTGTTTAAAACGCTGAAGCAATCCTGGTTTTATTGTATTATCAAAGTTGTAATGACATCCATATTAACTTTCAAGTCTCTTTGAGATACAAACAAAAAATACAGGAACCTGTCCCTCATAAACCAAACTAGAATGGAATTAATAATTTAAATCTGTGCGAGCATCTGTGTCATTGGTTCTGAGGGACGTCACATGAAATAGTGACTTTTGCATGTGAAGCTGAGTGAGGATGAAAGTGGGTGGGCTGGATAGTTTTACTCTGATCTGCATCTGTGATGTCAGATGCCACAGAACCCTGCAGATCTGAGCGGATCTCAAAATGAGAATATTAGAAACAGAGGTCAGCACATCCTCGCTGGAGGAGACAGACCTCAGCAGAGCCTCCGCCATCACCAGAGACTAAACTCACCCAGGTACCGTCTCCTTCACCTGCTTCATTCAGAGAAGTGATACCAGTTATTCAAACTAAAAGACTCATTCAGTTTTTTTAAACAACTGCAATTCATATCCTGAACAGACATAAACAACACACATCCTCCATACAGTCTCGCTGTGTGCAATATTACTCTATGTGCATCTATTAACATCACAATCTTCTTGTCCTCTATTGTTCTTTTTACTATTCATCTATTTGATTTGATAGTTTTTGTTTTTATAGTGAGATTTTTACATGCTGAAGAGCGACACTAGTCTCGTTTCACTGTGCTCCATGCAATAACAATAAAACGAAAACTGTAAGCAGTGACAGGACTTGTCCCTGAAGGTTTTTCAGCCAGTCTCACCCCACGTGACCCATCCGCGTGTGTTTTCATAATATGGCTCCTTTAAAAATGACCCACATCATCCATTAGTCAGCTGGTGTTCCTCTAATATTACTGTATTTATATTTTTATAGAGCATTCAAAATTAAATGTACCCAAGACTTTTGCACAATACTACAGGAAGGTCTAAGGCTGCAGTCGCCTCAGGTTGAACAAAGCATCTAAACACACGGTCAAAAGATGAAAGAAGAAAAACCCAGACGCAACTTCTAAATGACTTCCAATAAAACATAAAACAGAATATTTACGATGCAAAACGAGTTGTAGAGCATATGACTAGAAAACAAGCCTGAAGGTCGCCGTTTCAGGACACTTCTGCATGTAAACAAGTCACAGCAGCAGCGCGCTGTTTGTACGTGGGGGGAGGGGGGGGGGGGGGGGGGGGGGGGTGAAGAGCGTAAAAGATCCGTGCATGAATGGGAACATGATGTCAGAGGACAGCGCGTGCTGAGGACAGCAGGGGGCTGTTGTGAAAGAGACCACCCGCTGGGTGACAGCTTACTTCTCTCGGCGGCGTCAGGGTTCCGTCCACATCAAACAGACACAGGACGGTTCGGTCCGGACAGAAGCCGTTGAATTTAGTTTCCATTTCTTCTTCTCCTCCTCCGGATTTTTATTGTTTGGCGATTTTAAATACTGATGAGAAACGCACGTGCAAAAATCCACCACTGTGCAAGCGCTTAAAAACAAAAACAAACCAGTTCACATTAGGAAAAAAAACGCCTTCAGCTGTCAGCTGAGATAATAGAAGAAAAATAAAAACATAAAACAGACTTCTTAATTTGCTCTCTCTCCCTGTGTGACGCGTGACAGCCTCCTCTCATTCCTCCGGTCCACGAGCCCGTTATCCCGTCTCGGTTCGGCCCGTTCGTGTCAGTGAGAGAACCAGCCCACGTTAAAAGCCTGATGTATGTGTCGGGTTTCCGCTGCTGGACTGGACTACGGCAGCAGCCACTCACAGGCGGAGGACGGCGCGTGACGTCACGGGTGGGCGGGGCGCTGATTTGACAAGCGTGTCAGTCTTCAGCTGAACTTTCACCTACAGTTGACGAGCAGGTTGAAGAGATGCGGCGAAGACAGGGAGGGAAAGGATGCAGAGACACAGAATATGCGGACACAGTGACAGTTTAATGTTTTAGCTGTTTTACCACAACATGTTCAAACTACAGTTATTTCATTAATGTGGACCATAAGTGCAGAATTCAAGGACAATTACATCCACAGTGTTTTGATAGTTTAGAAAATACAGTATCTTATTACCTAGAACCTTTCTCCTCCGGGGGTCCCTAAAGGTTAATTAGTCCAGTCTACTTTCACAACGAAGACCACAATACTTTCTCAGTGACAAAATACTGGGCTTTTTGTGTTTATTCAATCACCACTTATTGGGCATACATAGGGTGATGACCATAACTTAACCCTCGATCCATAAAGGCAGAGCCTACAGGTGGGAGCTGCCAACAAGCTTGTTGGGTGAGAAACATCAGAAGGCATTGAAAGGCGAGTTACTTTGGATGCTTATATATTAATGTTTAGTGCTATAATCTGGCAAAACCCTTTAAAAAAAAGTCAGACATATACGGACTCTGATCTTGCATCAGATGGTAGTTTTCCTGCGCGTATGTGTGGCTGTTTGACTCTGTCAGTCTGGTCTAACATGTTTCATGATCACCTCTAACTCTGATTCTGTCAGAGAGGACTAAACTCACCAACAGCAGAGCACGAAAAACAGGACAAACAAAGACGCAGGACAGGCAGTGATGGATGTGGTGATCTTTGTCTGGTGTGTTGTGGTGAATATAAATAACTGTGAGGCACTTTGTGTTATAATGTATTATCTACATCAGATCCAGAGCAGCCAAGCAGTGAGCGCTACATTCTGGATCACAGTCGGTGCTGGTGTGTTGGATTTCCCTCCAGGCCCAACAGGGCCCAACAAGCCCACCTCACCCCAGAACCAATGGAAAGCAGACCAGTCCAGACTCCAGGGCACCAAGCCAGCACAACTAGAGCTAGCACTGGGAGTAAAGCACTGGGAGTAAAGCACAAGGGCAGGGAGAAGGCACCGTCCAGCCCCCCCACCTGCATCACCACCTCACAGAGGGCCCACTGAAGGACACAGAGCAGAAAGGAGACACCAGACCCAAAGGGAGGCCCTCACTGGGCCCTCAGCACAGCTTTCTCCAGTTCATGTCTGTTTGTGGGGGTTTCAGCCCAGAGGGCCTCGTCATGATCTTGTGATCAGCCACTACTCTTTTCTCCTGTAGATGTCCAGTCCTGCTCATCAATGAACTCATCAATTTTTTTTTTCTCACAGAAAGTAACAAACTATTGATTTAGCCACTCCTGATGTTCCTGCTATCTCTTGTCATTGATTTGTTTTTTTTTTCTGAATCCACTCAAAACCTTTTATCTCCATAAGTGATAAAGACACAGTGTAGGGATAGCTCACACTTGATCTACGTCTTTAACAGAAAAATTAAATTTTCCCTTTTAAAAGACATTTACATGGACATGATGTTTGGTGTTATGAGACATCACACAGCGCTTGTTTGTGTCCATTTGTCTAATCAGCCAATCACACTGCAGCAGCTCAGTGCATTTAGACATGTACGGTCAAGATGATGGGCTGAAGTTCAAACTGCTGCTCTCCTGGGATTTTCTCTCACAGCCATCTCTTGAGTTTACAGAGGACGATCCGAAGAGAAACTATCCAGTGAGCTGCAGTTTTTTTGGGAAAAAATATGTCTAATCTTCGTCAAAGGTCAGAGGAGAGCAGATAAAAAGGTTTGAATTAAAAGAAATCCAAGAGTAACTACAATAATAACTTGTTACAACTGGCCACTTCCGTCAGCTGAAAACAGGAAACTGAGAGTATAATTCCCATGAACGCAACCAAACAGAAGGATTGAATTTTCGGGGAAATGTTGCCTGGTCTGATGAGTCTCCACATCTGCTGCAACACTTGGATCAGAATTAGGTGTAAACAACGGGAAAGCATGGATCACGTCAGGCCAGGTCAAGTCTGGTTGTTTGATTGATTCCTGCAGTTCGACTTGTTTTGCAGTAAAAGAGAGAGCAGGCGTCCATCTTGTCAAACACCAGATGCAAAATACAGAAACCTGGCTCAAAAATGGCTTCAAGGTGTCAGTGAAATCATAAACTTCTTAATGAAAAATAAAATCCTTCCTGCTTTAATGGTTCAGGCTGTTTATGGTAGTGTCATGTGTTCTTGGCACGCTTTAGGCCCCTACTTGAGTACTGTTTCTGACTGTGTCCAACCCTTTATAAAAACAGTATCTTCATCTTCTGGTAACTACTTTCATCTGGATAATGCACCATGTTACAAAGCTTAAATGATCTCTAGAACATGACAGTGAGATCATAAAACTCAAACAGCCTCCACAGTCACCAGATATTAGTCCATCAGGAAATCTTTGGGATGTGGAGGAGCAGGAGATTCACATCATGGATGGACAGCTGACAAAATTTGCAGCAACTGTGAGATGCTGTCATGTCAGTGTGGACCAAGACCTGCAGTTAAGTCAGTTCTAAGAGAAGAAGGGGTCCAACTTTTATATAGTGGCCAGTGACTTTAAGGAGCGTTTCTTAATTTAAGAACTGCTCTATCAGACAATACAGATGTGCTATATGTCTGTGAAAAACCCAGATCAACCAAAACTAACAGCCACACTTTTTGAGATATCTCCCATCACCCTCTGCTTCATCCCCATGGATGTCAAATCCTAAACCTTTGTCATCTTTCCACTCAACAACCATGTCTTCTCTGACGTCTGACAACCACTCTTCATCCGTTCCTTCAGTGTTGGTCGAGTGGATGAAGTCTTTCTTTCTTTCTGGAATCTGATTCACACGTGTGGTCAAAGCCGAGGCCAGAAAAGAAGTAGTGGAGGCCCCCTGCTGTCAGATGTTACCTTAACCCCTCCAGACTGCAGGTCACGTGTTTCAGGTCCAGAGTGAAGGTCCGGTTTCCTCTCAGTCTGCAGCCAGACCCCCCCGCCAGCCCAGGCCTGGGCTTCCTGACACATTATCATCACATTATTATTTCCTCTGCCAGGTTGAGACGGTAGAAAGCCTCTTCACATTGAACCTGGGATTGGACTAAATTGCTATTTGCTTCAAGCCAACCGTGCTATTACAGCGACATATGAGTGTGAATAAGATGTTTATGATCCTGCAAGGTGACGGCCAGGCAGGGAAGATGTACCGGAAATATTTAGCAGAAGCCCAAATGTGCTTGCCTGTTGTTTGCTTTGCGCGATAGGCCCATCAGGCTAAGTAATGTTTTTTTTTTTGTGAATTTATTGAAGGTAAGGATAGGTGAGTGACTTTTCTGATAAATATGTTACAACAGAACGGAAGGTCCTTAGCAAAGACTTCTCTTTGAATAATGATTTACTCCTCTTATCAGAGGGACACAAACAAGTCTGAGGAGGAAATAAGATATCAGTGTTTAAAGAGAAAAAACTAGAATTCTAGAAGACTAGAATAAATGTCAGCTACATCCTCAGAAAGATAAATGAAATGAGCCATTTCTTGAAAAAAGCTCACAGGCTTACGCTGACAGTGTTCCCCTTAACTGTGATTATGTTTGATGGTATTATTGACTGATTTTGTTTGATACATAAGCCAAATAATCATTGGCTTATTCTGAGTTGAAAGAAAGGCTTGCTTGTGTAACATTGAAAACTAACTACGTAGAAGTAGTATTTCAAAAAGAAATAAGGAGTTCCGTGCATCTATTTATCACTACAGCCTTCTAGACTGAGATTCAGCTTAGTTATTTCATCAGTACCTACTTTGTTTTTATGATAGACTCAGTTGTCGTCACCAATAGAAGATACCATCCAGCCACCACAGCTGTTACCGGGTGAACAGCCCGGTTCACCCTAGACAGGTCACCACTCCATCACAGAAACATCTGACAAACAACTGTACATGCTTATCACCAGTTAACCTAACATAGCATGTTTTTGAACTGGGTTTAGAAAGCCCAGTGAAAATCCACACAGGTGGACCCCTGCCAGGATTCAAAACAGGAATCCTCTTGCAAAGAGGCGACAGTAAAAGATAATTACCACCCCAGCGTGCCCCGGGGGCCCCCTGGAAGTTTGTCATGTTGTCAGAGATTAGGTTTGTATCTGTTCTCTGCTGCAGGCGTTACTCTGGTCTTGTGTAGACTTGTTAGCAGTGTACTTTGGATCATCACCCAACTGCCAAGCCTCTGCAGACTGGGAGTCACTCCTTATATATCCACACAGGGGCGCTGTTCGCTACACTGGTACCCTAAACAGACTGACTCGTGGATTTCAGCATTATTGGCCATATTTTAGAAAAAAAAGTCAACATATCTTTACTGTTAATCCTCCAAACATGCCCTAAGTCTCTATTTAGTTTAAAGTGGGAGGAACACAGAGGAACTTCAGCGTTTCTTAGCTCAGAGGTTCCCCCTGAAGGCAGTGAGAAGAAACTATTACTTCTCTTGTTTTTTTTTCTGAGTACTTTCTTGAGCATCTTAGTTGCCTCTGCTGTGATGTCAGCTGTAGCTCTGTGCTTCATCATTGTTGTGAGACATTTGGCTGAAAAGTGGTACTCAGCAATTGGGCCAGAAGTCCAAAGTCTGTCAGAGGGGCAGAAACCAGCCATCACCACCACAAACAGGATGAAGCTGGAAAGAATGGATCCAAGAAGATATCTTGCGAACAAGCCCTAAGCCTTCTGGGAAATGCTGTATTTGTGAACTTCCTCTAAGGGTTCTCATTGGGTTTCAATAATCCTCATATTTCTTGAGCACCTTTAAAATATTTCACAAGTTAACCCTTAATGAACTTTTTGTCAAACTAACATTTTTCTAATTTTGCTTCAATTACTATGTTGTGTGTTCATGTACAAGCGATCACAAAACTCTGAGTCTGTCACATTAATTAACAAACTGAAAAGTGTCATCTGAATCAGCGTTTCTCTGCAGCGATATGGGTTTCAGAACAATTTACTTTGAGTTCTTATTAAAATTATTTTCTTAAAAAAAAATTACACTTTATTGCCAAAAGTATTCTCTCACCTGCCTTGACTCACATGAGCTTTAGTTCATCCCATTCCTCATCAATATGACCTGGGTCCACCCTTTGCAGCTAGAACAGCTTCACCTCTTCTATGAAGGCTGTCCTCAAGGTTCAGGAGTGTGTTTATGGGGATTTTTGACCATTCTTCCAGAAGAACATTAGTGAGGTCAAACACTGATGTTAGCTGAGAAGGTCTGGCTCTCAGTCTCTGCTCTAATTCATCCCAAAGGTCTTCTATCAGGTTGAGGTCAGGACTCTGTGCAGGCCAGTCAAGTTCATCCACACCAGACTCTTCCATCCATGTCTTTATGGACCTTGCTTTGTGCACTGGTGCACAGTCATGTTGGAAGAGGAAGGGACCAGCTCCAAACTGTTCCCACAAAGTTGGGAACATGGAATTGTCCAAAATGTCTTGGTCTGCTGAAGCATTCAGAGTTCCTTTCACTGGAACTAAGGGGCCAAGCCCAGCTCCTGAAAAACAACCCCACACCATAATCCCCCCTCCACCAAACTTTACACTTGGATCAATGCAGTCAGACCAGTACCGTTCTCCTGGAAACCACCAAACCCAGACTCTTCCATCAGATTACCAGATGGAGAAGTGTGATTCTTCACTCCAGAGAATGTTCCTCCACTGCTCTAGAGTCCAGTGGTGGCTGCTTTACACCACTGCATCTGAAGCTTTGCATTGTTCTTGGTGATGTCTGGCTTGGATGCAGCTGCTCCACCATGGAAACCCATTCATGAAGCTCTCTGCTCTGTTGTTGAGCTGATCTGAAGGCCACATGACGTTTGGAGGTCTGTAGTGATTGACTCTGCAGAAAGTTGGTGACCTCTTCTCACTATGGGCTTCAGCATCTGCTGACCCGCTCCATCAGTTTACGTGTCCTACCACTTCATGGCTGAGTTGCTGTCGTTCCCAAACACTTCCATTTCCATATAATACAGCAGACAGTTGACTGTGGAATATTTAGGAGGGAGGAAATTTCACGACTGGATTTGTTTCTCAGGTGTCATCCTATCACAGTTCCACGCTGGAATTCACTGAGCTCCTGAGAGCGACCCATTCTTTCACTAATGTTTGTAGAAACAGTCTGCATGTCTAGGTGCTTAATTTTATACACCTGTGGCCATGGAAGAGACTGGAACATCTGATTCTGATAATTTAGATAGGTGAGCAAATATTTTTGGCAACATAGTGTATCTGTTGTTTGACCTGTGAGATTTTGAAAAGTGTTTTGCATATCATACTTGTATTCTCTGTAGTGAATGAGTTTAAATATAAGTAAAACTCAATTCATCTTTCTTGTTGTCCCTTTTCTCTTACTTGCACCAGATTCAAAGTGGCCTCAGAGTTAGTGACTGATAAGATGTTGACTGTCTGTCACAGAAGCGATGTGAGTGGTGTCGTAGATCACAGACTGGAGGTCTGCTTCCTCTCCATTTGCTCGCTCAAATGATTTCATTGGGCACGTGCAGTATTGAGATTGATGACTGCTTGTACTTGTGACAGAGTGGTGCACATAAATTTGTTTGTGCATACAAGTGAGGTCCATATGGCATCACGAGGCTCCATACACAGAAGAGTGTTCTGTGTTTCAAAGGGCAGCTCTGATGACCATCACCGGGTCATTTTGTGCCCCTGACAGCACCTGGTGCCCTGCGCTCAGCATGTGATAGGTTATTTACTAAACAGAACTGTACCCACATCTCCATGTCATCACTCTCACCTTTATGCTCCACTGTTGGAACTATATATTAGCAGGTTAATTTTAAACATGCCACAAAGACCTCTGTGGTCTCAGCTGACCTGAGGTTTCAGTGTTCATCTTCTTTAGAGTAGTTTAATTCAGCAAAGTTATTTTTCATTTTTTATTTTTTACATGTTATCTAAAGAGGTCAACATTATTTCATGTCACACTTACAGCGACTGAGTTTATCTGTCTGTTTGCCAGAGCTGGACTGTCTAAGTAGTTCACTGTGTGTTGCATCATCTCAGGAGAATGGTCACTTAGGTACTGATTAGAGGTATTCTGGCTTGTTCTCTATTTCTTTATTACTCCTCTGGTTATGTTTACACAGACTTTTTGTCATTCACAGATCTTCCTGCTTCCTTTTCCATCTTAGTCATGTCCCAAATTTTTATCTTTTGTTTTATTTTTTATTTTAGCTCTTTTTGGTAATTAATTTCTGTGTGGAGCCATAATGCCAAGCATATTGACACAGTATTCATAGGTCCAAAAACCTCCCTTGTTCTTACACTTCACAGGTCATTTTATAGCCAGGTTTATGCATTTTGGCCCAAATCATACGAGATCCAAATTTTTCCTCAAGAGGCGATAGTGGAGCGTATAATTAGATTGTTTGACATCTTAGAAAGAAAAATAATGCCTAAGGAAAACAGAAACAGTGTACTAGTACCAAGTTTTATGAACATGGGTGATTGTTAGGCATGCTGCGATTTTTGAAAAAAATCAATTTAAATCGATTTTTTAAAATACGATTTGAATCGATTGAATTAAGCCATGAATTGCAATGTGGCCTCCAGACCAGCAGAGGGCGCACTCGAGTTAAACTATGTTCTTGCAGATTATGTCAGATGCAGATTAAAAACACACTGTGCAGCAGCCAGAAAGAGAAAAGAAAAGCCTGAGTCATGGTGGGGCTCGAACTCCAATTTCTGTTCAGACAAAAATAAATATGCCTTAGTCTGTTCCTGGTTTATCTACCTCAGGAATAAAAAACACATTCTCTGATGCAGTATTGATTTGGAGAGAGTGTAAGAAAAGATCAGATTTGTTACGTTTGTATAATGCCTTAATTTATGCCTAGTTTAAAGTAGAGTTAACTTGTTATGCACTAAAGGAAAAAACAACTTGATACTGTACTGATTTATTGAAAAGAGGTCAGTAGGCATATTGTAAAAAAAAAAGAAAAAGAAACTAAACAAAACAGGATTTGACAGATTTGAGTGTTGATAAAACAGTTTCCACTTTCCAGTCATTTGCTATGCAGGTATAAAAAGGATAAGAAAAAAACAGTATTGTAAAAAAAAAAAAAAAGAAGAAGAAGAAAACTGAAAAAAAGAAGAGAACTGATACAAGTGATGTGTTATTTACTTTACCTGTGATGATGATGATGATGATGATGATGCTTCCCCGACGGTGTCCATGTTTTCAGCTATCCTTCGGCGCATTTTTCGGGGTTCAATTGCTTTCCCCTGTGAACTGCCTGTGATGTCATTTCAACAGTTTTTCGACTCGTACCCACAAACTTGAATTCGTGTTCACAGTGAAGACTCGTAGTCGTAGAAATTAGAGTTGTATTCACAAGACTTTGTACTCACAGCTTTTAGATTCATACTCACATAAAACCAATCCTAACCCTAATAATTTATCAGACTCATGTGTGTGACAGCAGAATTTTGGGTACAACTTTTTTATTTACACACAAATGTTTATCATTACAAATACAAATGCTTATAACACATCTTTTTGTCAGCGATCTTACTCCATAGGTCAGCAGTCCAGAGCTGTAGCATCTACAATGGTATGAAACTGATGAGTCAAACAATGAAGATTTGGGAAAGAGCTGAACAAACTAGGCTAAAATATGGTTCTGATTTGTTGGCAGCAGTATGGTTGCATGCCCAGAAAGAGTGATACAGATGCAGTGTTCGTTTTGAGAATGCTGATAGCGAAGTACAGGGAAGAATGAGAAGGAGTTGCTCTGTGTCTCTATTTATTTTTTATTATTTGCATACAAGGGAGGAATTGTGATATTGAATAAGGAGGTCTGAAGAGGCAAAAAAGTATGTTGGAGTTGCAGAGGACATGTGTGAGGGCAGCATGACGACAGTGAGGTGTTACGTAGCAGCAATGGAAGTGGGACTGTGTCAAGAATCAGCCCTGAGGCACTTTCTTGTTTACCATGGTGATGGACAGATGAGGTCAGGCAGGAGTTTCTGTTGACTGTGATGTTTGTGGATGACATTGTGATCTGTTGTGAGAGTAGAAAGCAGGTGGGAAAAAAAACCTGGAGAGGGGTGGATATTTGCCTGAGAGAAGAGAAATTAAGGTCAGTTGGAGCAAGACCAAACATCTGTGTGTAAATGAAAGAGGAGCAGGTGGGAGCACGAGAGGAACTAGGAGTTTAAATACTTGAGCTCAGAGCAATGAAGACTGGAAGAGAGGTGGAGAAGAGAGCATAGGCAGACTGGAGTGGCTGTCTGACCCCCCCCCCCCCCCCCCCCCCCCCCCATCATGCAAAACAAACAACAGGGAAGCACATTTAGCACATTTGGGCTTCTGCTAAATATTTACAGTACATCACGCCGTCACCTTACAGGGTCATAAACTTCTTATTCACACACTCACATGTCGCTGTAATAACACGGTTGGCTTGAAGCGAAAAAAAAAAAAGGAGCTGGAATGGAGGCAATCTGTTCCTAGTTAGGAGATGAATAAAAGAAACTCATGATGCGATTTCAAACAGATGACTGTAATGATGATTTGGTTATGAAAGCAGTGTGAGTGGTTAACTCTGAGCAGATCAACGATGGGCAGAGTATCTACACTTTCTCAATAAATACATGAGAAAATCATTAAAATGTTTAAAAACAAAGTTCCTCAAAGAAAGGCCAGAAAAAGTTTTAATGTTTTTTTCCATCTCTAGTGCATAACATCATTAAACAATTAAATGGATCTGAAAGAGTTTCAGTGTGTGATGGGCAGAAGCTTCGATTCATTTCATTCATTTCAATAATACTAATTCCCAAAGGGAAACTATATGTCACAGTAACTGTCAGTATTTAAGTTTCTTAAAGATTCACAAACATTATGGTCAGAATCACCTCCTTTGCGTGCTCTCAGTTTTTCCTTCTGTTGGATGTCTTTGAGCTCTTCTCTTCAACTCATCTGCATTTAAGGGCATCTTTCTGGTCATCAGCTGGTCTCATCATACCAACAAACAGTGCCAAAATAACTAGTAGAAATCTTTAAATCAGAACAGCAACCCAACCGACATGGAAAAAAAATCAGAGTTTTGAAAGAAATGCATTTGACAGAGCGACTGCAACATCAGCAGCTGCCACCTGAGCGGCGCCAGTCTAGAGAGGAAGGAAGTGAAGCAGCATCACATCCCAGGAAAAACTTTAATGTCCCAATTTCTTCTTGGAACTTGCCGTAAACCTGAAATGCAAACATGGATGTGTCAACAAAGAAAATTGAATCAATGAGAGACAGTGGCTAAATTTGTTGAGTTCATACTGTCTGCACAGAAATTAAGTTAAAGGGAATTTCAGAGTCACTGTACTTTTTTTTTTCCTGTTGCATTTCAAAGAACTCGAATGGCACTGATTTAATTTTAGAGCTGGATACAATCTGTCTTTTTAAAAATGTGGTCAACAGTGGTTTATGAGCAGAGTTTTACGGGCTTAATCCACCCTGCTTTTACAGCCGACACTATTTATCAGCTCCACACAAGCCTTCACTTTTATGGCCTCGTGTGACCTTTGGCCCTCTCACCATGCAAGGTTTCCTCCTCCTGGGCTTCAAAACAAAATAAATCAAAGCATATTATTAAATGGAGGAATATGAGCTACATATAAACTGATATGTAGAGATATTATTCTATTGTTGATAGATTATTGCCAGACCTAATGAGCTCAAACCTGAGTCCTGCAAGGATACAGGGTTTTATTTATTTAAATACATTATCGTTATACAAAATTAGAAGACAATGAGAGTTAAAAGTGTTTGTTGAAACAGCGACATGCAGGAAGACGTCCTGTTGATGATCTCATTAACTCTTTTAAGTGCGGTGTCTGTCCAGACGGAGTGTGGGAGCTTTTTCCTGCCCTCCCCTCCCTCAGAGACGTGCACACTTCGTCACTTGTCAGTTGTTCATTAACACATTAAAGGCAGGTAGAGCAGCCGGGCTCGAGTTAGAATATTGATCCCAGGCTTTGGTTTAAGGAGGACGAGGACTATCATTTTGTGTGTCTGTTTTTGTCTACAATCTATCTTTTCAATCATTTTTTTTGTTTTAATTTACCGAGTTTGAACTAGAGATCTTCCTCCAAAGCCTGATTTGCCGTCTTATCTGGATGTTTGGTAGTAAATCAAAAGATAGGGCGACTTCTGCTTATTCACAGAAGAAGCCTGCTCACTTCTGGTTTTGGACGTATTTCACGAAGAGAGGATCTGTTCTGGTGGACAAATGTAGAACCTGACTCCCTTCCACATATCTGAACCGATCTATTTCACATGGACATGTAGAAACTGGAGAAGACGCAGATTTCTGAGAGATAAAGGAAAGTCTCAAGTAGCAAGAATGTACGGCTCACACAGTTTCCTCTACCTGGGAGTGCTGATAATGATGGTGGACGCCAACGACATGCTGGATGAGTGTTTGAGGACCAGGCCTAAATACACCATGAATGTTGTGCTGCTGGAGGACAACTCTTATGAATGGAGCCGGCCGTTCGTGGAGGCCGCCGTGAAAGAAGCCATTGCTGTGGACAGAGAGGAGAACATCAAAAAGGGTACGAACTGATCGTGAACAAGCAAACCGGTTTACAGTGGCTGGGAAAATGGTTATTAGAGAAAATTACAGCAGCTGAAAACCAAGGAAATTTCACTTAAAATAACAAAAACAAAGAACACAACAAGCGCTCGAGAGAAAGTTCGGGAACAAAAGTTGTTTTATGAGATGTTTACTTTGACACACCATTAAAACCAGAACTACACGATCAAGATGGCTGATAAGTGAACTTAACTGCTCTTTAAGCATCACGTTGAACTGTTAAGATCTCGCTTTACCACTGATGTGGAAACGCAACAAAACACCATCGACAATGAAAAACGTTTAAAGATGTGATTTTAATTTGAACCTTTGGGTTCACAGAACCATAATATTAAGATCATTAAAAAATAATCTTATTGAAACTGCTTTTTTTGGGTCCAGATTTACACCTACAGACATCAATCAGGTTTGAATAAAGTCCAAGAAAGAGGCTTAAGTTAAGAGCAGTAACTTTACAAAATAAAAATTAAAATTAAAAAGAAACAGTCCCTGTTTGAGATGTTACAAACAGCACATACAGGTTAAGATGTTGTGAAATGTTGTAAGATGTTGCTAACTGGGACATCTTGCTGTGTCGTGTTGATAAAGTTTTTCAACCAGATACTGAAGGTTCAGCTCGGAGCCAACTGTCCCCACCGGCTCTTGAACCTGTCAAGATCATTTAATTTAAAGAAAATCTATATTTCATCTACTCATGCTGTGTTTTATTTCTTTTTTTTTTAAACCTTGTGATAAGCAAGTTAATCTATCCATGTACAGTGATGTCGAGGTGAATTACCCGTTTCCAGTTAGGTGGGTATTTCTTCTTGGAAGTGAAGCTCTGAAAAAAAAAAGAAATGAAATTGGTCAATGAGTCAGGACTTCAATATATAATACAGAGAAGGAACCGATCCTGTCAGAAAAGACCATAGGACACTTAACAAAAGATGGACAAAGAAACAATGGTTTGTGGTGTTTAGTTTTGAAGCATCAAAGGTAGAATGATGTCTAGAATATTAGTTATTACTGTCATGGACTTTGATGTTTCACATGCTCAGAGCTCTGAGATGCATCTCTTGGGTTTTCCTGTTCTTCTGCACCTTGAATGATCTGACCACGGAGCAGAGCTGTTGGGATATTCAGACTGAGACCTGTCTGGAGTGTTTTCCACTTGGGAACAGTCTTTGCTCGTGTAAAATGCTGGTGATCGGTTCGTCAAGAGCTAATGATTAGCAGCGCCTGGCTGCAACTGACCCGCTTAAACCCAGTGATGGAAACAGTGTGTGTGTGTGTGTGTGTGTGGGGGGGGGGGTTACTTAGTTCTGCCCGTACAAATCTTTTAAGTTCATTTTTGCTAACTGACTGCAATCAGATTATTTATAAATGCTTTTCATACACACACACACAGAAAAAAACCCATCATATTAAAAGGGGTGGTACTAACTTTTTCTTAAATAGTAACAGTAGCGACCATCAACTTGGCTTTTTGGAACCAGAATTGACCTTCAACAATCTGAGCAAGAATCTGAGTGTATTCTGAGCATCATCTGGGCAGCGTCTGCATCACTGAAACATGTTCCCTCCAGTTGTAAAGTTCAGGCATTTCAGCACAAAGGTTGGTGGGGATCATCTCGAACTGGCCAGTCAGGGAGCAGCTCTTGGCCCTTCTGCCTTGGGTTTTGATCCGTTTCAGACATGCAGCATGTACTGTCCTTCAAACCATCAGCTGGTGTTGCCCTGCAGCATCCACCGTACCCACCAGGTACATGTATACTGACTGTGTTTACCAACTGTGGCTCTGGGGATGTTTGACAAAAATCAGGCTTTGAGGTTATCTGCTGCAGGTCATTTTTAACTTTGAATTAAATCTCTAATGATAACTTCTACTCTTCTGAAACTAGTTGCATTAAATATTAGAGACCATAGACAGTTTACCATGAAAATGTTTTCAACGACAGTCAGAAAATTCTTTTCTCTTTTTTGCAAACTTGACTTTTCCCCTGAAAGACCAAGTCTCTCCAAGTGTTTTCTTTGTGAAGGCGCCTTTTACAACAACATTTCAACAACTGATTTTTTTTCCTCGTATTCATATTAAAAATTCAATTCAATTCAATTAAGTTCAATTTACATCTTGTATTGTGACAACTCACAACAAAAGTCATCTCAGGGCACCTTACACGTAGAGCCACCAAGTTCAACTCAGGCCGACTAAATACAGTCAGATTATTATTCCAGTTCAGTCCAGCTGGAATTTTTTGATCCATTTTATTTCATCTGAGTCCCAGATTCAAAATTCAAATAATGCCAGTTCAGATAAAATTGTGTAGCTATGCTACAGGCTGCACTGAATCATCACTTTTGTGACAGATGAAAAAAAAAAAAAAATTAACAGGAAAAAAAAACTCCAGCAGAACCAGACTCAGGGAGGGCGGCCAACATTTGGACTGATTGAGCTAGATTGGGGTTAAGGTTATTAAGAGCAATGAAACAAAAGTGGAGCGGGATGATTTGTTGCACGCGGGGTTATAGTTCAAGGTTACAGTTCAGGGTTACAGTACACAGTAATAGTGCCACCGTGGGAGTCTCTGCTGCTTCTTTTGCCCTCTTTCTCCTCTCTGTTTCATTTGTGTGTGTGTCTGTCTTATTGGCTCTCCTGAAAAACTAGGTTTCTATCTCATTGTATCTTAACTGAAAACTGCAGAAGAGCACAAGAAGTCACAATTAAGGAACCAGTCAAACTCGAAACGAAAAAAAACAATGAAAAAACACGATGAGAGCACTGTTGATGGATATAGCTGAAAGCACAAAGGAAATTGAGACTTTTTTATACTAATATTACAACTAGGGCTGTCAAAGTTAACGCGATAACGCAAATTCTATTTGACGCCACTCATTTTTTTTAAAACGTGAGATTAACGCACACACGTTTCTGTAAATATCACCCTCGGCCAATAAGTGTATTTACAATCAACGTGTGGGAGAGACATGGCGACAAGGGTCTTATGAACGGCAAGTTTAGCCTTAAGGTGCTGCCAGATGGGTCTGTTGAGAATTCAAGGTTATTTGTATTTACTGTCGCTGTGAATTGAGTTACTACCGCAGGTTGGTAAAGTTAGTTTTACATCTGACATATGCTTGTTTTTTTCTCTTTAAACTTTAATAGCGTCATGAAAACGGCACCGATTTCATCCAGGTTGGTATCATTTTGTAGATATAAGTATGCCAGACATCTCACAAGTGTCATCAACCCTCCAAGCTCAGTGAGTGTCGAAAAAACTCTAAGGAACAGCGCTGAATGTCCTTCTGGGTACCTGCTGCTGCCGTGGAGTTTAGGGACCGTCAGCAAATTACTGCGGTCAAGCAGCAGCTTTGGTGGACTTCCGGTTTTCAAACTAAAGGCTTAAAAGAAAAAAAAAAGCAGATTCTTGTGAGCCTGTATAGGACAAAATGGGTATAGATGATGGATGGATGGATGGATAAACAGAACATTAAAAAAATGCGATTAATATGCGATTAATCGCGAGTTAACTATGAAAATCTTTCGATTAATCGCGATTAAAAGATTTAAATGACTTAAATGATTTAAATGACAGCCCTAATTACAACACATACTTGTTTTAACAACAGCCTTATGTTTTCTCATTCCTATTTTTAGTTTTACTCAGTGCCTGGAGATTGACTGTAATAACATAGTTACAGCGACAAGGAGAGACAACAAGACTACGACTGAACAGTGGAGCTAATTTAACAAGCTTTCAAGATTATTTTGACCGACATCATTCAGTTTACTGACAACACACCGTTCCTGAGCTGATAAAACTAAACAGGCTTGGCAGCTGTTTCTTTTTCAGTTTTTTCAAAGGTTTTCTTAATACATCTCCCCTTTTTGAACAGACGTATCAAAGAAAGCATGGCTAATGATCCTGTATTTGCATGTTTTATTGAAATTAAAATGTATAAAAAGTCTGACATGACCAGATGACTCGGTGGACGTATTCATGGATATTGGCTGGACCTCAGGAGATGAACTCTTGAAATGTTAGATTTAAATGAACTCTGGAGGATTATTTGAGGTGGCGTTTGGTTGTTGGTTTGATTCTCACAACTACTGTCTCACTACTGTACTGTCCTTTCAGAGACCCAGAGCAAATATTAATTAATTACCATGATACTTTAGTCTCAATTTAACAAGACTAAAGCATTGCAACCACAACCAGATGCCTATTACAGCAGGTTTTGGTTATTACCACAACGAAGAGCTAAAAAGAATATGAACCAGAGATTCACTTAATGCATTCATCTTTCTTTTTAACCATCTATTTGGCCTGCAGCGCATTTTATAACTTAGTATTTTTTTTAACCATCTATTTGGCCTGCAGCGCATTTTATAACTTAGTATTTTTTTGGAAGATGTTCAAGAGACATGCAAACAAAGTAATATAAACACATAGAGATGCTTTAATTTTCCTGCCATAAATTTATTCGCTCATTCGCTCGTCACCTTATTAGGAAAAAAAAGAAAAGGAAACATGTCATGGTCACGGTTTGTGTTTCTGCTGATGTATCTGGGTGAAATCAAAGACAACATTTCATCAGAAGGTGTAACCACCAATCTTATCTTTACAACTGAACTAGATTCACGAGTTTATTTTTTTATATTAATAACTCTTATCTTTTTTACATGACCCAAGGCTTAAATTTCACTTTGACGGCCAGCTACCACGGGTTCAACACCACCGTGTACAACCGGCAGGGCTGTGGGAGCAGCACCTGTGAGGGGGTGGCCATACTCAAAAGGCTTCATGTAAGTGCGGTTCATTAATTCATTAATAGGAAACAAACAAAACGAACATAAAAAAAATTACCTATAAAATCAGCACATCTTTTAGAATACAAGTTTGTCAACCCCAATTTCAAAATAGTTGGGACGCTGTGTAAAACATAAATAAAAACAATACATATGATTAGTGAATCTCATAAAGCCATGGATAAAGTACATGAAGTACATCTAATCTCATGTAATTTTACCATTTCATGGAAAATATTAGTTCATTTTGACTTTTGATGGCAGAAACAGACCTCAATAAAGTTGGAAGAAGGGTAACAAAAGGTTGGAAAAGTATTTACAGAAATCAAAAACAAACTGATGAACATTTCACAGTGAATGAAGATAATTGATAAGAGGTCAGAAACATGACTGGATATAAAAGGAGCAGTTCAGAGAAGCTCTCAGATGTAGAGATGGGCAGAGGTTCACCAACCTGCGATAAACTACGGCTAAAAATTGTGAATGGAATTTCAGAAAAATGTTGCTGAGCATTAAATTGCAAAGACTTTGACGATCCAACCATCTACAGAACATAATAACATAAGAAGATTTTGAGATTTTTAGTGGAGTGCCCATTAAACAGACACGATTCTCTACTGGACATCACTGCGTGGGCTCAGGTACACTTCCAGAGATCACTGTCTGTGGACACAGTTCACTGTATAATCCACAAATGCAAGTTAAAGCTGGATCATAAGAAGAAGAAATATGTGAACATGATCCAGAGCTCATCTAAAATGGTTTGAGGCAAAATGAAAAACTGTTTTGTGGTCAGATGAATACCTGAAATGGTTTTTGGAAACCATAGAGGAAAAAGACCATCCAGTTTGTTAACAGCAGACAGTTTAAAAGTCTGCATCTCTGATGATTTGGGGTTGTATTGGTGTCTATGGTGTGGGACAGCTGATACATCTGGAAAGGCTCCATCAACGCTGAAAAGAACATAGAGGTCAATGAGAGACGTCTCTTTCAGAGAAGGTCTTCCTTTATGAGATGTGTTGCTGCCATCAAAGTCAAAATGAACAAATATTTTCCATGAAATGATAAAATATCTTATTTTCAACATCTGGTGTGGTCTTTATGTTCTACTGGGAATAAAATATGGGTTTATGAGATTCACTAATCATTGCATTCTGTTTTTATTTACACTTTACGTAGCATCCTAACTTTTTTGGAACTGGGGTTTTACCTCTGTTAAGGTAAAAATGTTATTATATTATATATAATTATATATATTATATAATGTATTTTAACAAGTCATAATGACCTCTAAGGCCATTCCTTATTTAGTCAGTTTTGACTTCAACAATTTAATCACATCTAATAATATTATTGTGAACGTAGCGTATTGTGTTAGAGTGTCCTCATGAATGTTAATGACTGCATGTTATTTGGAGCATGGTGTAGACGATAGGTATGACTGGAAATCTTCCCAGAGGAACCTAAACAATGTTGAGCTGAGTTGTTCCAGTGGACAGCATGTGTAATGATACGGCCTGAAACTTCCTGACAGAGCGACGGTGAGGTTGGATGTGTCATGCTGGGACCTTCCTGCACTTACGCCACCTTCCAGTTAGTAGAGTAAGTATGATTAAGTTTTCATGTAATGAAATGCAACTTCTCAGCTCACTTAGTTTTGAACTTTTATTCTCCTTTTCTGCCACAGTGACAGTATTGGCTTGAGCCTGACCGTTCCTGTCATCTCTGCTGGGAGCTTTGGCGTCTCCTGTAACTACAAACCCAAACTGACCCGCATTCTGCCTCCAGCACGAAAGATCTCTGATTTACTCGTGAACTTTCTGAATGAAAAGCTGGAATTTAAGCCTATTTGGAAGAATGCCTATGTCTATAAGAAGACTGTCAATTTTACTGAAGACTGCTTCTGGTGAGCCAGCACAAGTACAAAAGAAGCTGAATAACCCCTGTAGCTTCCAATACGCGTCATATTTTTGTTTTATCTCTTTCTCCTCTGCCTCAGGTACATCAATGCGTTGGAAGCAGCTTCTCTCAACTTTGCCACGAACATAACTAGAGAGATGCTGCGTAGTGAGGATGACATGAACGACGCCCTGACCTCTTCAAAACGCCACAGCAACAGTGGGTGTTTTTATATTCATTTGATAAAGAGATTTACACTTTACTAGGATTCTAAGTGAGTCAGAATTTCCTGAAGAAGTAATAAAGGAGTAACTGTGTACAACCCCAATTTGGAAAATTAAAATAAAAACACAATGTAATCTTTTGTAAAGCTCATAAATACATATTTTATTCAAAGCTCATATCAGATGTTGAGACACTTTATTATTTAATGGAAAATAATAAAGTGTCTCAACATCTGATATGATGAGACACTTTATTATTTAATGGAAAATATCCGCTCATTTGGGCTTTGATGGCAGCAACACATCTCAAAAAAGTTGGAACAGGCTGATCTTTATCATTGTGCAGCAGCTCCTTATCCATGTCTTTTAACAACTGTCTGTAAACACCTGGAAAGTGAGGAGACCGGTTTCTGGGTTTTTTGGAGAAGAATATTCTCCCATACTTGTCTGATGAAAGATCTGGACTGGAGAAAGACCAGTTCTTGCTCCCTGGATATAATAAAAGTAATTTCTAGAGAAACCAGACTGATTCTTTGTATGTAAGGGCTTAAAGAATTAGGATGGCTGACAGGCTAGGATTTAAGCTGCATGGCAAGACGGTAATGATTAAACCAATGCTTAAAAAATGCAACAAATACAAAGTAAAGCTCAAATATTTTCCCTCTTTTTCCTTACAATCTGATCACTTTCTTTCAGTTTTCATTTTATGCGGGAGTGTAAGTGACATTGTTTCAATAAAGCAGAGGCATCGCTCTCTTCATGAAGACACTATATTTATTCTCCTCGACTTTTACAAGTAAGCCTGAAAACCATTTCACCATTTCCAGTTTGAAACTGTTGCCACCAAGCTTCTCTTCAGCACCAATCTTGAAATCATAATTCCACCAGTCATGATACACCTTTTACTCTCTTCTAGTCCTCAGTACTACATCAACAGAACATCCCATGCGGATATGAAAGATGTCCTAGTGGTCACTCTGCCAGAGAGGAATTATACCACTGGATCAAACTTCTCAAATTTCAACACGGTGAGCTGCACCTCAAACACCTACAGAGCACCGTGAAGGGAGGAAAATATACCTGACAGAGATTTCAAGTCTTTTTCTCTGCTCTTCCATCCAATGGGCAGATGAACGACTACGTGGCTGGATACTACGATGGTGTTCTGCTTTTTGGCGAGGTGCTCAGAGACAGGATGCTCAGCGACAGAATGAAATATGACGTAGAAACACCTGACGTGCCTCTGAGCGACAACCCGTTTGGAAACGCTTCTATTAGTGGTGCGTATGATGTGTGACTGGTGTGATCAGCGCAGTGGAAGATTTAGTAGAGTAGTGTCACACGCCGTGGAGGTAATGATACAGAAATTATTTTATTTAAATGTTTACTGACTGCTACAACGCTACAAATGCACATTCAGTATGATATATGAAAATCAGTTTCAAGTTCAAGAGTGATCTTCCAGTTGATATCTATAATACTTGCTTGTGTTTTATGGTGCGTTTTATCGTTACCTGGTAATATAAACATGAGCTGACCGGAACACTTAGGTATATACACGTATCTGTATACAACACTGCTATAAACGTTTACATTAGTTTCTTTTATGACAGTGTGGAGGTCAGAAACCAAACAACAGGGGGCTCTGGTTTCATTTTAAACCAGGCGCATTTATTGTCTGTTTTCTGGGTTTGTTTTACAGTCAAAGGTAATGCTCAGACCTTTGGTGTTAAACACACTTGAAGGCACCACAGAGGTTTTAAAAGTGCTTCCTGCTTACATGTGCTACAAGAAAAAGAAGGTTGTTTTATCCATCTAACAGTTTCATTCACAGAGGCAGACTTAACGCAGCCAGCACTGACAGGTGGGCCCCATACGGGCTGCAGAAAGGTTTCAGCACAGGTTACAGCGTGGCCCTACCTGTGTTTGCTCATGTGGACTCTGAGTTGGATCTACCTAGATTTTATGGGAGTGGCCCAACAAGTTATTTATTTTTTTATTATATGTGGGGCATATGTTAATGAAGCTATATGGGGTAAACATGATTTGCCCCTTTAGCAGACTTGTATCCCTAATGGCCCCCTTATATGTGGCCCAGATAGGCTTCTCGTTTAGGGCCCAGTATGCTGAAACAATAAGGGACCCATACCCAAGCAACCTCTGTACCCAAGTAGCCCACTTTTAATCCAGATGGGGCTCACTTGGACATGCTGGCTGGGAGGGTGCGTTACAGAAAGCTTAGATATTTACAAAGTTACCCAACAACACAGTTATATTGAATAGCTTTATATGTAGTGGCAGAATATTTTAGCTGGACTGACAAATATTGGATTAATGTCCAATAAATTATGATTTATCAAAATTATTATTTATATTAATGCATATTTTCAGACATAAAATATTTCATGTTTGGAAATTATGGTATTTTCTATTTTTATTTCATTTAAGAATATAACCCGCCAAATTAGTTATTCTCCTCCCAAAGTCAATAGTTAGATTCTCTTTTGATTGAAACACTGGTAATCATTAAGTAGCTTTCTGTTAATATGTGTGTTTCCTGGAAGCAGGTATAGGAGGAAGCATTGCGCTAGACGAGTACGGTGACAGAGACGTTAACGTCTCTTTCATTTACACATCAACTGTCACTGGCCAGGTGAGTCTCCTGTTCAGTTCGCGGCCAGCAAAGCCAGCGTACAGGTGAACATCCGTTTTTATTCTTTGCTTCGTCTCCTCTTTAGTATGAAACTCTGGTGGTGTTTGACACGTCTCAAAATAAAACCATCTGGACGAAGCCGAACCCTGCCCTGATTTGGAAAGAAGGCCACCTGCCTGATGACCAACCAGAGGATACAAACGGTAACATGTGTTAATCAGCTTAGAAACCTCTGTGGGTTCAAGAACACTGCAAGTGTGGAGACGTGTTCTGGAGGAATATATAAGTGATTTAATAAATAAGTGCAAGACCCATTTACTAAATATATAATAGTTTCATGTATTTTTTCCCCCCTAATGTTTCATTGCAGATCTAAGTGACCAGGATGTGATTGTGATTGTTTTGGGTGTCAGCGTTGTGGTGGTGACAGCCATCGCTCTCATATTCTACAGGTAGACCCCCCCCAAACTCCAAACACAACATTCAACAACATTACATCACTAAATCTGACAAGATGTGAAGTCCTTACAACATTTAGAGAGCCGATGGAGAGTGGGGCATTAGTGCAACGCAAAGGATCAGTTATTATATCTTTCCAAACCTGGAGGAATTTCATTTGTAGCTCAGGGAACTGACAGAACTTGTTCCTCCAGTTTGGTGCGCTGTAATTTCTGTTTTACGGCTGCATGCCCTCAGAGTTAATCCACAGACGGCCCATCTGCTCATCGTTTGTTTAATGTCTGTGAATTTCGCTAGACAGAACAGAAAAGAGCGCCTCATGCAGAAGAGGTGGTCCCACATTGATCCGCACCTGATCGGTCCTCTGGATGAGAAGGAGATATCCCTGAAGGTCAGCACCATCATCAAACAACGCTGTCACGTCAAGTTATCACTGATTGCTCATGAATTAATGAATTAACAGAAGCAGGAGTCAAGAGGAAAGCAAACAGTTTCACATGAGAGACAAGGCTTATTTAAATGAATTAATTAAATCTAAGAAATCAAGCAACGTGAAGAAATGAGGCAACATGAAGTTATGATTAGAATTTTATACATATGAGCTGATGATTAGATTTATTAATTCCAAATTTTGTAAATCCCAAAGGCCTCGGACATTATTTAAATATTTTTTTTCTATTTTTATACACAAAATTTTTTATTTATTTATTATGTACAAACAGAGATCGAAATGACTCAGAAGAGACACATTTAGAAATGACAGAAAACAATTACAATGAGATTAAAAACCAAAGGAAGGACCACTGATATTCAAGACTACAACTGAGAAACACAGCAGTGCCACAGAAACGCTGTTAGTCTGTGTTTTGGAGCCCACTGGTTCATAATCCATCTGTGGTGCGTTTGTGTTTGTGGAACAGATTGATGAAGATAAGAGGAAGGACAGTACATATTACACACATCGTGGCCGTTATGACAAGAAGGTACCAATGTTGTAACCTCCATAAATGAATATTTACTTTTTTTTATGAATAACAAGAAATGATTGATCATATAAAACATATTTGCTCAGTGTGTTGATTTTCTGTATTTTTCCAGCCTGTAATCTTGAAAGAGCTGAAACAGACAGATGGAAATTTCTCTGAGGATCAGAAAATTGAACTTAATACTGTAAGAGAAATCTGTGTTGTATGTTAGAGATTATATATATATACAAACAAGTATAAAGATATCAGTTATATATATATAACTTTTCATGTCTTCATCTCCCAGCTTTTGCGCATCGATTACTACAATCTCACCAAATTTTATGGCACGGTGAAGTTTGAGTATGGAGTGTTCGGGGTGTTTGAGCTGTGTCAGAGGGGGTCCCTCAGGGTAAGAGGAGACCACACAGCACCACGGTTTTGTGCTTTTCTGCTCATCAGGTCCAGCTGCAGCCAGTTTTCCATGTCAGGGTGCATCTTCAGTCTTTTGAGATGACCTAGTTCTGTGTTTGCAGCTTGCCTTTAGACTATAAAGACACATTAAGTCAATTTTAAAATCTTAAATGTGGAGGTTAATGAAATCTGATTAACTGATACCTTCTTTCATTGCGTGCATTTAATGGAATTTATATTTGTTACAATATATATACACACGATGCACAGAACAATAAGTTTCTGGTACAACTATGAACTTACTTCATATCACTTGTCAGTTAGGTTGTTTATGACAGGGCTTAGTGGCCTCCTTTTTACACTGATCACAATCACTTTCCTGTCCATTTGGTGATTCATGACGCACAGTTTAGAGGACAATAATGGTGCTTGCGTTAATGCACCTCATCTTGTGCTTGCACAAACACACTCTCGCCCACACAGTGACTAATACGTGTTCCACTTTTCCATTATCTGAAGACACCCTGCAAGCAGGGCAATTAAACTGATAAAACTTTAACCTAATCTTTTTTTTCCTTCCAGTACATTCTTAATGACAAGATATCATACCCAGATGAAACCTTCATGGACATGGAATTCAAGATATCGGTCATGTATGATATTGCAAAGGTATTGACCAAAACTGTTTGTTTCTCGATCTACTTTTATTAATATAACTGTTTTCTATTCTCCTCTCAGAATGAACAATGTATTAATGATAAAAGCAACTCCACTGCCTTTTAACATCACATCTTTAGATGTACATCCAGCATAACAACACTTATAAAAGTTTTTCTGGACTTTTCAAAGTAAAAAGGTGGAAATACATACAGAATGACAATGGACTGGCAGGGGAGGGAGGGAAGAAAGGAGAATATATAAACATAGAGACTGAGGAGACACAGGTGTTAATAATCAGGGAAATCAGGAAGAGGAAGAAGCAAGCAGGGAAGAAAGGCCAAAGCCCTTTCCAGGACTAAAGCATCATAGAAACAATAACAGGAGAACCAATATCAATATAAACCCAGTAATTGTGACAATAAACGACAACTCTGTATCTTGTGATGTGTATTTTCCCACAGGGCATGTCATATCTTCACTCGAGTAATATTGAGGTCCATGGTCGCCTCAAATCCACCAACTGCGTTGTGGACAACCGCATGGTGGTTAAGATCACAGACTTTGGTTGCCACACCATCATGAAGCCTGTCAAAGGTGGGACTGGGTTTAATGATCATTATGAAGATAATCATTATTCTCAACAATGTGACTCAGCTTCTCGTTTCCTTTTAATTCAATTCAGTTCAACTCAGTTTTATTTGTATAGCATCTATTACATTGCAAGTTGTCTCTTGCAACTTTACAGAGACCCAGAGCATGACCCCTGAGCAAATATCATTAACTACAATTATATTATTCAATCCTAATCAAAGAAAAATGGCAAGTAAAAAAAACTCCCCTAGTGGGACAAAAAAAATCCAAAGCCAAACAGTGGCAAGAAAAAAATTCCACTTTAAGAGGACGAAACCTTGAGCAGGACCTGGCTCATAAGGTGGACCTTCCTGCTGAAGCCCAAATGGGTAAAGGAAGAAAAAAGGAGGGGGATAGGACAGAGAGAGAAGACCACATACATCCTGGCAATACTATGTAAAACAAAGGACAAAATGTATAAATAATAATTATCCATTAGCTGGAGAACTAAGAATTCCATGCACTTATATTCTGACTGGTTCATTGTTAGTACATGAGTTGACTATATAAACAGATGTGGGCAGCAACACTAAGGTGGTCAGAGGATTGGACTGCTGGTCAGCATGTTAGTTGATATCCCAGCGACATCTTTTCAGATCTATGGACAGCCCCAGAACATCTTCGCAGAGACGGGGTGTCCCAGAAGGGTGACGTTTATAGCTACGGGATCATCGCCCATGAGATTGTTTTGAGGCGACCCACCTTCTACACACATTGCTGCTCTTCTAATATAGGTAGGTTTCTACTGAAAAACCAAAAACAACTATCTGTCTTCTGGTGCATGCTTGTGAGAAATTGTACATCTTGCTGGATTTAAAGAATATTTTCCATATTATTCCAGTTAGTGTTATTGCCTCACTCATTTTTGTACAATCCCTCAGAGAAAATGTACAGAGTGGAGTACCCCAGAGATTACAACTTCTTCAGACCTGACCTCATCTTCGAAGGTTTATCAGAGTGGGAGGTTGAGGTAAAAAAAAAAAAAAAAAAGGTTCAAACTTTGAGGAGTAATATTATGCTAACAATACTCACAACAATTAAATAAAACACACTACCCATACCCTTCTGTATCTATAAAGCTTTACATGCTGATAAAGCACTGCTGGGATGAAGATCCCGAACGGAGGTTAGATTTCAAGAAGATAGAATTAACCACTGGGAAAGATTTTCAGGTATGTAAACGTAGAGGTTTCAACCTAAACTACACAATTTGCTGAAACTATAAATACTTCATTACATTTATAGTGATACTTTTTCTCTCCCAGTAATATTCTCTTTTTTTTTTCCTTTTGGGTGTCACAGTAACCTGCACAACCAGGCCACTGAGACGTACATGGACAACCTGATCCGACGTCTGCAGATGTACTCCAGAACTCTGGAGCACCTGGTGGAGGAGAGAACCTCGCTATACAAAGCTGAGCGGGACAGAGCGGATCAACTCAACTTCATGCTGCTCCCTGGGTAGGTTTTATCCGGTGGTGACTGAAAGCAGCCTCACATTTAAATCTGCCCTAATCAGTTTTAATTTTAGAAAGGACCAGGTGACATTGTGCACTGTGAGTCATCACACAAGTCTTTACCTGCGCTCTGGAGGTTGTTTGGGATTGGTGTGGTTACATGGATGGTGGATTACATTTAGTTCTACAAAAATTTCATGTGAAAAAGCTTTAAAACACAATTTGTTAGTGGCTATATGATAGGCCAAATAACAGAATAATTTGGAATGAGATTCCTCAAACTGCATGAAACCCACATCTGAATAATTTTGTTGTTGTATTTTGCAAGTGACAAATCTTTCAAGGATATTCAGTTGAATCCCGTTCTCCTCTCTCTGCGTCTCCTCAGCCCAGTGGTGCGATCCCTAAAGGAGACAGGGAGCGTGGAGCCAGAGCTGTTTGAGGAGGTAACCATATACTTCAGCGACATTGTGGGATTCACCACCCTCTGCCACTACAGCACCCCCATGGAGGTGGTTGACATGCTCAATGAGATCTATAAGAACTTTGACAGCATCTTGGACCATCACGATGTCTACAAGGTAGTTTCATGGAAGTGTTGGTTTCCTTTGACTAGTTAATTGAAGAGGTTGCTGCCCTGTTTGGGGGTTTCTTGTTTTATTTTTTCAAAACTTACTGAATGAATGAGTTTTTTTTTATTCAAATGTATTATATTTTTATGGGTGTGTTTCAGGTTGAGACAATAGGAGATGCGTACATGGTTGCATCAGGGTTACCTAATAGGAATGGTGACAGACATGCAGTGGACATCGCCCACATGGCCCTGGACATCTTATCATTTGTGGGGACTTTTGAGTTGCAACATCTTCCTGGAATCCCTCTGTGGATCCGAATTGGTGTGCATTCAGGTACCAAATATTCCTATTGATTCAGCTGCAATAAATCGTCTCTGTTCTTGATTTAAAGAAGTCCTGGAAAACCTTGCAATGCTGAAAAAATGTACAGTATGGATGATCCTCAAGAAACTTTATAGTATAAATACCCAAATATAGTAGATATGTCATTTAAACTACAACATATCTTCATCTGTTTGCTCATTACCAGCATTTCCCACACAAACATTTTGTATTTTCAAAGTTTTCAAAGTTCTGACTTTTTTTTTAACACTTAACACTGCTGACATCTAGTGGCGGGACAACATAATTCACTTTCTATTACACATAGGAAAAACATGACTAGAGCCAGAAATGGCTCCTAGACCATATGAATTCAGTCCTCCTTAAATAAAAATAAAAAGGCTAAATATCACATTTTGTTCATCATTATTCAGGTGAGTCTGTAATGCGTATTACCGTATTTTACTTGACTCTGCCAGTGGCATGTCATTGAGGTCAGGGGTTTGGTCAGACATGGAAATGAATGCTTCAAAAAAGATCATATCAAGCAGCTTTTAAACCACATTTTGTCCCAAGCAAGGATTCAAGAGAAGTATGTTTGATGTGCATAGAGAAAGTTTCTGTGTTCCTGACTTTGACTAAGCATGGAGAGCAATGGAGCAAACTTTCCAACTGGTGTGAAAAGAAATGTCCTCCAGCTCAATGTCCAGGCAGAATATTTCAAAAACAGTATATGACTAGGTTGCCTTTGTGTATTTGTGTCAAGGTCCCTGTGCAGCAGGAGTGGTTGGCAACAAGATGCCTCGTTACTGTCTCTTTGGAGACACGGTCAACACGGCCTCACGCATGGAGTCAACGAGTCAGCGTAAGAGAGGCCCGCATGTTTAAACATACACTATATTGCCAAAAGTATTTGCTTACTCATCCCAGTTATTGGAATCAGGTGTTCCAATCACTTTTATGGCCACAGGTGTATAAAATTAAGCACCGAGGCATACAGACAGTTTCTACAAACATTTGTGAAAGAATGGGTCGCTCTCAGGAGATCAGCGTGGAACTGTGATAGGATGACACCTGTGCAACAAATCCAGTCGTGAAATTTCCTCGCTCCTAAATATTCCACAGTCAACTGTCAGCTGTATTATATGGAAATGGAAGTGTTTGGGAACGACAGCAACTCAGCCATGAAGTGGTAGGACACGTAAACTGATGGAGCGGGTCAGCGGGTGCTGAAGAACATAGTGTGAAGAGGTCACCAACTTTCTGCAGAGTCAATCACTACAGACCTCCAAACCTTATGTGGGCTTCAGATTAGCTCAACAACAGTGCAGAGAGCTTCATGAATGGGTTTCCATGGTGGAGCAGCTGCATCCAAGCCAGACATCACCAAGAACAATGCAGAGCATCGGATGCAGTGGTGTAAAGCAGCCACCACTGAACTATAGAGCAGTGGAGGAACGTTCTCTGGAGGGAAGAATCACACTTCTCCATCTGGTGATCTGATGGAAGAGTCTGGGTTTGGTGGTTTCCAGGAGAACGGTACTGGTCTGACTGCATTGATCCACGTGTAAAGTTTGGTGGAAGGGGGATTATGATGTGGGGTTGTTTTTCAGGAGCTGGGCTTGGCCCCTTAGTTCCAGTGAAAGGAACTCTGAATGCTTCAGCAGACCAAGACATTTTGGACAATTCCATGGTCCCAACTTTGTGGGAAAAGTTTGGAGCTGGTCCCTTCCTCTTCCAACATGACTGTGCACCAGTGCACAAAGCAAGGTCCATAAAGACATATGGAGGCTACTCGCTGCTGCTCCGGGAACTTATCTCTGCGACGCTGGACGCTGGACCCTCCAGTTTGTGCCCGGTTTGTGGTGATCTGCGGTCGGATGTCTACATACTGTCTGCAGGGGGCGGATCGGTCCTCTTGCGGCTGGTGGAGACCTGCCGCCGCGGACATGGACAGTGTCGCTGGAGGCCGGTTTGGGAAAGCTAAGTAGTCCTGAACTGCTACCCGCGGCAACCACTGCCACTGGATCTGGGCTGCAGCGTCACTGAGCCGGGACGGGAGCCCCCGACGTAGCAGTGGCGGCATGGCCGTGACTGGCAAAACAACTACTGCCTCCTGTCCAGCAGTCTGCACGCCGGATGGGTCAGCTGACCTGGCAGGGGCCGTCTAGTGACCTGGTGGGGCCCAGCACCGGCGGGGGAGACGACAACGGCCTGGTCCGGTCCGCATGATGAACCGGGCTCTGGGACGGTCAGCTCCGTCGCTCGCCGGACTGAATGGAGCTCAGTCTTCGCAGAGGAGACGGTTTGGTTTATCTGTGTTTCCTCCTCTGACCTGGAGATATCTCACTTCGTCATCATTATGGAGATTTACTGGTTCTAACGGCTGTTAACGGCTGTTAACTGGAGTTAGCACTTGGACCACGGGACCGGGCAAGAAAAGAAGCGCTGGACGCCGGCAGCTCCCCTAGTACACCAGACTGGTGTACTGAAACTTGAATTTTCCCCTTGGGGGATTAATAAAGTATTTTTGAATTTTTTTTTTTTTTTTGACATGGATGGCAGAGTCTGGTGTGGATGAACTTGACTGGCCTGCACAGAGTCCTGACCTCAAACTGATAGAAGACCTTTGGGGATGAATTAGAGCAGAAACTGAGAGCCAGACCTTCTGGTCCAACATCAGTGTTTGACCTCACAAATGTTCTTCTGGAAGAATGGTCAAAAATCCCCATAAACACACTTCTAAACCTTGTGGACAGCCTTCTCAGAAGAGTTGAAGCTGGTCTAGCTGCAAAGGGTGGAGCCACGTCATATTGATGAGGAATGGGATGAACTAAAGCTCATATATGAGTCAAGGCAGGTGAGCGAATACTTTTGGCAATATAGTGTATTTGAGACCCAAAGAAGTCATGTAAACAGCTTCTACTGTGAATTTGCTTGGAGTGAAATGGAATTTGAGTCTGCTGATTTTTCCTGATGCCTTTTCAGCCCTGAGAATTCATGTGAGCCAGTCCACTATCAACATCCTGGAGAGGACGGAGTGTGAGTTTGAGTTTGAAAAGAGAGGAGAGATATTCCTGAAGGTTAGATAGCTTTTATTTGTCTTTTTCTGTCAATCAGTCCAGACATCGCATTTGTCACGAAACTCTGCAGAAATAAGACACTACTTTAATTTCCTGTGTGTATGTGCATCTGACTCACAGGGAAAAGGCAAACATTTAACATACTGGTTAACAGGGGTGACTGGGGGAAAATACAACTTGCCCGCACCACCAACAGCGTGAGTAGTGTCATCTCGATTTATTCCAAACATTTCACAGATGTTTCATTTGAATCTAATTTCTATGAAAACTGGATTTTTAATATTTACTGTTTATATTAAGGGGTTTACTTTCATATGCCAGATGCACGAACTGATTCACTGGTGATTAGAACCAGCCCATTTTCATCCAACAGACACTACCTGAATACTGTGAAATGGTGCTATTTCTTTTTTCCACCACGTGGTTATTGCGAGTTGCATTTGGAGCTGTTGGCAGACACAACCACCACACGAAACAAGCAAAAGCAAGTGATACAGATAACTCATTGTACAACATGTTTTACTTTAAAACAACCATGGTTACTACTGCGATGCTGTGGAGTGTATTAAGTATAGCTGCAAAGCAAAAAAGCTACACATCTATCCTCTTCATGGCTGACGTGACTTCGGGTAAAGTGGTGAACCTCACAACTTCACGAGAAATTCCAGGCTAAGTTCCCATCATTTTGTCAAGGAAAAGAACAGCACTGTTAGCTACATGAGTGGTAATCCTATCTACTTCTCTTGGAATAACCAGAGTTGGCCACTAGTCTGGTCCACACCAAACATCGTTTCCATTGCAACTCCTCCAACTACCTCTGTGCATTATTTGCATTTGTGTGGTTGTTTAGCAACTCATCCAGCAGGGGGCAGTAAGAAGTAAAGTTGCTGACATCAACAAACATGGTAAGAGTTGAGGAGGCTGCAATATTTGCAGTACTTTAGAGTCAAAGAAAGTGAAAACAGCAGCGCAAATGGCAGTGGTGTGATAGATCACTAAATTAAAGTTGCTATATTAATGGGGAGTTCTTTTCTCTAATTTTACTCATTCACAAAATAGACGATGAACATCATTTTCAATATTTTAGGATGTCTGCAAGGACCCTTGACAGTCTCCTTCACCATGTAGCCCCAGAGTTGTAACATCACATAAATGTATGACACATGGCTCCTCCTTAAAGCTTTTCACCATTTTTGATAATTTTTTTTCTTTTTAGTTTTCTTGTATTTGCTTAATAATTGCTCACTACTGCCCCCATGACGTCCAGTTGCGTCGCTTCATTTTGTCGAATATTAAGCATCAAGGCTACATCCAAAAGATGGACGAAATCAATGCAGGAGACGGACAGAAGGTTCCGTCCGTCTCTGTATCCATTCTCAAACAGAGTATAAACTGGCCTTTACACATCATGTTCAGTGGTACTCGGGTAGTCTCTATTGGCTTTGACCAGTATCAGACGATATTTGTGCGGATACCAGCCAACACCAGCAGGACACAGTTCAGCTCATAAGCTCAGGATACTAAGAAATGAATATGTATTTTTACTTGTCGTCATTAGGCACGTCATGATTATGTTAGTCATGGAGAAGCATGTTGTGGAACGTTTCACTGTGAGAATAGCAGAGGAAGCAATATGGTTAAAAATAACTCATGGAAGAACAACAACCCAAAATGTTCTGGACAAAACACTTAATCCAACAGTTAAAACCAGTCACCCTGCTTGAACACACTCAATGTTGGGAAGCAAACAAATGCTAAGAGGCTAAAAAATAAAGCGAATAGAGCCTGCAGTCTCTGCTAACTGTCATTGCTGATTAGGCTTATGTATGGAGTCATAAAGTTTTAAGAATCCATCCATCCCACTCTTTATCTATATCCCCATATATCCAACAGATTTGTGCCTTTCCAGTCTTTCTTGCACTAGTGGTTTCCCCTGGTTAATCCAGGCAAAGTAGACAAAATCATCACTAATGATGATTCTGTCGGAGTGACGACTCCAGTACTGATCTTTTCCTTGTCGAAATAACAGGAACATAACCTGGAATTTCTTGTGAGGTTCAGCAAGTCAACATTCTTCCCTTTCAGCCACTGTATCCACGTCACATCTGGCATTAAGGATTAGATGTGTAGCTTCTTTTCTTTGGAGCTATGTGATGTACACTCCACAGCATTCGCAGTAGTACACCATGGTTGTTTGAGGGTAGAAAATGATGTAAAATGATCTGTATCACTTATTTTGGCCTGTTGCTTTCTTTACATGTCTGCACACATACGTCTGTTGTGTCAGTAAAAAGCCTAAAATGCAATACATTACTGCCACCTGGTGGATAAAAACAGCACCATTTTGTGGTACTCAGATAGTCTTTTGTAACTAGCTAGTTTGGCCATCCATCTAGATTCCTTTCCTCCACCATCAGATTAGCCTAGTTTCTATGGATTCAACTTGAGTTTCGGGGGTCAATACCACCAGATGCAGAATAAACAGTCTCTGGAAGCCATTGGGCAGGCATACAAGCAATAACACAAATGAAGCGTGTGATGTAGGCAGAGCGACGACCAGAAAAAAAGACATTCAAAATGGCATGGAGTAGGAGGACAAAACCATTAAGAGTTGGTCCAAGGTCTTATTTGCAAATCTAGATATCTTGGTTGTTTTTAAATGTGCCCCCTCTATCATTACGTAAAGCCTGCGCCTACCTGCTGGGATTCATTTGGTACATTCTGTACCACAGGTGCACATGGACCAGACACATTTCATGAGAGTATGGCTAGCCAGACTAGCATCTGGTGCACCTCTCACCATAATAAAAGCTGTCACTGATCCTGTCCCAGGGAAAACTTCCAGCGGCTCCAGCAGGATCTGGCAGACATGATTGTGGCCAGCCTGAAGAAGCGCGTGGTGGTGGGAGAGAGAGCTTTGAAAAAAGGAAGACTCTGTCCACCAGAATCCGTTGCAGAGAATCTGGCGGCAGCCTGCAGGAGAGTCCTCCAGAGTACTTCCACCTGGCCGTCAGTGAGCACCCCAGTACCTACCTGTGAATGCAGCATGGAGGAGCTTTCCATGAAACATGTTGAAGAAGTTTGTCATAGACTGTGTCAGTGTTTTTTTTTTTTTTGTAAAGACAGCCTCGATGATTCAGAGTTTGCAGTGAAAATGCAGGAGTAGCAGTGGAGAAACCGGGGAGGCTAATGTGCTGCAGTTTTGCTGCAGTATTGCAAGCAGGTGCCTGTGATGTGTAAACATCCTCTTTACACTAATTTATTTCACCGTTCATCAAAACTGAGATTTGTCAACCTTTAACTGGGGAAGCCCCAATTTCTGCTCTCATTATGCTCATTTTAACCAGTTTGATGTATTTTGTGACTTTTATTAGCAGCAGAGAAGGTGTTTCCCTCTTTTCCCCTGTAATGATTGTGTTGAGGCAAATCTATACCAAAAGTGGTCTAGATTTAAATGACTCTGATACTTTTTCCCTAAAATAATTTGTAAAATGTAGTGACGGTAATGACTTACTTGTACAACTATGAACATGTGTATGAAAAATGAATCCAGATGTCGAGTGAAGATATTGAATGTACTTTTCTAAACTTTGAACAGGTCTTCCCTGTTCATGTTGCCAGCAGGAAGCTCATTGATCGAAAAGTTTGAGAAATTATTTACCTTGTAAATAAGCTTTTTCTACTGCAAAGACATTGGAACCGTATTCGTCTGCAGACTTATTAGGTGCACCAACTGTAGATATGTTGAATATGATTATGTAAGTTACACTAATGAAACATTAAGAGCCCATATGCAGTTTAGCATCTTCAGACAGCCTTTAAAGTACCACAGACGTAAATCAGCACCACTCTCAAACACATTCTTTACCCCAGAGATGCTTCATTTATCTGCTTTAACTGCAGGCAGGTCTGTCTATTAACTTGTCAAGCTGCTAAATCCATCCACAACAATGCTACCTTGCTTTCAGAGCATCTGAAATATTTCTGTGATGATTTCTGGTTTTGTGTTTTATTAAATAATGTTTGAAACACGATACAAGATTTAAGACAGCTTCTTTGTATCACCTTTTAATGACACTTGGCGGTATAAAAATAAAAAAAAAAGACATTATTTACAACCCTCAATAGCATTATCATAGAACAACATATTTTCCAATGAGTTCAGAGGCATAAAACAGCTGCAGATATCAAATGATATAATATGAAAACCATAAAAATATGGTAGATAATAAATCTTCAGTGAGTTCAAAGCGTGTAGTGAGAAACATCACACAGTCACTGTACATCAGCTCAGAAAACATTTTCTAATCACTCGTTGCCTAATTCAAATCTACTCTTAAAGCAAGTCTAAAATGTAATGATCTCCATCATGAACACATGACATTTGTGCTAAAACGGAGCTGAATCCCCATAATGTGAATCAAGTCAATCAGCTTTGCATCAAAGCCTGCACAAGTCTGTTAATGATGCGTTCATGTGAGTCAGGTGTCAAGGAGCGGGGGAACACGAAAAACATGGAGGGCAGGGGGTCCTGAGGACTGTGGACCTGGATTTGATAACACTGACGTAAAGGCATTTTTGTTACACACACACACATAAAGTCTTACGTTGCTATCTTCATTAAGACACCGTATCATACGCCACCACATTCACGCCAAATGTTAAGAGTGCAATAAAACATGTCCATGAGCATGGTTTATCAATATTTCAGACAAATCCATTACCTCCAGTGGGGGAATTAAGCAGCTCAGGAGCAAAACACAGCCATGCACATGAGAGAGATTGTGTTTTACACATTCAGGACCTCTCAAGAGGATCTTCCTGACCACCACTGGGGACCATTTGTACTCTCTCAGGAAATTTAGCTCCTTTCTGCTCGCTACAGTTTGACAGTGCAGACCAATGAGTGAACTGACAAGCTCATTATTTATAATTTGAAATAGGATCACACCCCATCTTGGCCTGGAGCTGCGGCAGAACTTTACTAGAAAAACCATTAGGAAGGAGTGCATGGGAATATGGCAGCAGCACATGAGGTTTAACCTATACTGATATCGCCTCTGCTGCTTTTTCCTCAAAACCTACTGAAACTTTGGGCTTCCTGTAGTGTTTTCTGTCAATCAAAGTCAATGTGGGTTTCCATGTGGGTGTGATCATAGAAAACATGACTAATCATGAGCCTATTGATGCTCTCATTGGTCTCCACCCCAGACTGCCAAAGATCAAATCAAATCAAATCAAATTTATTGTCGCCACTGACCAGCGTCCCAACACAGTAGAATTTGACTTCCCAGTACACCGTCCAAGAGAAACATACAAAACAACACAACATATGGACAGGAGTTAACGGTGCTTGGGTCAGCGCTATAAGAGCGCTTCAATTTTAGCAGAAGAAAATATGATCACATAGGACATCAGACTGACTCAAGTGAGCAGAAATCAACTTTGTGGGCAGAAATACCAGATGACGTAAATCTCCTCTAGCTTTGACTGAGATGAATCCCTTGTAGGTAAGCAAGGACGTCTTGAGCGCATTGATGGATGTTGAATGTACGAACCAGGGACCTCTTTTACATGGACTGCTAAATTCTGCAACTGCAAGTGATGCATTTATCTGTCATAATACAATAATTTGTTCTTGAGTATGTTTTACAAAATGCCTCTATAGTTTTGAGTTCTATTTAGCTTACATACTTCTGAACCGAAATCCCAAATCTAACCTGAACATCACTCCTGGTTCTTGGTTCTGAGCAGGACTCAAAAAATGATGTTCGCCCTCATTAGGACCTCTCTTTGCTCACTTTAAGGAATGCTGTTGCCAACAAGGTCCCTAAATACAACAGAAAAGCTCCTCAGGAGGACACAAAAACAAGAACACACATGCACAACCCTACAGAGTTTTAGTTGTAACTAATGCAGTGCCACCCAACTCTGTGGCAGGAAGTGGGACTTTGTGGTCCGCCACGGTGCTGCATGCGGGAAGCCCTTCACCCACCTCTTCACCCCCATGCCCTGTGGGGCCCCGGCAAACGGTGAAGCCGTCCTCCATCCTAGGGCCCGCTTGGGTCCCCAGGTGCAGCTGGTGACAGGGTGAAAGGGCCTCTGCTGCTCTCTGAAACATCGCTGCCTGACCGTTTGTTTCTGAGGGCGGTGGACTAAATATGGGAGGTGGCTGTGTTTTCTGGAGCCGCTCCACTTCAGGTCCCGCATCCTCTGCAACACAAGTAACACACACCAAATATTCTAATTTAACCCTCCTATTATGATGCGGGTCAAATTGACCCGTTTTGAAAATTAAAAATCTAAAAAAAATAGTTAAAAGTATTTTTTCAGGATAAAACTTATTCTGCTTGGCATAATTAGTGTAATCAACATATAAAATAAAAATTGTTCATGTAAATCCAGTAGATTTTGATTTTAATTCAGCTGGTCAATTTGACCTTGAAGATGAGGTTTTCCTGTGTTAATTTATCAACATCACCCCAAAAAGAAAAGTTGAAAATATAGAATAATTACAAAAAAAGTCAATGTTAGATTGAACTATTGTATTTTATAGATCAGTCTTTCCAATGCACATCTAAAAATGTTTTAACATTAATTAAAAAAAAAAAACGAGTGAATTATTTCCATTGAACCATGATCCGTGAGAGGTAAAGAACAACAATGCACTAAATATTGATTTAAATAGTTAGTGATGGAGTTAATAATGAGATATAAACAGTGTTTATTTGGGAGTTTTTAGTTTTTAGACACTTTTGGGTGATCAAACATTTCCTGGGTTAAATTGACCTGGGAACAGAATTGCTGTTCCTCCGAAACGAACATAACAGGAGGGTTAATACCGTTTAATACCATTGACATACTGTATTCATTCAGCCCTTTTAAGCTTTACTTTGCAAAAATGGGATTTTCCGCCAAAATGCAACACTCTACCCTCTTTATCTCATTAGGTCAAATTATTAGAAGAACAAGGTGTTTCACAGCAGCTGACTGGGGTAATGCAGTTTTCCACATTCCTGGTGGTACTGCGGGCGGAGCAGAAAACACACACTTTATTCAGTGAGGACAAATGCTGTTCTCTGCCTGAAGATTTTTCGTTTTATTCTTACAACTGGGTTAAAAGTGAACGTGATGCATTCCAGAAGATTGAACTGGCAGCCACGTGGGCATCTTGAACGTGAACAAGGCGAGACAGACGAGTGTGAGTTTTAGCAGGACCACGAAGATGCAGAACATTGGTTCCATCATGAGAGGAGAGGCAGTGGATGACGACAGATATCTGGGTCGTCCCCTGGACAGAAGATTACACTGCAAATGAAGGGTGAAGCTGTCTGCAGGGAGAGACAGGGCAGCTTGTACTCCTCCAGGTCCTCCAGCGTTTGTAGTGAGATGTTACATATGTTTAATATCTTTAATAAGCTGGTGGTGGAGAGTGCACCTTTATCTGCAGTCAGGGATGTTGTAGTGTTGCCTGAACTGCAAAACATAATGAAGAACACTGCAAATCCTCCACACAGCACAGCTATTTAAACATGGAGTATCTTCAGTCAGAGGCCATTTCAACCCACCTTTTATAACGGCCAGTTTTTTTTTTTAGATTTTTCCATTGTTCATTATAGGCAGCAATAATTTAATCTCCCTCAGGGATTATTGAAGTATTAATCAATTCAGTTCATTCATTTACACCTGCTTCAACTCGATAAAGGTCACAGGGGTCTGAACTGAACTGAAGGCATTCTTGTGCCAACCAGTCTGCTCTCCTATGTACTCTGCTAAGGAAGATTCAGTTTATGCATTTTCAAGCTCATGCGGAGACCTAATTTCTCGTCCCCAACCAACGGATGTGTGCTGAAACCAGAATAGCTGGTAAAACAGCGATGCTGGCCCATGGGACGTCGCTGAAGAAGAGAACAGAAACTGTGGAGTTTCTACAGTGATGAACGTCACACTTCATCACCTGCCTGCCTGCGACCCCATTTCCTCCACACAAGTCAAAGATGCTCGCTCTGTATGCCTCATCCCCGTCGCTTTGAATAAAACACATTCTCCCTTGGGTGAAAACTTGAAAAAGTATTGTATTGTATCGTTGAATGCATGTTTTCCCAGTTAAACGTGCCTCCTAAAAATGCTTAAATAAAATGTTTGTTGGATCATTGAGCCACTTCAACTGGGGTTTAAGTCATTTGTTTAAAAAGCACAAAGTTTCTTATCTATCTTTATTCTATTTCAGCCACTTCCTCTAGAACCTTTCACATAGTCAACACCAATGCAACAATGAGATTAACTTTTATTCTTGATCACTTAATTCCAATAGTTTTTTTTTTTATTATTTTTTTAAGCATAAACAATTCAAATTAGTCCTTACCAGAGTTGCCACTGACAGTCTGTCTTCTACACATGACAAACCAGACAGTCACAGTCAAGATGGACCCCAGTATGGCCAGGATCACGCAGGCCAACAGAGTTGGACTCAGCACCAGCAGGGTGTCAGCGTTGGCAGTGGTGGTCCTGGCTCTGAGCGGGTCCAAAACTATCAGAGCCGGCTCTGACGATTTCAGAAACATGAAAAAATGTCAACAGGAAGAGCCCACCCACACTGACAACTGTCAGAAACAAAAATGAAGATATTTCCAAACAGGTTCTTAGACTGATGCCAGACTTTAATGGCTCAGTTTTGTGTTGTGAGGGTTGAGAAGCTTTTTTTTTTTTACTGTAAAGGGAAGGACCGAGTGAAACTCACCTGTTGGTGGAGGAGGCCTGCGGCTGGGCTCTATCTTCTTGGCGAAGCATTGTCTAAGAAGATTATCCCAAGCCTGGCCCTCAGGACAGCTCCTCTTAGGCATGGCTGGAACAGGGTCAGAAATGAGCTCCTCTGCAGTGTTACCCTCCTCTGAACTTGTGTTTGTGACACAACAGCCCCCCACCCCTCCCCGATAAAAAGCAAACACAGAAAAGGGATGTGATGGGAGGATTTGTGAAATTAATGCAGTGGGCCCAACAGATGTTTCAGTTCCTCCATTTAGAAGGAAAGAGTGAATCACTACATGTGCCCCGTGGGAAACACAGACGCAGACACAGACACAGAAGGCATGTTTCTGTTTCAAAACCAAAGGGTTTCTGGCTTTAATGAGTGTTGGAGCTGCAAAATATAACAGGACAGTCTAAAATGAGCTACTGCTCTTATTACACTGGCTCCACTTCCTGCTGCGAAGTTAACAATAATCTACTCATTTATAGTCTGTGTCTGTTACCTGTCTTTACATACAATAGCAAGTTTGATAACTATACACAACTAATGTGAAATGTATTCTCCATTCACACAAAATACTCTTTATTTAGCTACTGTATAACATTTGTTGTTCCTAACATCTGCCATGGAAACAGTCTCAGGTGCCACAAAGCTGGTTCAGTTAACATGCTGGCTCTTATTTTGGAACATAAATCCCATATAAATGCAACAAAGTATCCCCACAATTTAAAAAAAAAAAAAAAAGAGAGAGAGAAAGCATTAACAAACAAACGGATGTCATGTTTGTGCACCTACCTCACCTACAAGACAGAGCACAAAACAATCCAAAATGTGCATAAACTGCCCTTTAAGCTTCCGTTTACACCAGTGCCGTGTAGACTGAGGGTTGCAGCACTCCCGTAGACTTGTACACAACTCAAGGCACGCGGACGTCACGTGGGTCACGGAGCAGCTGATAGCTCCAAACAAACGCAGCATGTGTCCATGTGTTACTGCAGCACAGTCGGTGGCAAATTGATGAAATTACAGCCATTTATAATTTTAAATTTACAGTTTCTAACTTGAATAATGCTATTTAATGTGTAAGGTTTTAGATCATGTGCGCCATAATGGTGATAATGATAACTATCTGGTTGTAATTTATCACATGAGCACCACTTCAGTCCAGCTACAACTAGTCAGGAGGTACCAGCGCTTCTCTTTGAGTATTAGATTTGTTAGTAAAGTGAGTAACGCGTTGTGGTGACCCCATTAGTGCGCTGGCTTGTAAATATTGGTAGTGAATTGTCTACTTTATTTAAAGTTTGCCTGTATTTTGAAGGGTTGTTTCTTTGTTAAATTGATGAGCATTAAACATTTATCTGCAGCACAAATGTAGATTATCATATAGAAGGCAGTTATGGTGCTCTGTGAGGAGGAGAAGCTGATACCTGCTGATGGCTCTCCTGTAAATGACTCCACCATCAGCTGCTTCAGCCTTGAGAGCAGACAGTGGTTAGCTTTGTGTTGTGAGACCCGTCCTGTTACAGCTTCTCATTCCTGATTCACCCCGATGCCTCTTGTGAGAAACACTTAGTTTGACATTGTGAAGGCACTTAAACGGGTGGAAATGTCACCTCTAACAGCTACTAACAGTAGCTACTAGAAAGTAGCTACTGTTAATATGACACAGTTGCAAAAATCCATGGTTTTTTGGGAGATTGAGACAGCAGTTTATTCTTTGTGGCGTCCTAAACTGTTCACTCAGGAGGCATTTTGCAAACATGTTTTATGGTGATGTCCTACATACAGGGAAAAAAACCCAGGCTTCCAGTGAGGTGTTTCAGCGGGGTCAAGAGCGCCGTCTATTGTGTGTTAATGTGGACTTTGTAACTTTATACATCCATTAAACATGCATGTGGCATAGTGGAAGAAGGGGAATACCCCAGTGGTGTAAAGAAAACATCAATAGTGGCAACATCCTGTGAAATGACATTGTACCAACAGGGAAAAAAAGTCATAAACTGACATTTTCCACTTTCCTAACAATCTTTGAGCATTTTCTGCTTTAATTTGATTATAAAGACAGCATAATTGATTCTACACTATTTCTAACCAAGAACACTTTATGATCATATTCATTTATTATCTACAGCAGCCTTTCTCAACCTTTATTCAGTCATGACACCTTTTAAAAGTGAGTAAAATTTAATGACGGCCCAGTAAAATATAATCCAAAGCCACACTGCATCGCTATGACTGTAAATGCATACGTCCCGTTTATTTTGTTTAAATAACCTGAACACGATAACTGCACCAGAGTAGGCCTCAGCAGGAAAGCTTCTTTTCATCCGTGATGTGCTTGCTTCCATCCATCATCCTTGTATTGCCTCTTTTTAGCCTTATCGCTAGCAGCTACCTTTGCTACCTATGCTGCAGATTCAGAGCTGGTGGATGAAGGCTTGCATGAAGAAGTCGGCTCCTCTGTGATGTTCTGTTCCTGTGGGGCTTTTCTTTTTAGAAAACCATGTATGATGCTGCTAAAAAGTTCTCTTTGCTATCTGTGAAATAACATTCCAGCAGTTAAATGATATTACGACGTAAGCTAACTGGGCAGTCACGTTGACCTTACGCTGACCCCGTACTGACGTTGTTAACATTGGGAAATGAGCATGTGAGACATATTTTTATTATTCATTTCATGTCCAATTATGTATCTTATTTATTTATTTATTTATTCATTCATTTATAGGCAAAAAGTATGTATTTATTTATGCATTCATATATTTATACAGTCCAACCTCTACTTACGAAATTAATTGGTTCTGGAAGTAGTTTCGTAACCTGAAAATTTCTTAAGTAGTAGAGATGCGTTTTCCATGTAAATGCCCTAATCTGTTCCAAGCCCCCCAAAATTCGAACATTATTTTTTAAAATAAATTATAAATAATACATGAAATGACATAAAAACCTGTAAGAAATACGTGTTAGAACTAGAAAAGCACGCAGAGAGCGCAGACCTCCACTAAACGCAACAATTATGGAAAATTTGAAAGTGATCCAGAATCCAGGATTTCTTCTGGATCACACCCAAAATGAAATCAGTTCTTCCTTTTCACATTTCTGACAACTCCTGAAAATTTCATCAAAATCCATCCATAACTTTTAGAGTTATCTTGTACACAGACAGACAAACAGACAGATAAACGCCGGCAAAAACAAACAATTTATTACCTCTTTGGCAGAGGTAATAAATTGTTTGTTTACCTGGGTTGCTGGGTTACGCTCATACAGACAAGGGGCCCTCCTAGCCAATGGGATGCCAGGAAGATGCTAAGCGATAGCCAATGGCAGAGCAGCTCGGACGCACCGCTTTCAAACTGAGATACAGAGCCGACAGCTATGTTTACGTTCGGTAAACTCTAGCAGCGCTACTGTATTTTTGCCTTTCGTATCCTGAAATTTCTTTCGTAACGAGAGGCAACATTTTCCCTTTGAGGCGTTTCGTAACCTGAAAATTTCGTATGTAGAAACGTTCGTAAGTAGAGGTACCACTGTATATGAAATGTCAGAATAGGTCATTTTTTTGACGATAATCCAGAAACTGCTTACTCTACCTTTAAAGGAGAACGTTAACACAGTCCTTTGTCTATTTTTAGATGGTAAGGAGTGTAAACTTTCCTTAGGGACCAAAGTGACATGAAGCAAAGCAGTTTTGATTCAGAACAAAATATATGTTTTCAGCAAAATTGCAATTAATTGTAGCAATTTAGGCAATTGACCTATGTCAAATTAAATTGTCATTTTCATAAAAGACTCCCAGGTTCGACTCCCAGCCGGTGCGACCCTCGTGTCCTCCCCGTTCACTCGCTGCCCCCCTTCCTGTCTATCTTCACTGTCAATAAAGGTCACAAGTGGCAATATAAAATCTTAATTAAAAAAAATAAAAAGTTACAGTGTAGACAAGGTCCCTGTTGAACCCTGAAGTGCAGACCGAATCACCCACATGAACAATTTAGAGGTAAAATGGAGCTATGCCGACACAAATGTAGAAGTTTAATAAACAGCTGAGCTGACATGTGAAATGATTAAACAATACACATGCAGAGTGTTAGAGAAAGACACACAGGCTCTGAGACCTGAGAGACTGTATTTCTATTTTGTACAAGAAGTAAATGAAAATAAAATCACCGAAGAAAATGAACACCTGAGTATGACATTGCACAGTTTCATTTACAATTAAAATGACAGTGACTGAGTACATGAAGACATTCAAGCATTTAAAAAAAGAAAATAAAACAAGGGCCAATAGAAATATTCAAGGCCAGCTAGTGCACTTTTATCAAATTATAAAGCTACTGGCTTTGTTCAAGGCACGAATGGCTGCACTCTCTTCCCACTGTAAACAAGTAGACCCTGAGTACAATATTTGTTAATGTTAAAATTAGGGCTGGGAAAGTTAACGCGTTATTATCACGTTAACGCATTAATTTATTAACGCCGATATTTATTTTATCGCGTGTTAACGCATGTTGCTCACGTGCTTCTGTTTTGAAAAGTCTGTTACTGGCTGCTGCGGAACCGGAAGAGAATTAGCAGGTAAACATGCGGAGAATCTAAAACTGAAATAGAGAACGGTAAAAATCTGTGTACTTTACAGTTCGTCTAGCAACTCAGGTAGCAATTTTAACAATTCAGTCTGAAAAAAAATTCTGCAACAAAACTGTTAAACCCCTTTGTTCAAGACAATCACGTCATTCCTCCATTTATCATCAGATCTGCTCCATGTGTTCACTGTCCTGCTGTTCTCTAGCTGGTTACTGCAGTGCGGCTCCATCTAGTGGCACAGATGTGTAATGACAACAGAAAGTCTAGTCCTTTATTATGAAACAACCCCCATTTTTGAGAATATGACTTCTAGATTAAAATATCGTCCTATATTCGGGCCAATACGTTAGTTTGATCAATGACTTATTCAACAGCAGATGGATGTCCTGCAACGCTGGAAATGAGCGTCAGAAGATTCTGAGCTCGTCAGGATCTGAGGAGAAAAAGACTTTCGTCAGACGCAGAGCTGGAGAGGCTTTGGTTCATCTATATATGAGCTGAGTTTTCATTCAGATTTACACAATATTGCAAATATTATAGTATGTGATTTCTAAAATTGAAATATAAAAAAACAGGCTTTTTTTTTTTTATTTAGATAAAAAAAGAATGAAAAGCAAAATAAAAAGTCACTTTTACATTTTTTAAATTTTTGATTGACAATTGAAAATGGAAAAAAAATGATACACAGATAATTACGGATTGATAAAGTTACAGAACTTTTACATTGACATTTTTATTTTAAAGTTCTTCCAGACGGCTTATTCGACAGAAACAAGGTTATTTGTAACCACTGACAAGTTAAACTGCCTGTTAAAAGTTTTTGCTGTTACCTCAGAAATTACCTGTTTTAATGTTATGATTGTGGCTCAGAATTTTGTTGGTAGACTTTTTAATTTTTTTATAAATACAAGATGATATTAATGTTCTGGCATTTTCAAAAAGCTTTATTTTATTTGACATTTTTTAAGATGAGATTTACACTAAATATGTATTACTGACAAGTGTTAATGTTAAAAGTGTTCATAGTTCATATGGCAGCAGAACATTTAAATAAAAGTGCGCTTTGCACTCTTTTGAATTCATTATTTCATTTTATGTATACAATGCGATTAATCATGATTAATCATGATTAATCATGATTAATCAGGGAAATCATGCAATTAATCGCGATTAAACATTTTAATCGTTTCCCAGCCCTATTTAAAATCTGTTAAGATTCATAAATTTTGCTTAAACCTTACAATGGGAAGTACTGAATAAATCTTACACATATAGACAGGTAATAGTGAAATGTAATGATCAGGTTGTACCTTTGATCCTGGACATTCTCTGAAAGCAACAGGCATAAAATGTGTTTTTTTGTTTCTCTCTCTTTCTCACACACACACACACACACACACACACACACACACACTCATGGTTTGAAGAGGAGAGGCTGCATCTTGACGAAGGTGAAGTTGTAGAACGGCGGCAGGCCCTGGTGGCTGATGCTGCTGAATTTATCCCACATGAACGGCGGGAGTCCGTCCTGCGTCGTTGGCCCGTTCACCGCCTCCGCAACAAAGTCCTTCGCCATCAGGAAATCTGTCACCTGGACAGAGAGCAACGCAATGAAAATCTGAGCGCTGCTAAAAAGCATTTGAGTCCACAAAACCTTTACCTTTACCTTTACCACCACCATCGTGGTGATCAGGGATTACCTTAGTATCGTAGCAACCACCTGGTGAAGCCCCCTCTGCTTTCAGGTCGTTACGGCAACAGATGCTCTTGCAGGGGTCGCCCTTGGAGTACTGATCTGTCTTATATTCTGGAAACAGTTTTAAAAATATTAAACCGAATCTTTAGAACGTATTTTGTCTTAAGAGCACATGCTAAACATTTACAGCTACACAGCTGAAAGGGTTCTTTATTCCACAGGGATGTGGAAAAACACACCATTAAATCTCATGATGTATTTCAAGGAGTCCAGGTCCTTGACATCAGCCTGGTCCCGGCGGAAGATCTTGGCTCTGGGACAGAGATCGTAGGAGAAGTCCTCGCCGTACTCCCTCCACATTTCTCCGTATCCACTAAGTATGTAGATGTTCCGGTGGAAGGGGATGTTGTAGGATGGCCAGTAACCTGGGTTCAAAGAAGCAGACAGTCAAACATGCTCAACAAATGTCCAAATGAATCAAGTGCTGCTAAAAAAAAAACAGCGGCTAACGACAGGCTACCTCTGCGCAGAGCCTCTGTCTGGTCAGAGTACTCCACCAAGCCGGGGATCTGCTCCACAACGGTCAGAGCGCCGTCGTCGATGCTGCAGCCCAACTTCACTTTGCTCCTGTCCAACACCATGTACTGGTTGTTGTAGGTACCTGCAGGAGTGGACGGTGGGTGAGGGAAGACATGGGAAAGACTCAATAACTGTCAATATTAAAAAAGCAAATCAATTTAAAATCTCTTAAAAAAAAAAAAATCAAATCTTAAACACTGATTCATCTACATGTGTCCAGGGTGGACCCCTGCCTTTCACCCAGAGAGAGCTGGGACAGGCTCCAGCAGATCACCCTGACCCTGACAGGACTAAATGGGTATGAATAATGGATGGATGGATGGTATGCCGAATGAATCAGATGTTCATACTTATTTTATAGACAGGGGACATATAATAAAAAACTGTTTTTTGTGTAGTGACGCGTCAGTTTGCTTAACCTATTACAAATAATAAAATAAGCAGTAATTTGTGACATCTGACAACATACACTCACCTTACCAGGTACGCCTGTTTAATTACTTGTTAATACAAATAACTAAATCAGCCAATCACATGGCAGCAACTCAACGCATTTAGGCACAAAGGCGTGGTCAAGAAGACCTGCTGAGGTTCAAACCAGCATCAGAATGGAGAAGAAAGAGGATTTAAGTGACTTTGACTGTGTCATGGTTGTTGGAGGCCTACAGGCTGGTCTGAGTGTCTCAGAAACTGCTGATCTACCAGGATTTTTACAGCCTACCTGAGTAATGTTGCTGACCATGTCCATCCCTTTATGACCACAGACTAACCATCTGCTGATGGCTACTTCTAGCAGGATAATGCACCATGACACAAAGCTCAAACTGGTTTCTTAAACAAAAGTTGACTAGACTCAAATGGCCTCCATGATTCCCATCATGGACGTGCAGCCGACAAATCTGCAGCAACTGTGTGATGCTATCATGTCAACATGGACCAAACTTTCTAAGGAATGTTTCCAGTACCTTGTTGAATCTATGACACCAAGAATTTAGGCAGTTCTGAAAGCAAAAGGGGGTCCAACTCAGTACTAGCAAGGTGGACCTAACAGAGTCTGTTTGTTCCGTCTGGCGTTTTACACGAGACAGTGGGTTGCCACCAAGTTACCTGGAACTGTAGTGATGCACCACAAAGGGCTTTCAGATGTTGATTTACTCGTTATACTAAAAATAATGTGACGCTACAAAGCTGGAGTTAATAATGAAGATACACGCAATGAAATTAAGCAAAATTATACAGCTTTTTTTTTTTTTGGATGTAAATTGTAGAGTATTTGACAACTGTGAGTCTTGTGACGAGAAAAAGCCAGACCATGTTTGTTCGACATATTGGTTAGTGTGTCTCAGAATTTTTGGGACAAATAAATCAATAAAATTTTAAGTAAGTAATCCAAATGCCTGCTGGATGGAAGGTTGTCAGAGGAGCCTGAAGACAGAACAAACGGTGAAAATGCCCATTGTTCTTGCTGCCATTTTTTTTGTCAACTTTTTGCAGAGGAATCTGGAGGAAAATGCAGCTTAACCCTGAGAATCTGATTCTCTTTCTGACAGATTGACCGCCATTAGAAACAATTCTGCTTAAATGTTTGAGCATTTTATTGATTTTTATAAGATGGTAAATGGTGGTTAAAAAAACTTAAGATGCTTAGTAAATGTGGCTGGAAAAAAAAATAGTAGTAGTAGTAATATGACCAAAGCTTGTCACGGAGATTTCACTGGGACTTCTAAGTCGTAATATGCCTCATTTAATAAATAAAGATCATTAATAATAGAAATGAACTGCTATGCTCCACTGACCAGAGTTGTGCAGGGAGAAGGTTTTGGCCCATTCTTCTCCTGAGTGTGCTAAACTGTGAGCCAGCCTGACCCGCTGCCACGCCAGCAGGCTGCTCGGGGTGATCGTGTCAAACAGGGAGGAGTTGAAGACATTGTTGGTAGTCTGGGTCATCATCAGACCATTACCCAAGAGGTAAAAGTCATCCAGAGAAACCAGGAAACCTGAAGACACAATCCAGGGAGGAGATATGGAGAGATAAGCAGGGCTTCTTATACTGATTTTTGGACAAACGTGTGATAAGTAGAAAAAAAAACCTAAAAAAACACACACAAAAAAACAGCTGATTCATGTTGTCTCAATAGACATTATTGATTTTGACTCTGTTAAAAACCCAACTATGGTCACTGTTTGTTTGTGTGGAATAACTGTGATAGCACATTACTGATGCTGCATTTTTCTTTTTAAAGATCTCAGAATGAGTCTTGCTTCAGAAAGAAGACCTACGCACCAGGGTAGCTGCTGAAGGACAGTCTTCCAGTGGCCGTGTGGGGCTCGGTGATGTGAAAATCCCAGTGTTTGTAGATGCGCATCGTGGCAGCGTAAGTGTACCAGCTGGAATGAGCAAACAGGAGGTTCTCAAAGCCTGGCAGCATCTGAGGAACAGGACATATTTTCAGACACCCAACTACATGCTCTCAAGCAGAGAAAAATAATTTTTTTGACAATAAGATCCATTTGGAATAAATCAAAGAGGACTTTATGCAATGTTCCAGCTCAAATTGTATAATTTCGTGGTAAAATGGGCATGAAATGCTAATTGTGATGGATAGAAGAAAATGCACCACAGGCAACAACCTCAGATTCAGAGTATAAATGAGACACAGAAAAGGCACAAACAATGAGAACAGCTGAGATCAGACACAGCACTGCTCAACTATGTGAAATGTATTGCATTCTCTTCTCATTACAAAAGCTTTCATTTCATCAGAGCAGCAGGACATTAGATTATACTGGAAACTTTATGAAAATCATTTGATCACAGCTGATGGCTGCTATGCATCACTAATTTGCTTTGTATGAGTTTTGAGGAACCTCCTTAAGCGTGTGGTGTTGCTGAGTCCATTCCCTTACGAAGAGCATGTTCAGACGTCTCACCTTGATGAGTGCAGAGCAGTGGCCCATGCCTGGAAGTTTGAAGTCTCTGAGCGGAGACTTGGACTCGGGGACCAATGCTGGGATCAGATCCAGCAGGTCTCCCACTGCGTTCAGAAACTGGATGGCAAACAGCGACAGCGGCTGTGGGGAAACACAGCAGATAAGCAGCTGCTTGAGGACATGAAAACAAGTAGTGTCACATCCTTTATCGAGAGACGGCCACCAGAACGTATTACACTGACAGACTGAGGAAAGGAAATACAGAAATATGAATTCCATCTTTTGCAAAAAGCTACTTACTCCTCAGTAAAAATGTTGTTTGTGTTGTGCTTGTCATGTCCCTTTAAATTTTACAGGGAATTCTTTGATGCTTCTTTATTTTAAATAAGAACATGGTTCTATGTGATATACAGTCATGGAAAAAATTATTAGACCACCCTTGTTTTCTTCAGTTTCTTGTTCATTTTAATGCCTGGTACAACTAAAGGTACATTTGTTTGGACAAACATAACGATAACCACAAAGATTGCTCATAAGAGTTTTATTTAAGAGCTAATATCTTACCATTTTCCATGATTTTCTTGATTATAACCTAAATCACTTAAGTTTTTACATCAATAGCTATGATGTTGTACTGCCAAAAACACTGCTTTTATGCATTCAGTGTTTTCTTTTCTGTCTGTTTTAGTCACATGATGACGTTTAGTGGTACCAGGTATTAAAATGAACAAGAAAGTGAAGAAAAAATGGTGGTCTAATAATTTTTTCCATGACTGTAAATAGGCTGCAACAGGCAGATGATGTGTGCATCATAAAGGCTTTTTCCAAAGAGTCTCAGCCACTTCTCTGTTTCAGCTAAATGTCTCATCTAAGACTCTTTGCTTGGCACTTCTAACAGTTTCTTGTGTTTTATGATCATTTAGTAATTGTCATAGTTTTTGTGGCTTCCCCTCACCTTCTTGCCTTGTTTCTTGGCCCACTCTGCCGCTCCTGCTTGGAGCCCGTCCACCTGGGCCACGATGAAACCGACGTGTTTCCACAGAGGATCTGAGCTCTTGTTCAGTTTCACCTGCTCTCTGACCCACGAGTCCTGCTTCCTACAAGTGCCACTTCTTTTTTATTAATTTGTTCATTGCCATCCACGGTAAAAACTAAACCAAACACTGACACATGATGAAAAGCTCCAGAATGTCAAGCAGACACAGACTCAGACAGAATTACACCGATGATTACGTTCTGTTCACTTGTTGCAATATTGTCACAGTCAGGAGTGGATTTCATTCAGCTTGGATGTGTTTGTGAGCAGCTGAATGTGAGTGCAGAGACAGAAACAGGCGGAGCATGAACAGAAGTTCTTGAGAAGAGGATATGAAAGACAATGACAGCCACGCACGTCAGACTGTGTTCACAATGAAGCTGCAGTTCCCATTAAAAAAAAATAAATAAAAGAGATCACAGACTCACATCATGAAAGTCTTAACTGGTTCGAGGACCTCTGGGTCTCTGATCAGCTGTGGGTACATGTTGGTGTAGTGGTCCATCATCTGCCTCAGGAGGAAGAGGAAGAATGAACACTAAATGAATGTACTCAGTCATGAAAGGAGTAGCTATCTAAGTCTTAAAGCCACTCTGTAGCAATAACACTTCTGACCACATGGGGGCAGTCTACACATAAAAGTTGATGTCTCACAACAAAGTGCACCTCTAGTGGGAGAAAGTGGTATTACAAGATGTGCTGGCCTGTCCCCACTCATTAGCAAAGTACTGTCAGGGGCTTTGGAAGCCCCCATGTTATCAGAGGCGGTATCGCTACACAGAATGACGTTAAGACAAAGGGATTCCAGTCACTCATTTTTGAGTATATGTTTCAAAAGAAACACAGGCCTCCTTCTAAAATGGAAAAAAGGGTTACAAGATGGACTGTAAACTATATCCTTGACACCTACTGGGCAGTGAGGAAACCTTCGAGGAAGCCGGCCAGGAAGAAAGTGATCTCGTCCGTTTCAGGGGTTTGTCCGTATCCGGCGCGGATCTCCAGGATGCTCCAGCCTGTGGTGGCCAGGGAGTCGTTCAGGTAGCCGTACGCGTCTCCCTCTGTCTCCAGCACTCCCTCCTTCAGGGTGACCAACTTGTGCGCTGGGTCCCAGTAAACAGTAGCTGCTGTCATCTCTGGAGAGAGAAGTATTGTAGTGACGTTAACGTAAAGGTTATTTTAAGTGGCTGTAAAAAATGCGGGCTGGTGGCTGTAAAAAACAAAGCCGGGTCATTCAGTCCCAGAGCTATGAGCTAGGCAAATTCTCCTTTAAATCTAACTGTGGCAGCTGTAGATGTTGGATTTTCAGATTGATACTGGCTTATACCAGTTGTATAAAAACAATATAAACTTCTCTACCGTGCATTTAAGTTTAAAATGATCTTTATACTGTAGGATGCAAGGCCTTCTCTGAAAAAGACGTTGTCTGGATGGAGCATAATCTCCATACCATCAGAGATGTTGAACTGAGTGCTGATAATGAGCCTTCTCCTCCCTGCTGGAAGATGCTTTGACCTGCATTTGTGGGTGACATGTTCATGGACAGTGATTTCAAGAAGTCTTGCTCAGATGGTGCACTCCTTTCCAACACACAGTCAATTTTTTTTAATTTTTTTTGTGCAAGACCTGAGGGCCAATGATAACAGCATCCAAAAGGGATTTTCAGCCGTGTCCCCATCGTATCTTTAGATGATATCCTGCACTGTGGAGGGTGAGATTTTTGAAGTTCTCTCATTTATGTTGAAAATGTTAAAATTTGTAGATGCAGTTTTTCACATCACTGACTCGTTTCTAATTAACTTAATTATTTTGTGTATTTACTTTTCCTGTTTCAACTTTTCTTCCACGTTTCTGCATAATTTAATATGACTCTATATGTATGGATATAAACGAAAATAAAAAGTTTAATGAAACTTTTAGTAACATGTTGGGAATTACTATCCATAAAATATTTCCAACCTCGAACGAGAAAATCTTCTACGAGACATCCTAAAAGCACAGAAGCGTGAGTCAAACATATCCAGATAAGTCCAGACACGCTTTAAACCAAGCACTCCTGGTTTAATCCAGAAAAATGGGACTCGTTTCTTATACAACCACCAGAGATTATTTACTCACTTGTCCTACTTACTTTCAGCTGAGGCGAAGCTCGCAACCACAGGGAGAAAAAGAAAGACAGACCACCTCCTTACCAAAGACATGTCTGCGACAGTAGAAAGCAAAGCTCAGACTGGTGCAACACAGAGAAACGGAATTAACTAATGTAGATGGAAACGAGGAAGAAATCAATTGTTATGTGGCGGAGGGAAACTCCGAGCCTGGCGAAGAGTCACGGGAGCGGAGCGGTTCCTGATTGGCTGCCGGTTGTGGAAAGGAAACCACACAACGAATTAGAGACAAAAAAAAAAACAGTGAAGTAGTCAGTGTTTGAGAAGTTGTACAAGTGGTATTTACTTAAAGTATAACATGTTTGAGTGAATGTAGAGATGAAGTAAAAGAAAAGCTTCCACCCCAGATGGGACTCGAACCCACAATCCCTGGCTTAGGAGGCCAGTGCCTTATCCATTAGGCCACTGGGGCTCCATGGCTGTTCATGTCAGTACATGGAATTTTTCAAGAAATCAATACGGACATCTGGCTAGATCATACTCAATCTGGCTAATTATGTTTTTGATATCACGCGCAGTACACAGGCGATATCGAAGATAATTTAATCGGTCTAAACTCGAATAAATCTACTTAAACTACAACCTCGAATCTCGTGAAACAATCCGTGTAAAATAAAGCACAATATGTCATTTTATTACTTTTCATCTCTTCAAAAAGTAAACAGGACAAAAAGTTTCAACACAACATGTTTTACACATCTGCATAAGTGAGTAAAATCTGACTCAATGCTGCCCTCCAGTGGTCACTTGAAGAAAATACAGTTACCCACTAAGACCCATTAAACCTATATTTAAAGAATACAGTATCTTAATCTTCAAAAACTTTAAATACAATTAAAACAAAAACTACAATAAATTAATTGATAAAGGCAAGAAATATTACATCATAACATTTTAGATATCTTTCCCCTTTTGTACACTTCTTTTTCCCCTTCATTTAGTGTCAACAGGATAACAAAACTCTTTGTGGCCAATAAGTTTTCCAAGCCAGACATCAAACACGTGGAATGTAAAAGCAAAGCAAACTGCAGCTCAGTTCTGGACAAAACTGCCCAGTTTAACTGACTTTCTCCATCCATTGAGTTGATGTGGAGATAACTGGAGCTTATCTAGGCTGTCACCGGTTGAAAGGTGCAGTAAACCAGGTCTACAGAGACAAACTGACTCATCTACAATTTAGAATTGATTGGTGATTCTACATCCACGTCTCTGGACTCTGGGAGGAAATCAGGCCATCCAAGGAAAACCCACAGATATGAGGACAACATGCAAAATCCACACAGAAAGACCCCAGCTAAGATCCGAGTTAGTAACCTTCTTGATACGAGACATGTGAGGCAAAAGCAGCAGCCACCAAACTACAAAAAGGAGAAAAAAAAAAGTAGTAACAGTTGCACGTAACAAACTATATGAGAAGAGCGTCAGTTACAGTTTCCTAGAATTCTTGATTTTTAATTTGTTGCATTAATAAATTTTCTCTTTAGAGACACTTGACATTTACAAGAAATATTTTAGGTAGCTATGTGCAATGCAAACAGCAAATAAAATGAAATTTAAAAAATGAAATAAATTCCACATTCATTAATCTTCATTGCAGCAGTGTTCATAAAACACAGAAAAAAAGACACCTCATATGCTTAAAGATCCTCTGCAGCATGAAAAACCATCCACAGCGCTCACATTAAAATAGTCGTCCTCAGCTGCTGTGTCACAGGACAATGACATCAGATACAGGACATTTTTAAGGAGGTGGAGGAATGATTGACCTCCACAGTAAAATAATCACAAAAAATGAATACTTAAGAGCATCCAAGTGGAGACAATGCCTCAAAAATCCAACTTACGTTATTATAGCAGCAACTACAAGTAGTATTCAGCTTTGATTCAGCTGCTAACCTCCACTATAGATAGCATTGCTTTGGTGGGTGTTGTGGGTGGGGTAAGACACTCAAACTCTCATTCATCATCTATCAGCTTCTCCGCGCCGTTCTCTGCTTGTGTGCTTCCTCCCTCCTCTCTGCCTCCTCCCTCCTCTTCGTCCTCATCTTCGGTGTAGGAGATCGACGGGTTGCTGTAGTTGATCATGGTGCGAGAGAGGTCCACCTCGATGGGGAAGACGTCCGCTTCCTTCAGAACAGCGTAGCACTCGTCGTAGTAATGCGACATGCCTGAGACGAAGCGCTGCAGCTGGAACACAATGTCTTGAACTGCAGATGAAGATATAGCAAAAAAACACCAGTGTGTTTAGACCAGCAACTTTACACATCCTGAAAAAGCTGAAGGGGCGATTAATCAGTTTAAAAGGGACTGAAGGACAGTTTTTTTTTTTTGCTGTAAATGTGACAAGTTTACTAGAGTTGAAATGAGTGAATAGATGACAAAAACAAACCATGTTTCTGATCAAGCAGCTCTATCTTCTCCAGAACGTCCTTCCTCATTTTAGCAAAGCGGGAACGAGCCTCCTGCCGACACCGCAGCACTAAACGGTACTCGTAGTTACCGGTGCTGACGCGATACAGAGGTTCTCCCATGGCCTGCGAAGAAACAGCGTTCAAAGGTTTACATGAAGTAAGTGGAATAGAAATAAACAAGTAAAAATAATCGCAGTGGTCTTTTAACAGCTTCAGCTCCACAAAATAAACCAGTTTCAAATGGTGATTGATGTTATTGACAGAGTGCACGTCTAAAGAAAACAAGAGGAATATCTGTTATTATCGCAGACACGGGGTCACGCTACATTATCTGACGGCACCTTAAACGCCTGACTGGTCTCTAAAACTACACTTGATCAGAAAAACAAGATTGTCAAAGGTTCCTTCTGACAGCAGGTTGTGAAGAAGCAGCAGAGAAGCTGCTGCCTGAAAAAAGAAACACATGGAACATAATGAGTGAGTGAAATAATTGAGTTAAGAAAAAGCTCCCAGAGTGGCTGAGACTATAAAATAAAGACGATCAGAATGAGTCGTCAAATATTTCAGCAATTTAGGATCAATGTTTTTGATTGTGCTGTTGTAAATAATTTGAGGATTTCATCATCACCGAATCATTTAAGGACCCTGAGAATCCTGAGAAATCTCTTAATGCAATAAACCAAGCTGAACAAATATTAACCACCTGTCATCCTCAGGTCCTGAGGGCATCACTGCGTAACTAGCAGATGTGGTTGTGTAGCAAAATTCTCTGCATGGGCTCAGAAACACTCCTGAACGACTTAATCAGCACCAGTCCTGACTGGATCCAACAAGTAAAGTTTGCACTCTCATCTACTGGAAGATGGACTGATGCAGAGCGTTAAAATGTCCAGTGCACAGAGGTTGACTTTATTAATGGAAAAGTCTGAATTCTGCAACCCTGTTGGTATGGAGGTGTCAGAGCACAATGCATGAGTAATTTACACCATCTAAGGACCATCTCAGCATGCAGGCATCCATCTGCATCAATCCTTCCCCACTCAGAGTAAAGGATTGTGGGTCCTCTAACAATGTAGACAGGTTTGTGAGCAGTCCAAAACTAACTGTGTGTCGCACATAGGTGACTTCCAACAAAAGTTGAATGCTGATTGATTAGAAATATTTAAAATCTTAACAGCTGATAGCACAAAGTGTTTTTGTCCAATCTTTCTGCAGCAGAGTAAAGCTAAAGGACCAACAACAGCACCCCAAGAGAACCTCACCTTAGATCAGTCAGTCAGAGTCACGTTTAATGTTTCTCTGCTCCAACATACCTGATCCAAATGACTGGATCACCATCAGCCTATCATGAAGATCTACACAAGTCTTTTAATGACCTATTCCTTTAACTCAGGTGTTTTGGAGCAGGAAACATTGGGGTTAACGCCTCCAAATATACTGGCCCCAAGTAGCCACAAACATGTCGAGTGGTTACAGCACTGTGGATCAAACTTGAAAATACGTGGCTCATTATGACATAAAATTACAGCAAAAGAAGGTCCAGAGAGGTTGATCAGTTGGATGCAGCAAGATTTATTATAGGTGGCAACCAGGGACACCATTTAACCTTCAAAACTACAGCTGCTGCTCTCCTCAGTTCCCAGATGTTTACAGCACATTGTTAAAAGATCGGCTCATTCAACACAGGCTCTATCCCAAATGAAACATAGTTCTGGCATCCAGCTTTAAATGATCTTGAAATAACTTTATTTTCAGAAAGAAGGTTACGTTTAAAAGGATGATGGTGAGACAATGAAACCGGACAAAGTCGGTGGTTACAAGCATGATAAACCAAGAAGATGTAAAATCCAACATGTTCTTCTGTTAGAAACTGATTTAAGCTGTTATACTACAACTCAGATGGTTACTCACAATACTGCTGTATTCTTCATCGTCCATTTCCTTCACCTTCAGGCAGTACGACTAAAGGAAAAAACAAAGTCATGCTGTTATTAACTGCTCACTGGCAGTAAACTGGATGATGCTGTACCGTTCACTGAACCAGAACCGACTGCTGTGGCCTCACCAGATATTCAAACTTGACATCCAGGTACTTGCGGATGGTGAGCTTGGTGTCTGGTATGGCCTTGTTGAGGTACGTGTTCAGGTCATGCAGCATCTGCACATCAACATATGACAGGTTAGTGACTGCAGTCAGTCAGTTAGGAAAGAAATAAAAAAAAGGGGTGGGGGTAAAAAATGGAAACCAAAATTAAGCAGTGGTGGGATTATCATTCCCCTTTACTATGTTTTGAGATAAGACACTGAATTGTGTTCTTTGTGGTCCTCTACAGAGGTTAAGAGTCCAGTAAAAGGAAGTTCAACGTTGGATGAGAAGTATAATGTAATGATTTGGCTCTGCAGGGGCCATTTACATGGAAAAGTAAACCAGTTCTTAAAAGGTTCGAAACTAGAACCAGCCCTGAACTGGCTCTAGCACCTGCACCAAGTCTTTTACTGAACAGGTTTTAACATTCTCCATTATTGCAGTCTGCAGTCTTCACTGGATCCTACAAGTAAAGTTTGCACTCTCATCTACTGGAAGATGGACTGATGCAGTGTTAAAATGTCCAGTGCACAGAGGTTGACTTTCTCAATAGAAAAGTCTGAATTTTGCAACCCTGTTGGTATGGAGGTGTGTCAGAGCACAATGCATGAATAACTTACACCATCTAAGGACCATCTCAGCATGCAGGCATCCATCTGCATCAATCTTTCCCCACTCAGAGTAAAGTGGTTTTGAAATGTGACAACAAAAAGACAGCACAACCCTGAAAACACTTGTGAAGGTGGCCAGTAAAGGTAAGTGCCTCCCACATACCTCACTATAACGGATATAACTAGAACTAACTGATATAACTAGAAGTAACTGATGTAGGAGCCGTCGTGGAGTCAGATTCACTCTCTGCATAAAAAATTTAAACTTCTTCTTTCAGGCTACAGGTTCAGAATTATACAAATGAGGCGTAATAAGATCAAAAACTCATTTGTTCTCTATGCAACAGCTATTTTAAATAAGCATTCATGATTTCTGAATGATTTTTATTGTTTATGTTTGACTAGTGTGTTTTATAAATTTAATGATTTGTTTGTAATTTGGATGTGAATTGAGACTGAGATCATTTCTCTGATAAATGTTTTTTTTTTTTTTTTTTAAACCTGACTCTAAACCTAGTTTCTCCTCAGAGGGACAATAAAACGAATGAAGTGAGTGTTTGTAAAAGTCAGTGACTGCTGGTTAACATTCGATGTTGTTTAAGTCACTACTACTGACTCATTGTACCATCTGAGAACAGAAACACAAAATAATAAAAATCATTTATCTGGAATGTATTTTTATTAAAATTATTAACCATGTCCCCCATGTCTAGTAGCATCAGATGCACAGCCACGTTTGTTCTCTTAGAGGCCTGCCGGCTTTCAGTGCAGCACATGAACCAAAGCCAAAGTGTCATCTGTACTTACAGGCTTGATGGTCTTTAGGAGCTGAATACCGTACTTCTCAATGCTGCGGTGAGCATCAGCAAACTTTACAAACGCCTCACTGGCTGCAGCCTGCGGCTCTCGGACCCCAATGACAGAAAAAACATCTCCAAAAGCTGAAAAGCAAAATCATTGAATATCTGTCAGATAAAATTAACAATATGGATACTGCTGTACTTATAAAGTCTAAGGGCTTTAGTGGGTTGTGTCAGGAAGGTGAAGACCTTTCAGCAGAGATACTGCTGTGTAACAAAACTAAAAAAAAAAAAAGTATGAACTTGTAAAATAGTATTTTACCATTTCTTTTGAATCTAATAACTGACCTCTGTGAGTTTGAGAGAGCTCAAAGAAAGCTCTGAGCAGCCTCTTAGTGTGCTCCATCAGCCCTGCAAGCAAAGAGAAAAACCATGAGAGGGAAAATAAAGATGACACAAGAGAGATTACAACAGGAGTGTAACAAAAAATATATTAGAGGTGAGGCAAATTAAAAATATAAATACATTTTTTATTGGGCATATCTCTTTGGATTCATGTAGTGAAAACTTAAAACAGTTTGAGTTATGCTTTATTCCATTTCACCACTTCTCTTGTTGTATAACAGAGTTTTAAAGAGGTCATTGAAAAGAAACATTTTCCAAATTAGCCATTCTGGCATTTTCTCTCATACCTGTGCCCCTTTTTTCAGGTAGCCTACCAAACTATACTACTTGTTTTATTTGATATGTGTCATTATATGCATTAATTTCTTTTAAATCGAAGTGTTTGGGGCGCCAGTATGCGTGCTCTGCCACTAGGAGGAGCATTTGGTGAGTTGGTGGTGTTCATGAAATGATTTTTATTGTTTTTTCCTCATTCATTTGGTGTTCTGCATGTGTATATAGTAACAGTTAAGATGGCTATAATGGCTTTTATGAATCAAAAATGGTCAGAATAACCTCTGGATCATTTGCCCCGGGTCTGCCTCGGGTAACTGATGATAATCCACCCTGGGGGCCCACATTCAGGAGAGGCTAAACATTTATGTTTATATTTAGTGACTAAATTGAAATCATGGCTCAGAACAACACTTTAGTTTACCGAGTGTCATTTATAGAAAAAAAAACATTTTTGGTAAATGAACTATTACCTTTGTAGAGCTCTGCTGTTTTCTCTAACTCCTCCAGTCTTTTGACCAGGCCATCTGTAAAAGAAAGGACCACAGCAGCCTCTCTTTGATCCATCTACAGAATTAAATTAATGGTAATTATACTAACAATCTTGAGTATAATAATCTTACCATTGCACAGAATGGCTCTACTGAGTCCCAGAGCATCTGCTGTGCCCGAGCTCATATTCTCCACAAGGCGATGTTTGACCTTCTTCAGAACTAAAACACGCAAAATATGTAAGAAAATGTGAAGTTATTGCGATAATGTAATATTATAGTGTATAACCTTATAATGCACACAAAGTTACAAAATCAACAAGAATTTAAAAACTGAGGCATCTTATGTGTGACAAGTGGAGGTGATACCGATATCCAGGGACTTCCCCTGTTTTGGGTCAGCCTGCAGTTTGTTGTAGTGGATAACAGCTTCTTCCTGTGAACAAGAGATAAACCAGCAACTAAAATATTCTGGACATATTTAAGTGAAGACCACATTTTTCATTAATGTAATTCTATAGAAACTATCAAATTAAATATAATGAATACAATGCGTTATCCTAGTATAAGTATTAAGATAAAATAATGTGTAAACTTTCCCAGCTCCATAGTTCCCTGGGTGACATTCACGTGCAGTATTTGCTGTGAAAGAGCAACACCAACACAGTCTAATCCTTTAATTCCCACACTGAACACAGTCTTTGTCCCACCACGCAGGAAGTCATGAAATTTTTCTGGGTCTGAACAAAAGATGTAAAAACAACACAGCCACTCTGCATTGGTGACGTTATGCCACATGTGAAGGTCCGTTGTCCCGACCTCTTCAGCACATCCTCACAGGAGAGTGAAACACACCTGTTCTCCATTTGTCTGATGGAGGCTTTCAGCCGTTAGTTGACTACTGGACTGTTCACAGTGACGGCAGGACATATAAAGTAAGTTATCTATGACTCCTCTTTGTTATTCTGTTTAATGTATGTTATGCATTTAACTGCTGCAGCACATGTGAGAGGTAAGTACAAATTTATTGATTTATTTAACTCATTACATGTGAAAATCAGTCTGTTCAAAAACTGAAGATTGCTTTGCAAATGTAGATCTGTAGACTATTTGGAAATAGAAATGGTGATTTCCAACTATAAAACTTCCCATATTCTAAATTTTTAATTAAACCACAAATTGACAAGGCTGAATAAATGTATCTAGACTGCAAAAGTAGTCAACAATAAGTCATTTGAACAAGTCAGATTGAATTAGATGGCTAACTTTTGAGAAATAGATCTGAAATTCACAGGGAAAGAGACTATCCTTTTAAAATCAGAATAAAAAAAACAACAACTAATTTTTTAGAGGTTTGGCTCAAAATGACCAGAGATGTTACATTTTCAGCCACATGTCTGACACCAGTGGATGACAAACTTTGTGATGTGCTGCCTCCATGTGGTCACAACTTGTACTGAAACAGTGGATTTAATAATGGCAAGTTTTTATGAATGTATATCTATTCTTGAAAAAATACTTTGTCTGTAAATTTTTTGTAGTAATTGTGTTGTGTGGTGGTTTTTTTTTTTTTTTAAACCAATAATGGACATAACATCCTGTAAGTGAGTTTTTAATAACTGAATCTGTTGCCAGAGCCTGAGTACCTGGACAGCTTGAATCATCTTGGCCACCTCCACTTTTGTTTTTCCCTTCACCGTTTTCCCATTCACACCAGTGATTTCATCACCTGCTGCCAGCGTCCCATCCAGAGCTGCTGGGGTGTTATCAAAGACCTGTGATAAAACAGGAACCACATTAAAAGGTACCAGTGACTGATCAAAAATAATATCTTCATATTTTTTTTTCTCCTTTGACTCAGATTTTAACTCTCAACAGTAGCATTGACTAAAATAACACAACTTAAAATTAATTTCAGAACAAATGGCATGTTATAATCATAAAACTTATAACATGAAGGATGGAAATGTTTAGTCAAAAACAGCATTAATAAACCCTGTGCTCTATTGTTCTGTAATTACCTGGACAATATAGAGGCAAGGACAGTACTGTGCCCCGCCACCAATGCTGATGCCTATAAGGTTATTAGAATCTTTCTTCAAAGTTACAGTGCCAGGTACTGTTGGGATCCCCCTGTTGCAGAGAACATGCAGCACTTAGTTGATCTGGCGCAACTTGTAATGAATATGATCAGTTTTCACAATAAAATATAAATGGTTTGATTTGTCACTATGTTCTGAGGAACAAACTTATAAGTGGAAACTTAATACCAAGCAATTCATAAAACTACTGAGTACCAATACCACTTCTGCTGACATGAGGATTGATTGTGGAAATAAAAAAAAAAAAATCATAATCACATTTACTTTAGTCAACAATATCACAATTGAGTAGAACTACCCAACTAACTCTTGAAGTGTGTTGCATTTATCAAACTTATGAAATGAAAGGTCAACGTAACAAATGCTGGTTGAGCTGCTCAAATGATCCCTTAAATATTTATGGCCACAAACACCAGTGTAACCTCAACATCATTTAATAACTTCATTACAAGAAAGAGGGTAGAAATAATCACTGTCCTACGGCCAAATGGAGTGTATGCTTGAAGCTTGCACGTCATTCAGAACATAAGACAAAATGTGTCACAGTGGTGTTTTATTTATTTTTTTTGTGGGCCCATTCCTGGTAATGGGGATGCAGGTCAATGATATGACCCTGAAACACAGCAGGACCCTCGCCAGTAGGGACCAAACATCCCAGCCCAACCAGGAAATTTGTTGCAGTTCATCTACAAACAACTAGGTGCTGGCTCCAAAAGAGCATATAAGACATTTTTAAATATAATCTTATTTTATTGTGATTTTTTTCAAACGAACCACCATGATTAGCTGTGGCTTGTCTAGAAGATTTAAGGATGAGGCTTAGCTCATTTCATCTAGCCACTGCAACAATATTTGCGACTGGAGGTCCCACTGCAAAGGTTGGCAGTGGGAATGATAGTCTGCAGGTCCCAGTAGAAGAGTCCTGAATTTAATCTTTGCGAGGTTTCACCCTGTCAGTCAATTATCCCGACTGGCTCTTTTTTGTGGAGCTCTGCTGCTCCACAACTTGCCTCGGCTTCTGTGGCAGCTGTCAGAGGGAGTCCCAGTCATGCTGGGCTCAGTCGCAGAGCTCCACTGTAGGACCTGCAAGGCTTAGGTCCAGCAGCACTCTTTCATTCTGGACAATGTCTGGTAGCAACGCATGAAATGGGGAAGTTTGGAGAAAAAAAAGGGAAAAGAATTGAATATAAAGTAATATGAATTACCACCCTGGGTTTTATCAACCAAGCTAAACAGCCTCATGTTCTTCTTTAGACATGGTCACGCGGTTACTATCCTCTCTCCATTGAGCACAACTGAGCTCCACAATGCCCACACACAGGTGGGGACCTCCCACCACTGTCCTCATGTGGTCAGAAGTGGTATTGCTACATAGACTTTTTTTTTTCAAACTGTATGAGCAAGATGATGAAGCAATAAACGATAACTGACTCACAATTTGTCTTCCTCCAATTCATAGTCCATGTCTGTGAACATTGCAGGACAGCTTCAACCTTGTTCCTGGAAAAATAACTGTTCAATATGAGTATGTACGTGACAAAGAGAAGTACATCTGAGCAGATTATTCAGTCTGGGCTACCAACAGGGATTTACAGTGAGGTGAGCTGCACAGTTCAGCTGGAAACTTGAAGCGAAGCTCAGATAAGAACAGACTCCAGCTTTCTGCAGCTCGACGCTCCTGCTGTCAGAGAGGAAACGTAGCTGGACACCACAAACAGCTGGTAACTTGCATTGCTTGCTATCGAATATATCCAGTTAAGCATCTCTCAATAAGCGCAGCAGCTGAACCAAAAGCACAGACTACTGCGGCAGAAACGCTTAAATTAATATTTCACAGTGATGACGGAAGTTAAAACAGCTGCTAACGCTGCTTTATTAGCTGCTAGCTGATGTAGCCTCCCAGCAGGTGCAGTTAAACCGTCGCTAAATACTTACAAACCATTTACCTTTTTGTTTTTAAATTAAGCGTCGCACAGCCTCGTCATATGTGTCACTTCATTTACGTAAGGTCCAAGTATCTTTTGGAGCCGAGCCTTTTGCCTATTACAGTAATATCTGAATGTACTGAAGCATTGACAGGTTCTGTTTACTTTAATTTGTCACTTCCGGAAACGTAACGGAAGTTGTTACTGAGAAGAAGATTCCTGCCGGTACAGATGCTTGTATTTGGGCTGTATTATGGCTAACAAATATGCTGTGGTTGTTTGTAACGAGAGAGAGAAAAAGGTCCTGTTTGTCCTCCAGTAATGGTGTATATAAGTGAAGTGGACATAAAAAAAACAGGCCAGTGTAAAGTCTACATACATGCTGACTCAAGGAGGCCTGCTAAATCATAACCCACAAATGCATCTGCATCCCCATAAAAGCCACAAAGCAAGATAAATGTGATAATTTATATAAATAAAAGTAAAATCAAGAAACTACATAGACAAAATGGCAGAGGTGCACTGCTACAAAAATGTGATGCAATACAATCAAAAAAGCTTGTATAACCAAAATGAGATGTAGAATGGCTATAAGAAATCTATATATGAACCAAAAAGTTGCTAAATAACCATAAAAGCATTGGAAGCAACCACAGAGATGCATACATCACAACCAGGCGTGGAATGTGATACAAAATGGTCAGAAATGCAAACCATTTGATAAGATTATGTAACAGAGGGGAGGGGGAGGTATCTGTCCAAGGCCCACTTATAGACAACGACACACTATGGGCTTTTTGTAGTCTGTAATTAACCTGACATGAATCTAACATACCCTTACTTTCCCCTCACCCACTCGGGTGGTGTTGTCTCCTTTAAGCCTTTAAGATCAGGTGCCTTACCAGAGGGCAGGGAACCTGAGGGTTCTGGGCAAAATCTTGACTCTTCCCAGTATTGCACTCTTCTGGACAGAGACCTCAGATGTTGTTCTGATATCTGCTGGAGCGACCAATCCTGGGGGGATACAGCTCCCAGTGCCCCAATCACCATCAACACTATTGCTGCCTTAACACCCCACAATTTTTTTTAAATTTTTTTTTAGTTTTTCCCCCAGCTCTTGGTATTTCTCGAGCTTCTCATGTTCCTTTGTTCTGATGTTGCTGTTGCTTGCAATGGCCACATCCACCACCACTGCTGTCAGGCTGATTAACAATCACCAGTTTGTCAGTTTGGATCTGGAAGTCCAACAGAATCTTGACCTGCTCATTCTCAATCACCTTTGGAGGAGTCTCCCATCTTGACCCTAGGACCTCGAGTCCGTGCTCGACACAGATGTTTCTGTATATTTTGCCTGATACCTGGTTGTGGTGTTCCATGTATGCTTTGTCTACAAGCATCTTGTGCTCTGCTGTGATGTGCTGCACTCTTTCGGGGGCATCCCAGCCTGCTTCTGGGGTCCTGTCTGGTGTGGTAGACCCCAGCCTCTATACATCTTGTGTTTAGGGCATCTTGTGCAGCCATGATCAGTGCCTCTGCTGTCGTTTTTTTTGTCCAAATCCTTTTAGCTATTGATATGTTTTTCTGTCAGCCACCTCTTCACCTCTTTGTACTTGGTTATACTTAAGTGCAGCATTTGAGTAAGCTAAAGGTGCTTGGATATTTCCATTGTCTGCAGTATACATGGAGCCACTAATCAGTCACATGGTTGATTGTTTAATCTTTAGGATAACTTCCTCTGTCATCAGCAGTGTCCTTATCTATTTGTATTTGTTTCAGAACTTCGCAACTGGTTAGACTGTGCAATTATATTTGTCACTTTTCTTTATCATGTTACTTTCAATAAATCCTTATTGTTTATTAGAGCGTTCAGCATGAGAACAACATCACTTATAGTCCACTGTTGTGGATTAATCCTAAAACAAGCTATTATTCACATCTTATTTAGTGATCAAGGAGGCTGCTAATCTGAATCAGAGCATTTAAATTGATCCAATTATGGTCAATGTTGATAATGTTAATTGAATTATGTCATGTCGGTTATTGTTATACCTTATTGTCTTCCAGGAACTGTAAGTGCACTTGTGTATGAAGACCATTGTACTACACCATCCAGTATGAGCATGGTAAACACAATTTTTGTGCCTGCTTTTTATTTCACACTGTGTGTATGAATACAATGCACCTTTTTAGTTTTTAATTTATTGAACTTTAAGTCTAAGTAATTTGAATGTTTCCAAGTGTCTGACTAGCAGCATTTTCAATTACGTTGTTTAAAATCCCAAACTGTACAATGGTGTTCCTCAGGAACTTGAACTGAAGAACGTGCATCTCAGGGCTGGAGACAAGCTGAAGGTGAAGGGAGAGATAATGCATGATGCTGAGAGGTAAGAGCCCAACAAATTACATATTTTATAGTAATTTCAGAACTATCTACAGAGTTATTTTGGATTTAATGAAAGAAAAAAAACATGGACTTGATGTTTAATACCCTGATTATTCAATGACTTGATTTTAAATGGCTGTGGTGGTCTCAGACCCCATGACTCTGGATTTTAAGATGACCTTGATCTCTGTTCCGCTCAGATTCCAGATCGACCTCGGCTGTGACGCTGATGACCTGGCGCTGCATTTCAATCCCCGCTTCCATGATGAGAGTGATGGAGCTGTCCTTGTGTGCAACTCAAAGACTGCTGGTTGCTGGGGTGATGAGAAACGAGAAATACAGAACCCCCTGGAGAGGGGCAGTGATGTGAAGGTAACAGGGTCTCAAAAGTCATTAAGAAAAAGAAAAAACAATCTGGTTGGGATTACTGTGACAAAATGAAATGGTGACCATCCTTTAAATCACATACAAAGTAATTCTCTCACCAACATGTTGTGATGTCTATCCATGTATGCACTGACCTTTCTTTTGTGGAAAAAAAAGCATGTTTTCTGTTGTAGATAATCCTGAAACTGTCTGGAGACGTGTTTGAGGTGGAGCTTCCTGATGGACAGGAAGTCCAGTTTCCTAACCGTGTTGGTATGGACGTGATCAGCTACATCAGAGTTGCAGGAGACTTCAAACTGACGAGCTTCAAGATCTGCTAAGAGAAACAGCTGCATGGGCTCTATTTAACATTCTGGTTCAACAAGAAACCAATCGCATGGCCAGTTATGGAAATATAATGATCAAGATTAATATAATTCTATGTAGTAGATTAAAAAAATGTTTGAATGTTCTGTTGTGCAAAATATAAAATGTTTCCATTTAAATTTTCTTGTGATTTTATTACTAAGAGGAATGCAACTTAATCCTGGTTTAGAAATTAATCTCTGAGGGGAAAAAACAGCAACACCAGCTTTTATAATGTCCATGTTTAAGAGAACAGTGAAGTTTAAACTGAAACCTTCTGGGTTTTTGTGTAGCCAAACACTGGAATCTGAGGAAAAATGTATTTAACTCCTTAACTAGAGCAGCAAAACATTTGGTTCTCTAAATTTATGTTATGCCTGTTAACTATGATTTCACTAAATTTTAAACAAGTCTTGTTACGACTATAAATTCTCTTTATTCTCATAATCATAAATTATTGGTTAAACTTGATAAATGTTGACATAAGTTGTTGCTGTATTCCTGAGAACCACTGAAAGGATCAAGGAAGTCTTTGTAATTGTACAACACTAAATAAAAATGTATTTCTAAACACTGTACTGATGCACTGGCACAATGCAGTAAATCTTATAATACAATTTTGTTCCTCTAAAGGTGGCATGAAACATTTTAGTCTTCAGTCTAACTTCATACAAACAAGACAAAGTTGCATTGGCTAAGTGGGGTATTAATTATTGCTATCTTATTAAGCCTGATTGATACTTCTGTGTCAAAGTGAAGTACAAGCTTAGATGCAGAATTCTGTCATAAGCAATGACGAACCCTGCACCTTTCTCTAAATGTAACTATTGCCTGATTAATGCTTCTTTGTAGCAGGTAGGCTGCCCATGTACCGTACGCCATCTTGGTCTTTACTCTATTTTTATTTTTTTATTAAAGTAAAACATATTCTCAATAGAAAATTATACCAGAACACCAGAAATTTTCAAACACCCCCATACAATAACTTTTCTTTCTGTTTTAGAGTTAATTGGGGATAAATGTTAATTATGGTGTTGCATTTTATTGCAGATAGGACTGTTGCATAAAAGGTCAGCACTTAAAACCTTTCTTCTTGCTCTTTCTCTCCCTCATCAGACTCAGAAATAATAGTCTGGTCTTGAATGCCATGATGAAATGAGATGCATTCGCTGTCACTGTTGCAACAACTTTGCTTAACACTCCATATGAGTGAATTTTGTTCCAGTTCTGAAGCACTTAAATAAAAGGTGTTTGCCTTCCAGTCTTTTGCATGCTAAAGCTTTGTCACTCTTCAAAGTGTCTTTGTTAATTCAGTGAAGTGTTATACCCATATAGCTTATGTTGTCTGCTGCCCATATATCAGCAGTTGTGGAAAAAGCTTCCAATGAAGCCTTTAAATTAGTATCCATCGTTGCATAGTCTCTATTCAGGAAGGCAGCAAATGGTTTTCTAGGTGGTAGGCAAACCTTGTGTTGTAAGGGTATTCTCTCTATTATGAAACGAAAGTAAGGGGACTCCATGGTAGAAATCAATAGCATTTCATCCACAATATACCCAGTGACACATTTGTTTAGGCCTTTTCCACTTATAGTTGGTATTTGATGAGAGTGGGACATGTACTGGACTCAACAGTCACATTGGTTGCTGCGCCTGATATTTTCTCCACTAATCTAAGAGGCTATGTTGCCTTTTCAGGTGTTTTAATAAATTTGTTGTTGACAATGTTTTCTTCCCCCCCACATAACATACAACTCACAATAATGTTCTTGCTTTTAACTAAAATGAATTCAAAGTAATGACTATATTTCAAGCCACTGAACACGTACTTCTCGCTTGGCATGTTAACTTTGTTTTTGTTTGAGCTGTTCTCACATAAATTTACTAGTCAAAGTAGGCCTAGCAAAGAGGATGTCACATGTACCCTTATGAAAGGAAAATATATTTATCAATATATTGTTTGAAATATATTGCAATATATTACAATATATTATTTTCCCAATACATTTTCCAATAAATTATGTATTGTGTGCAATACATTGGAATATACTGCAAAATATACAAATAATTGCCGCTTTCCATATATTGCAATATATGTATTACAAGTTTAAATGTATAAATATCCTCCATAATGTATTGTGATTTATATGGGAAAATGTATTGATAAAATATGTTGATATTTAGTGTCACATATGTTCAATATATGGTAGAATATATTCTAAATATATGTAAATTTATATGGAAACATATATATTAACCCCGTGACCCTGCATACTAAAAAACACTGAGTTATTTTCTCAATCCAACCACTGGGTTAAAGTGGTTGGGTACTTTCATTGGGTTAATTTAACCACCGTTGGGTTGTTTAATCTGACCCAGTTGTTGGGTTATTAGTTGGGTCAGTTTTTATGATCATAGCAGACTACAATAACCCAACCCCTGGGTCAATTTAACCCCATCTGCTGAGTTATTAAAGATTCAAAAAGCATCAACTTCCTTTAAGCAGCCATTTCACAACTGACAAAGGGGCTGGATCCAGATGACAACGAGCAAGGTTTGTTTCTCCTCATTTTTATCATTACTAAAATTGTTTTACTTATTAATTGTATTAATTGTGGTAATAACTCTATAGTAGTACTGAAGCTTACAGTAATTATTCACTGAAGACTGCTATAGCGCAACCGCTAGCGCACACATAATTGTGCATTTGAGCTTGCTTTTGTGGCATTTTACTATCATGTAAAGCAAGCTTCACATAATCTTAGTAGCTATAGTGGTGACGGCAGACAGCACAATCCCTGTAAATCTGATGATGATTCTAGGACCAGGTTTTTATACAATCTCTGATCCATGTCCATGAACAGGCTATTAAGCAATTCCACACCGTACCATACCACACCACTTAACACGTACCAGACAGCTAAAGCAAATGTGGAAAAAAACAGTTGAAAAACTAGAAAAGCACTCAGAGAGCGCAAACCTCCGCCAAGCGCAATAATTATCGAAAATTTGAAAGTGATCCGGATCACAGCCAAAATGAAATCAGTTCTTCCTTTTTACATTTCTGACAACTCCTGAAAATTTAATCAAAATCCATCCATAACGTTATCTTGAACGCAGACAAACAAACGCCGGCAAACACATAACCTCCTTGGGAGAAGAAATTACGGTCAGCAGTCAGTCAGGTTGTTTTAACCCAACTGTGTTGTTATTATTGACCCAACTACTGGGTTATTGGCCACAAAGAAGCCATTTCGCTGGTTTATACGGTCTTTTCTTGTTCTTCTACAAAACAAGGTCAGTTCCACTCGTCAAATGTTAAATTACTATCGAGATTATTCATTGCAGTTAACTGTGTTATTATCGGGATGCATTTCATCAGGTTAACTAACTCTGAATGTATGTTAGTGTTCATTTAACGTTACAACAGTGGATGTACGTAGTCGCTAATAATCTGAGAAATGTACATCAGTGCTCACCAGGGTTCGAATTACACAGTGACCCTTGGGGGAGCCCTATTTTACAGTGTGCACCATGACCATGACATGCGCATATCACTATCCGAGTGCCGCCAATAACACATTCAGACTGTCTGTCAGCTCAGGAAAGCAGATGCTGTCTTTCCTGCCGCAAGGACTTAATTTACTTTTATAACAAGAAAATAAAAACACCATAAAAAGTTTGATTTCTTATTCTGCAACAAATGCATTTTGTTTAATAATTGAAAAAGTAAACAACTGCCGGAATATAAGACCGCATATAAATATAAGAAATTATTAAATTAAAAAAAAGAATGTCATAACATTTTCTTTTCATAGCATTGATTTATTCATCTTGGCACAAGACTTTAGGCTATTTAGACCTTTCTGAATATTTCATCCACTTCTACCCTCTCAAGTATCCCAGATAAGTAACTACATTTTTAAACATTACTGTCTAATATGAATTCATTACACAGATATACATATATTAAATATAATGACCAGTTCGAGATCAAATCTTATTCAAAGCGAAATGTAGTTTATTTAACAAGAAAACAAGTGAGTCCGTCAAACATATTAGGGCTGCAGCCATCATAAGATAACCTGAAACAGGTACATCTGGCCAAAAGACATCTCTCCATGTCTTTGGTTATCATCACCTTTATGTCAGAATTGCATTAACTCAAAGGAAGTGGGCCACCAGAGCCATTTCCCCACCAATTTGAAACATCCAGGGTCTTTTTCTGACTGCCGTCACGCCAGCCCTCTCTTCTCAAACGACTGTCACGCCAGCCCTCTTTGAAATATTTGTGCCGTTTTGCTGTTGAAATTACGGTAATCGCTATGAATAGCGTAAAAATCCACTATAGACCTTTTCGGGCCAGCCCCCCGGAAGTACCCCGTCCGCCATTGCTGGAGGGTGCTACAGAGCGACACAGAGCGACGATTTCACAGATTTCGCAGATTAACCAGTGTTTTTGTCTTTATACAAATAGATATTTTTATAATGTCGAGTCGGTCGAGTGGTAATACATGTTCCGCCATAAACTGTGCCAACAATGGCGTGAAAATTCAACAATGGAAGAAGAAAGTATGTGAAATACACAAGCCTTTACTGCACGAAGACCGCCTTGTTTGCAGAACAAGAAGTTAGGAAGACGTGGGTGAAAAATATCAACAGAAAGGACTTTGTTCCAAATGAATACAGCCGGGTGAGTTTTCGTTAACATTCAATCTCGTACGACTCATAGTCTCGCTGAGAGTCCCGGACGATTCTGGCCGAAAGAACAGCAGTATGAGGCTACTGTAGCCCTCGGCGCTAGCACAAGCCTATAAATCAATGAATGAATGAATGAATGAGTGACTTAGGAGAATGATAAAATAAATTAAATATAACATTAACACATAGCCTAATTTACCGCTAGCGTTAACGTTACAGTAGCATAATCTTTATGGCTTGTTGACGTTAGTTATAACCAGCGTTACAGCGTTCCACAGTTTTTAGTGTTTGATTATGGGAATAGATCATGCTATTTCCACAACCAATCATTAAAAACAGCGATAAAATACCTTCATCTGTAACTGGAGGCCACTGCCTAACATCATCAATCCAAGACATGTCTGCGTTATCAGTAACAGATGCTCCACGCTGCTGTGTTTGGGTTAGTTGGTGGAGCGCCGCACACTCCAGTTATGGCGGGGCCACTAGGGGGCGCATGTCCACAATTTTCAAGTCGAAAAGGTGTATAGTGGATTTTTACGCAATTCATAGTGATTACCGTAATTTCAACAGCAAAACGGCACAAATATTTCAAAGAGGGGTGGCGTGACAGTCGTTTGAGAAGAGAGGGCTGGCCTGACGGCAGTTTTTTATGCCATTTTCCAAGCTCCAGTCCGCACAGTCTTGACAAATGACAATATGGAATATGGTATGTGTACAAAAGGCAAAACAACAGTCTGCCAAAATGAAGAACATTCTCTCTAAAATTGCACACATGAAATAAATAAATGAACCATACAACAACATGAGGAGGACATTTTTCACACAACATGATAAACTCGCCAGTGGTGAATGGACAGCTTTTTGCGCATACGGCCCAACACGCAACAGCACAACATTACGGAGGCACACGTTTACACTTGGACTATTTCAGCAAACAACGCACACACATCCAGCAGCGCTATGCATGGTGCTGAAACACGCTCCGATATTCAATTCAATTCAGTTTTATTTGTATAGCGTCTGTTACAATGTCAATTGTCTCTCCACGCTTTACGTGATTTCAGGGCCGTCGCGTGAAGGCAGGCAAACTGGGCAATTGCCTAGGGCCCCGAGCTGCCAGGGGGCCCCCAGACAACGACTGATTAAGAAGTTAATGCAATGACACATACGGTCTGCCTCGCTGTGATGAAAGGAAAATGCAGCGACAGATCGCCCTCGGAGGCCCCCCTCAATGTGGGGCGGGGCCCCGCACTTGTGGTTCATGTCCCGACCAATCGGGGGGTCCCCAGACAACGACTGATTAGGAACCAAATGCAACGACACACCGTCTGTCCCCCTGTGGTGAAAGGTAAATGCAGCGACAGATCGCCCTCGGAGTACCCCCCAACGCGGGGCGGGGACCCGTCCCCTCAACCAATTTTGGCTTTGGACTTCTGCCAGCAAAAATGTATTTAGCGGCGGAAAATTTAAAAGGAAAAATGAAATGAAGTTATCCTTGCGGTTATGAAAAACGGAAGAAGAAAAAGGAAGAGGAGGCAAAGAAAAAGCAAGACACCGGTAAGTGACAGTTCATTTGATAAATTAGGAGTTTGAGTCTTCAGTGTTGTACAAGTGCAGCTATTAGGCCAAAAGAAAAAAAAAGCTAGGCTATGCGTGAGGATGAGGTCTATTTTCGCTAGCTCGCTGGCTGGCAAATGCTAACGAATGCGAACAGTTTCTCTCTCTCTGCATAGGCCATCTGTTCTCCCTGGAACAGATGGCCTCATCCTCCTGCCTGAGGAGGACCAGGGCCATCACAGCCGACCCCACACACCCCGCCCACCCCCTGTTTGACCTGCTGCGGTCTGGAAGACGGTACAGGTCGATCAGATCCCACACCAGCAGACTGACAAACAGCTTCTTCCCTTGGGCCATAAGAACTGCAAACGCCCATGGACACACACACACATGATGAAAAAAAAAAAAAAAAAAACAAAAAAAAAAAAACAAAAAAAAAAAAAACAAAACAAAAAAAAAAACACAAAAAAAAAATAAAAAAAAAAAAAAAAAAAAAAAAAAAAAAAAAAAAAACAAAAAAAAAACCATCCCCCCCCCCCCCCCCCCCACACACACACACACACACACACAAACCCCACTACCGGAACTATTACAACCTGCCTACCTCCTCCTACCTACCTCCACTGCACCTTAATAATTAGCACACCAGCCACCTTCTACCTCTATTTAAAATTTCATTAAAATTTTCTTATGTTACTTTGTACAGTTTTGTTTGTAAATAATTTCATATTTTAAACTGTATTGTAAATTTTCATATTTCATATTTAAATTTTATATTTTATATTCCATATTCTATTGTGTGCGACAGTGGAAGTGACTGAATTTCGTTGTACCCCCCTGGATACAATGACAATAAAGACATTTCTATTTCTATTTCTATTTCTTACCTAACGTTATTACCTCTGGAAACACCACTGTTAACAACAAAACATAGCTGTGAAGTAACAAATAGTGTTGCTGCTGGCTGCTGCCATGTTTTAACTAATGCAAAATATTCATTTAAACTGCATAAATGAAGCAGTGGTGTTTTAACAACTCTTCTATTACTCTTGTTACTACTGAAAACACCTGTTTTTTTACAACAAAACTCCACTTATGTGCTCTGGTTGTTCACTGTTTTTAAAGCATCAGCTGTCTAATTTTCAAGCAGAATGCTTAAATCTGTTGTCTGTGGTTCATGTCCCGACCAATGTCCCGACCTATAGAGTAGTTACAGACTACTCTATAGCTAGGCTAAATCAATGTACTAAACATACAAATCAGAAAACTAACCAGATCTTTTCTTACTCTTTCAAGGTTCTCTGCTTAAATTCATGGAACCTCTTCCTCCAAAGGATGCTCCCACTGCTGATGGTAAAGTGAATTTATCTCCCTGAGCTGTTTGTAGTGATCACTTTTAATCTCAGCAACATTGTTATATTTAAATACACCATCAACTTCTCATATTGAAGATGAAGACACGGGAAGAGACTCGGGAGAGACTTCAACATCAAGTGGTACCCTGGCCTCCACTCCCAGCACTTCATCAAGAGAAGGTAACACAAACTTTGCCCAGAATCTAGGTGATAAGTGTACATCTCAGATCTTGAATTCTCAAATAACTGTGTCCACAACAACAACCACACTGCAAGTGTTCTTACATTATTGTGCACTTGTGTTATTTAAAATAAAAGATTTTTTGGATTAAATTATTTTCTTGGTGTTTTTGGGCTGGGAGGGCCCCCATGCTCACACTTGCCTAGGGCCCCCAAGGTGACTAGAAACGGCCCTGCGTGATTTCAAGTGATTTTCAATAAAACAATACCAGTGTCTTAGTTTGGGAACATAAATCATAAAAATACAGTCTGATAAATCGGACCAAAGCCAGACTGACCACTAGCTGAAGTAGTCGGTCCACTTGCAGTGTTGTCAGTACTAACCATGGCTGTTGTTGTCTTCGTTTAATTCAAAAATCCAAACTGTCCGAGACTTGGCTGTTTCCGTTTGGATATTTTCAATATAATTTGAGGATAGGCCAAATATCATTCGCGTTCATTCCTTCAATTTCAAATACAGTATACCACCAAAAGTCTCCTTAACCAAAACCAGAACATTGACTTGATCCAGTTCTGTATAGATCCACTTTTTCAAAATACTCAGACCTTTGAATTATGGATTCATTCAATTATTTCTTTATAGTTGGTTTTTGTTGTTTTTATTTATAAATGATGACTTTATAATGAATCAGAGGTAACATTTAAATCTGATTTCAAAAGTGATTGATTTTGTTTTATCGCCTTAAATCATTAAGATAATAGAAAGGTCGTAATTAGTTGGTAACATCATGGTCTATTGAAATAATGTTGAAAGCACCAAAGCAAACAGAGATTCATTTTTTCCTGAAAGAACCATTTCTTTGACTTATATAATAAATAAATCCAACTCATATTTAGTGAATGATGATTCAATATTCATAGAATCAGATCAGCCATTAATCAGTCTGTTACTGGACACAATTAAAATAAATTTAATTGCCGTTAAAACCTTTTTATTTTAACTGTCAACACTTTTGGCCTCCACTTGTTGATGAACCACTTGTTCATCCTCATTCTCCTCTGATGGAGGACAGTTATTGACCTCCTCTTTCTTTCTCTCTTTCATTGAAGAATCTGACTCATATTTGATGGTGACAGCAGCATATAAATAAACTACTTTCATCATCTTCATCACATGTGTTTGATTATGGTTCTAATTTGCTTCAGTTGTTCTTTTTTTCTCTTATTTACATCTGGATAAATAACAGAAAACCTCCATAACTCTCATAAACACAGTTGACACCATTCTGAGGAAAATCACCACTTCTGTTTAATGTCTTTACCCTCATCTGTTCTGCTGCGTTGTTCTGATTTATATGGATTTCTTTATGTTCTCCTGTTCTGTGTCATGTCTTAGAAATGTCAATCACATTAAAAGAGAAACTACGATTTCAAACACTCATATTTATTTGGATGTTGACATGAGTTTAATGAGACAAAGCTAACTTTAACACTTTAACATGAACACAATAACATCATTCAGAAGAGATTTAATCAAATATTACTGAATATATCAAATACATGAGAAACAAAATTCAGCTGAAAAAAAAAACAAAAACTGGTGTCTCTTTTGTCAAAGTCATAAAGAGCAACAACTGTTGTGATGTTTAGTAATCAGATGGATTTTACCAGAAACATGATGAAGAATCTGACAAATCCATCAAACTTTAGCTGATATGATTTCTGTCAGTGAACTAAATCACAGTTTTGACACCAGCTCAGTCTCCTGCATTATTCATTATTCTTTGTAGCTGGACAGATGATTTTCTCTAAACCTATTTCACCCTGTTTCCAAAAATACAACAAACCTGTTCAATGACATTTGCACAAATACATGAAAACATGAACATAATTAAAAAAGAAGTGAAGTCACAGCTGATATTCACTTCTGGCATATTGTCCATATTTAGACAATTTAGAGATTATCTTTATATTTATTTCACTCCTGTGATGAGTCTTTAGAACCTTTACAAATTAAAAAAGATAAATGTATTTGTGAAATAATACATATCACAGCAAATATTCATTAATTATTCAAAACTTAAAACTACAATGTAAAAAATGTTTCCTCTTGTATCTACAGACAGGAGCACAGGAGAGAGATGAACAAGAACAAAATAGAAATACAAACTAAACCTGCAAACACATTTATTTGTGTCTTTCAGTGACGGAACTATAAAAAGAAACTAAATTCTGATCTCAGACCAATTTTCTACAACCATCTTTAAAGAATTAGATGAACTATGTGTTGAAGATTTCTTTAATCCACATTAATTCATCCTTATAAGCCATATTTTAGTCCAGCTGACTTCAAATGAATTAACTAAAGTACATATTAATCAAATTATGTGCTGTTGCTTTCTGACTGGAGAAGCTTCATCCTCAGTTTTTATTTCTTTTCAGTCTAATCAGACAGATCTATGTTCTTTAATGATGAAACACTTCTGTTGTCCTCTTTTACTTTGACCACAGATGCAGTTTTCTCTCTAACTGTACATTTCATCCAGACTTTCAATAGCCTCCTTTTTACTGTATTTTCTCCATTCACTGGGAATTTCTCCTACACCCTGGAACTTTAACTTATAGTAGTCTTCCAGTTCCTTTTGAAATCGACACACAAACCATTTCCAGTAGATCAGCTTAGATTCATCAGCAGTAATCATCCATGACGCATACTTCTCCCCTGCAGTTGGATACTGTTTATAGGGAACATACTGCTCTGATTCAGGACTGGGACGGAAACTTTGATCACTCACAACTAATGTGGTGCAGACATCAATGACCAGATCCAGTTTGCCTCTTGTGTGCCATCCTTCAACTCCAGCTGGTCGATGAAAAGGTACACTGTGTTTGTCAGGACTGTGGTCTTTCAGGGTGTTGGTACAAACAGCTGCACAGAATGGACAGCGTTCCCAGCAGCCGTTACACAGCTGTTCAATGAGGATTTCATCAGGTTTCTGTCTGTACTCTGTCACTTTATCCAGAGAGAGGCGGCTCAACTCCCTGATGATTGATTCAAGACCTTTCTCTATCTCTTCTTTCAGAAATTTAAACTCATTTATGTCTCTGAAGTTCTGACAACAGATGGTATCAAGTGCCAGCTCCTTGTTCAGTAAACTGGAAAATTCCTTCACCCAAACATCGATGTTTCCTTTCTGGACTTTCTCTGTTGCTTCAAATAAAGCTTGACTGACATGTGTTTTGATGTCCTCAACATTCTTCTTGAGTTTTTTCACTGATTCATCTTTGTGCTCTGTGAAGACGTATTTCTTTACTTCTTCTTTTATAAATTCCTCTACCTGTTTTCTTGGATTTCTGATGTAAGTGATGAACTTATTGAAGTCTTCTTTCTCTGCTAGTGACTTCAACACATGCTGCTCCAGGTTCAGCCTGTTTCCACTGAATGCTGGGAAATTACATCTCATATCTCCAGCCAGATCGATGGCAGTCTTGTTACTGACAGCTTCAACAGCAGAAACCTTCAGTTTTTCACGGATCATTTCTCCGAACACCACAGCAGATGAGTTTCCTTTGCAGAAGCTCCTGAAAATGTTGTAATATTCATTTTTCTTGCTCTTCAAATAAATCAGAGCATCATTTTTCTCTTTGTACGTCTTCTGAGCCTTCAAAATCCAACTGGCTGCCTTGTCAAAGACATACAGTGAGAGATCAACTGTAAACTCCTTCTTAAGCTCAAATTTTCTTCCTGAATTAAATTCTGTCACTTTCTTTTGAACATTCTTTGCCACTTCATGCAGGTACGTTGATCTGTATCCTCTTGTTGCTACAGGTTTTCCCTGAATGACCTCCAGGGATTGATGTTCAACCTCATTAATGAGAGATCTGATCAGCTGTTTTTCTTCATGTCCCACTTTGGGTAGTTTGAAGACTGATTTTACCTTCTCAACACCAGAACTGAATAAATTTGTAAGTTGGGACTTCTTTAGGGTTATATAATCACGGTAAGTCCCAGCCTTTGACAGATTTTTGTATTTCCCACTCCTTTTTGATTCCTCAATGAGAGGCCAATCAAATCCAAGTTGCTGAAGGACACCTGACTGATCTTCTTCCAAGTTGATATCCTCAATGGGTTTTATATCTGAAGTAAATTCAGTTACCCAGTCACTCCAAACTGAGTCAAACTGCCTTTTCAGTTGCTCTTTATCATTTGTTTTGTCTTGTAACTGGTGAGCGAGCTCTTTGCTCTTTTTCAGCAGTTTCTCCTCATATTCTGTCTTCTTATTATCAAGCTTTTTTCGAGCTTTATTCTGTTGGATAACTTCATCCAGTTTTCTTTTCCCTCCACTCACATGGTCATCAAGAAACTCTTTGATTTTGTTTTCAAATCGGCCTCGCCACTGAACCAACATTTCTTTGTCTGTGTTGTTTTCAAAGTAATCTGTCATATTATTTTTAATTTCAGCATATTTTTTGCTTATTTCTTGATTAAGGTAACTGAGTTCAACCCTGTCCAGTTGTCCTTTTTCAATTCTGGGATAAAGCTGATTCTCAATGGTCAACATCTCACTCCTCAGGGCCCAGGTCCAGTTTCCGTACTGGACCTCAAGTTTTCTGTAGACTGAAACTTCATGTGTGTTCTTGAAGCTAAAAACAAAGTGTTCATTCATCAGGGCGTTCCAAAGGTCCTTGACTCTGCTGTTGAAATGTGAGAGAGAGATCCCAGCAGACTTTGAAGCCTTGGACAGGATGATGTTCTTCAGTTCTTGGACACTCTCACTGTAACCTGGATTTGGAGGAGCCATTGGTGGACTTCCCTCCCATAGCTGGGCAAAGTATTTCACATCTGTTTTCACATCAAACGCAATGACATCACTGAAGCACTCAGCATCATACACCTCCTCTTTGGCAGCTAGTTGAGCCATCTTGTCCAGTTTTTCTTGCAGTCGTCTCTTTCCCTCCATGTTTTTCTTTGCAGCTGCAATATCTGTAACATTCTGATGAACAAACACACAACTTGGAGAAAGCTGAACTTTCTTCATCCTCATAAAAGCCTGAACAACAATCTGCAGGACATCTTGCATCTCAGCTGGATTCTCTCCAAAGATGTTGATCAGTGTCATGTTTCCCAGACCAACAACAAATGTGGCCAGTTCATTGTCGTGGTGAAGAGTGGTGTTACCTTCCAACTCAAGAGCACGCAGTCCTTCAGTGTCCACAACTAGAACGTATTCAAAGCTGAAGTCTTTCTGGATCTCCTCTGACAGTTTGACCAGCTGCATGTAGGCCCCCCTGGTGCACCTGCCAGCACTCACAGCAAACTGCAGCCCAAACATGGCATTCAGCATTGTTGATTTTCCACTGCTTTGTACGCCCAAAACCGACAACACAAAAACTCTCTGGTCACCCAGCTTGTTGATGACTTCCTGTAAAACACTGGAGATCCATGTTAAAGGAACGTGACCTGCATCTCCATCCATCAGCTCCATCGGGTGTCCTGATATCATCAGATCTGCAGCCAGCTCAGGGTATTTAACCCATTCAGTCTGTCGGCTCCGTGTTTGTTTCTCCTGAGATCTATGGGCTTCATAGATCTGTCCCATCTCTCTGAAGATGTGCTCCAAGCCAAAGGTTGCTGACTGCAGCTTTTTTGACAGCTGTTCAAGTTCAGCTTGCTTCTTTTTTAGCAGAGCAGATTTTTTATGTTTTTTCTTCAAATCCAAGACTTCTGACCATTTTTCATCATAGTTTTGGAGAATTGAAGACAGATCATCTGTGGAGAGGGCATCTATTAGGATTTGAATCCATTTTAGGAAATATTCTTTGGTATCTGATGGTAAATCCTTGATGCTTCTAGTGAATGACTCCATCAGCTCACTACAGGAAGCATCACATTGTTTCTGTCGCAGCTGCATCAGTTCTTGATCTTTCTGACCCTTCTCTTTTTCAATGTGTCCTTTCAGGTGATACAGTTCTTTGTTTATTCTGGACCAGTCATGCCAAAGTTGGCCATGACAAGGGAGAAATTTGTCTTTGATCTTGGCTACATCCATCCTTTGAATCAGCTTCATCACTTCCATGGCAGCAGACTTCCCTTTTTGACAGACTGGGTTAGTTTCATCTACTTTGACTCCAGACACCTCAGTCATTGATTCAAGCTGGAAGAGTGTATGTGGTCCAGACAAAATGTTTCCAAGAATCATTTTCAGTTCTTCAGACACATCTGACTGGCTTCTGTCTTTCAGCCCCAGTTTGTATTTTTGTATTTTTGTCTTATGAACCACACCACAGTCATCATCAGCAATGAGAATGATTAGAGGTTTTGGTGACTTGTAAAGAGTCTTTATGACTGCACTACTTCCTGGGCTTTTTTCCAGAGTTGGTACAAGAACAACGATAACTGCAGATTTTTCAATCAGTATGTCACGTTGTTTTTCATGTGATAGAGAATCTCCATGAAGATTACAGAAGGCAACACAGTCAGAGAAGGAATCATCAGGTTTTCCAGCAGGGCAGTACCAGGCAATCTCTGCCACACCGTCCATCAAATGACGAGATTTGGTGCTACCAGGACAGTTTCTATGGAAGAACGTGTTGTGACGTTCATTGATCAAAGCGTTCATGAGCTGAGATTTAGACTGAGACAATGATCCCAGCCGGAAAAATGACACCATGGGAATTTCAGCTTTGCAGAATGTCATATTCTTCATGACGTCAGCATTTGTTTTGTCTTTTTTCTTCCATGTTTTGCTTATTTGTCTGAATGCCCACAGAGGACACTCAATATCTGCTGCAGTGGGGTCAGGAACAAGTAAAGGTAAGGCGTACTGGCACTGAGACAACTTTGTGATCATGTTCTGCTTCAGGAAGCTGTCTGAGCAGTGAAATACTGCCATCTGAACATCCATTGGATGAACGTGAGCCTGTTTTGAATCATCTCTTTCACTGGCACTTATAAATGCATCTAAGTCATCATCATCTGTATCATCATTGTCAGAAACTGGAACAGATTGTAAATAGCTCACTTCAGAACTGTCTTGTCGTACAGGGATGTATCTGGCTCTGTAATCTAATGTCATCAACTTCTGAAGAAAAGTACGAGCTACATCTTTCTCTGATGTGTCATTACTCTGTTTTACAGGTGGACCTACTTTAAGAAAGTCTGTTGGTGAAAACTTGTGATGATATTTGTCCTGAAGGTGAAGTCTGCTGAGGAGTGATTCAAATTCTTTTTTAAATGTCTTCATATTGTTTTCTTTAGAAACACTCCCTGGTTTCTGTAAATAAATTAAAAAGGCCATTTATTTTTGAAAAAAGAAAAGAAAACCATGGATAAAAGTTTCTTTTAAATAAATGTCTGACCTTTCTTTTGTTTCCTCTTGGATCAACATTGAAGGCACCTGTAGAACCAGAAGGATAGATCATTTTTAAAAAATTCACTTACGTTTTAATTTTGTAGTTCTCATGGCCTTCACTGAATCACACTGGCCAGGAGTCAAACCTGCGACAGCTGCAGGACTACAGCCTCTGTACATTTAAAACCTCAGTTTCCGAAATGTTGAAACACTGTGTTATACTTAAAGAAAGAAAGAAAAAAGAAAAACAATCATCCGGGAAGTACATTTTTCTGCAGTTCCTCTACTCACTACTAGGTGCTGGCTGTAAAACAGAGCAAACTACCATTGACTTCTATGTTAAAAAGGACAACTCTGAAGCAGAATTAAACATATTTAAAGCCTGGTTTTAAAAAAGTAAAAAAAGAAAAAACTGTTTTAGGATGGATACTGTATTATTTTACATCCATGACAACTGTACTTTTGTTAAAGATTGTTAGAAGAAGAGGGGTTGCCACACAATGATAAAGATCATCCTGTTCCAACTTTTTATTTGTGTTGCTGCCATTAATGTCAAAATGAGATCATATTTTCCATGAAATGGGAAAATAATTAAGTTTCAACATCTGACACAATCCACCGTTCCATCCACAGATACCAGCTAAAGCTCTATCATGTAAAAAGGAAGCCATATCTGAACATGGTCTAGAATTGTTGTTGTGTCCTGTGGGCCAAGACTCATTTAAATGGACTGTTTTAAATTGTGAAAGTGTTCGATGGTCAGATGAATCCAAATATGACATTCTTGTTGGTAATCACAGACGCTGTGTCCTTCAGGATAAAGAGGAGGAAGACCTTCCAGCATGTTATCAGTGTTCAGTTCTAAAGCATCTCTGATGGTTTGAGGGTGCATTAGTGCATACGGTATGGGCAACTTGCATGTCTTGGAACGAACAATAAATACTGAAAGGAATATAAAGGTTTTAGAGCAACATCTGCTCCCCTCCAGATGACGTCTAGTTCAGTGAAGGCCTTGTGTATTTCAGCAGAACAATGAAAAACCACATACTGCAGCTTTTTGGGTATATGGTGGGTATGCAAGTGGGTTTACAATGTAAACATACACTTTGGCTGTATTTTTAATGATGTAAGTATAGTCATGAAAAAGAGTGCACACCTTCTTTTAATTCTAATATTATTTATTCTGCTATGTCATATCATTTTAAAAACTGTTTTGATCTTTACTATGTACTACAATGTTGTGATTACAACTGCACTAATAAATTATAAGAGAAGAAGGCCCATAGAGACAGAAGAAACAACACCTGATCATCTGCAGCAACCCCAGGACAGATAAGGAGACAGTGGATCAAGGCAAGTTCCATTTACAGAATTTTATAGGAAGGTTTAGGAGGATGTCTAGCCTGCTGCATTATGTACATCATTCAGTATCAGGCTAATAAACAATCAGAAAATGGCCAGTCACTTACTTGAGCCACCAGCCTGGACAGGACCTTTGCCCTTTGTTAGATCCCCCAGTTGTGGTTCAGTCTCTGACTAGCAGAGTCTGTCACCGGGACCAGCTCTCCATCTCTTCGGGTAAGAAGTTGCGGTCTAGGGGGGTTCACCTCGCTAAGATTTCCTCAACTTATTTAAGCTAGTGTTGAGGGGATTCGCCTAGCTCTCACTGCATACAAATTCCAGCCGTCTATCCCCGCTACCCCCAATAACTGTCCTAAGAGGAATAGCCAGTGGCTCCAAGTCCAGCTATCGGTCACGTCTGTTAATTTGCAGCTCCCCTCTTAAGATCTGGGCTCTTGTTACTGGCTAGGTTAAATTTAGTGGCTTGGACAGCAAGCCCCAAGGATATGTGACAATATGTGACTAGAATAACCAATAAGAATCTATGTTACTAGTGCAGAGGCATAACCAAGGTCATTACAATTGTGAATACAGATGTAATGTCCACCACGACGTCTTATGATAGTTTTTATTTTTTAAAGCAGATTAGCAAGGTTAAGCAGCAGCATCGATTGGTTATACAAATTCTAATTCTACATAAAAAGGCAAATTAAAGCTGTGGCTTACAAATCGATCCATCTGGTTGGTTCAAGGACAGGCTGGTACGCAAATGGCCACTTCGCGTTGTTCAAGGCCGCTTGCAGAGAGAGAGAGAGAGAGCTCACAAGATCAGGCCTGCAGGTACTCTGATTCGCCCCTCCTCCTTGCTAACAGTGAGCTAGGGTAATTCCAAAACTCCAATTATATTCCTCAAGTGTTGGAAAAATGGTTAATCCGTTCCTGCGTCTTCTTCTGTTCTTGAGGAATAAATTCTTCAGGTCTTTCCCTCCGATGGTTGGTCAGCTCTCCTTGGTCCAGCTAGTCCTGCTTCTTCGAAGACGCCCCACGGAAGAACAATTAATTCCCTCTGTCTTCTCTTTTTATGCCATTCTCTCTCTCTCTCTTTTTCTCTCATCCAGCCTCCTTCAACCCCAAAATGTCCCTGTTTGGTCTTTCACACTCTTGATTGGTTCTCTCACATTTGCATAGGCGTACATAATTTCCCCCAAACTCACATGACACTTCTGATTGGTTATCTACATATACAGAGGCGTGCATAATTTTACATAATCCCTCCTTTACATCATGCATAATTCACAGGCCATGTCCCCCAATGATTTCATAGGTTTACAGATCAGCAGGGGCGTTCACCTAATCATCATGACATCATGCCATCACAAGACTCTTCCCAAGGTTACCTTGTTGTTTTGGCCATATAGCTCGTTAAGCTAAAGCTTATCAGCTAAAGCTAACCCTTATCTAATGATCTATGTACCAATGTATGTTTCAAAGCTTCATTAACTGATTGATTGATTGGTTCGTATTTAATCACAGAATTTGGTAATGATCTGCAGTCTGCAGCCTTCCACTCTGCCACTTCGCCAAGGCCACTCTGAGCTACTACCCTCCTCGCCATTTGACCCAGACACCTGGCCCAGCATTGTGTATGGCGAAGTAACTCAAATGTTTACACTTACGAACTCTCTCCTGCTTTCTGTTATGTCTCCAGTAGTCCTGAGCCTGCAGAATTGTTGGGATAACCAGTCACCTCTCTCTTAATCGAAAAGTCGCCTAATTATCAAACCCTGATTCATACTTCGTTCAATCTATTTCCCCTCTATTTTAGCAGTATCCTCATGGCTAATTATTATTTTCATTGGGACTTTTACCTTATAAAAACCGATATAATAACTTATTCAGTTTTCATCCATCTCTGCTCCTGTTTGATAAACATAGCCATTGTTTTCATTCCATTGCGGCACACAGTGACCCTCGGCAGCTCAGCTCAGCCGCTGGCAGTACTGATGCATAGTGTCTTGACCCACGAGAACTAAATCATACAGAATTGACATAGATCTATTCCAACATCATTAATACATCTTTCTGATCATCGGTTCTGATCATTGACAACAATCACACATTTCATTGATTAGAGATTGATTACAAATCACATTAATTACCACTTTTCTGTTACTCCACTACATTATACCAGAAAAATCTCATCCACAAAGCTGGGATAATTCCAACTTCTCCTGGGTCACTTGACACCCTCCATGCATGTGATCAGGTGTGATCAGAGCCCATATCCATGGGCCACTAAAAATAAACCGTCTCAATGTGGACTCCCCATATGACACAAACAAAAAAGGAAAACTGTCCAAAAAGTGGAGGGACCTTCATGCAGGATCTCTGAGCCCTCACACGGCACTAGACTGGAAAAGGTAAAAGGCTTCAACAACAACAGATCTGGAGACAATGCCCTTGGTCAAGACATTACTTTCAAAAGCTAGTTTTGATAGGCACTACATTTATTTGCCCCGATCTGTAAAACTTATGAATAGAATTGCACTGAGAGAACATTCTCTGGTGGTGTGGTTACTGCATGCAGTTGTCCACCTGTGGAGTCTTGTGAACTGGTGCAGATGATGAAATATTAGTGCACGAGCAGACACACACCAGCTTTTACAAAGACTCCACTGCCAACTCTGCATCAATCTAATAAAGACTCATAAACCAAGCCTACAAATTATTGAGAATAACTCAATCTACAATAACATAAAAACTGGTCCCCAAATGTTTGCATAAGCCACAGGTAACAATGGCTTACTAAGTCATCAGTAAAAGAAGATAAACAAGACAGTTTTGAATCAGCCATGGAATCAGCAAGCTGCTACGAGTTTCCATAGACTGCATAAAAACAACTGGACAAACTCTTCATGACATCATCCATGAGTTTCTGAGGAGTGGTTTTAAAGCCAGTTTTTCTCAGTTAAGAGGGAGTCCTAATTGACAGGAGCTGACTCCACCCAACACCAGCTAATCCAGAAAAAAGGGCAAATAAGCAGAAAGAATAATTCCAGCACTTAGCTGGAACACACCCAGCTGACCCCTGTTACCAGACAGTGATTTTAGCTTAGATTAGCTCATGCTCACCTATGATAGAAACTAATGTTACCGATCATGGTTGGCATCAAATCTGTCCATCAATGTTCAGAAATTGGGACTAAAATGGAACAACAGCTGCTGGAGCCAAGCTGCCATCTGTTGGTTGTGTTGATCTGTTGGTTTGTTTCTGATGACGGTTTCAACTGTTGACTACATTCAGTTTAAAGTGAACATAGTTGCAGTTCATCCATTCATCACTACTCAGTAGATCCACCCTGGTCTCTTCACCTCTCAGGTCACCAGTCAGATCAAACTCAGACCAGGACAACACCTGAACAAGCTGTTGTCATTCCTTCATACCAGTCCAGTCCAGTCACCTTGTTTTATCTTCCAGTCTCAGACCACCTGCTGTGACTCTCATGTACCTGCCTGTCCACCAGCTCATCTCTCACTGGTCCCATCAGTCACTTTTTCACCATTCCTCCTTGGACCTGAACCTTTATTCATATCTCTTCAGGCGTTCAAAATGTTAATTGTTTCTGTGTTCAGTCCTGTCAGTACTTCTGACACCAAATACACAATCACAGACATGGATCTGGAACTGAATATTTCTCATGTAATGAAAAAACTAAACTCCTTTGTAATGGAATATAAACATCATCATCTATAATATTATTCCTGATATTCAGTTCTGGCCATGATCCATTTATTATCTCTGGGTTTCTCGTGTGTCTTGCCCTTCATGGACACCTCCGAGTTGTTATTCCCACGTGCTTCATGTGTTTTGTTGAGTATATTCCAGCCTTCTCTTTAAACCATTTGTATTACTGATATTTCTTGTCATTCTGCATTGACTGCTGGGGTGTAAGGTTTGACCCCTTTGTATACAAATGGATATTAAATTCACTGCATTCCAGTCAAAGCCAAGTCTTGTTACTTAAATTTATTCCCAGACTCAGTCAGATCCTTCAATCTTCTAATGGTTAAAAACTAATATAAGATATATGCTGTTTTGCCACAACATCAACAAAAATAATTATACATTTTATTTTTTTCAATTCAATTAGATAATGCAGACTTGAAGAGAGTAATTCAACTTTAGCCAAACCAGGTCAAAGAGCCGCAAAAACCTCAGTAAGTTGTGAATTTAAATGCACTTTCCAATAAAAATATAATATATTGAGGGAGTCACGTGGGACCGCTGAAGGTGATGGCCGCACACTAGACCTGCTCCTGAAGCCCATGTCTAGATTCTTATCTTTTGGAAACACACACTTCATGTAAGGACAGTATTTGGATGATTTTTGTTGAAAGTGAGATTTCCTCAAAGTGAAAGAAGTTTGCGAATATGTCAGGTACGAATAAAGCAAGCTTTTTCAAAGGAGCAACGACAACGAGGCTAACTACAAAGAAGCTAGCTAGTAACACACCGAGCCCTGAAGTTGAGGCTACGTCAGCTGGGATGATTGAAGACGACATTCCCACAAAGTCTGAAAGTGCTATTATGTTTGAAGAGATGAAGATAATGCATGCTACGCTTCAACGAGTGGCTACGGATGTGACCACAATTAAGGAGACAAGAAAGATCTTAAAGACTCGGTGGAGAGCGTGCAAACACAGCTGGAAGAGGCGGAACAACGCATATCGGACCTGGAGGATGCTAACGCTTGTGCTGGACCAAAGCTGGATGAATGTGACAAGAAACTGCAGGCATTATGGTCACGAGTGGAGTTGAAGAACTGTAGTCGCAGAAACAACGTCCGCATTGTTGGTTTGAAAGAAAAGTTGGAGCAGCTGGGAAAAATGGCCAATTACGATATTGGCGGACGCGTTCGGTCTCTCGGGGAGTGAATTTGAGATTGAACAGCCCATAGGATTCCAATACCCATGGGCAAGGCTAGCCCTTTTTTTATGGGGTGCTACAGCACCCCTAAATTGAAATTCAGCACCCCAAAAACCTGGAGTAATAAATGTTGTTATTCTAAAATTTTAGTTTGCATTTGACAGGCTTAGATAATGTACAAAACTTAATACATAGTTTGTGGTTTAAGTTTATATCTTTAGAATGAAAACGACTCCGCCTAATGGTATTGTCCTCTTCTCACTAACGTTACTTGTGGTGGGGCTCATTGGGTGCTTAGCACCCCTAAAGCTCTTACCCTAGAATCGCCCCTGCCAATACCTATCCCAGACGTTTCTAAACCACCCAGGGCTGTTCTTGTCCGGTTTCTACGTTTGTCTGCTAAGGAGAAAGTACTACAGCTGGCCAGAGAGAAGAGGGGCTTTGACTGGGAAGGCAATAAGTTGTCTGTTTTCGAGGATGTCACAAAGGAGTTGGCGGAAAAGAGGAAGGCATTTGGCCCGGTGAAGAAGCGCCTCCGTGAGCTACAGGTGAAACACAGGATGATCTACCCGGCTACATTGGTTTTTACATGGGACGACCAGATGAAAGCGTTTACTGATGCGAAGGAGGCGGACAGATTTCTTCAACAAAGGTCTTAAACATGAAGGAAAGGAGAAGTGTATGGGAATCTACAAATCTTATTGGAGGTAACATGGGCAGAGGGTTGGGTTGGGGTGTGCTGCTATCGGTGGAGAAGAGACTGTCTCACGGACCAAGTAAAGTTTGGCAGCCCGCACTATATGTGTGTGTTTGGGCTGAAGAGGGAGGGGGGGACACGGGGAGCTTTTCAGCGGTGTTATGTGCTGTTAAGCACGGGGGTGTGTTCGTTTTGTTCATGTTCAGATTGTTCTCTAAAACAGTAGTCTTAGCTGGGCCGACCTATTTTAGTTTTTTATATTGCTTGTACATTATATTTGAAGCACACCGAATTTGTTTTTGTTGTATAAAATGACGAGATACATAAATATTACTTCGTGGAACATAAAAGGATGTGGGGACCCAATTAAAAGGAGGAAGGTACTAGCATATTTAAAGTCAAAAAACACAGACATAGCATTTATCCAAGAATCACATGTTGAAGGGGAAGAAGAGGCAAAGAAATTTAAAAGAGATTGGGTAGGAACAGTAATACATAGCTCATATTCAAGCAAGCAAAACGGGGTTATGATTCTTGTACACAAAAATGTAAGCTTTATATTGATAAGGAAATATAATGACAAAGAAGGCCGTGTTATATGTGCTGAAGTCCTCATAAATGGTATAAGAATAATTTTATGCAACATTTATGCACCTAATATAGAAAACCCAGGATTTTTTCATGAGATAAATAGCATAATAGGGAACAGAGAAGGTCAGGCTATTTTGGCAGGGGATTTTAATCAGGTGATGGATGGAATAATTGATAAAAGCATTTCAAGAAGTAAGTCGTCACCCAGGGATAGGGAAGCAATACAAATGTTGGTGGAGGATTTGGGTCTAGTTGATATATGGCGAGTGGTAAACCCCTCTACCAGAGATTACACATTTTATTCTCATTGTCATAAAACCTATTCGAGAATAGACTTCTTCTTAATATCCAAAACATTAGTGGACTTGGTGGTAGATTGTGAAATTGGGGCTATAGCTATTAGTGATCACGCTTCAGTGGAGTTGCATATTAATTTAAACACAGATCAGTCAAAGAGGGGATGTTGGAGGCTTAATACGATGCTTTTGCAGGACAAAACGTTCAGTGGCAAACTGTCAGAGGATCTAAAAATGTTTTTTGCTATAAATATGGGTTCTACAGAAAAAGTCGCGACTGTATGGGAGGCGTCCAAGGCATTTATAAGGGGTAAGATAATTGCACATGCTACAAAACTTAAGAAAGATCATTTAGGGAAAGTGAATAAATTAGAAAAGGAAATACACAAGTTAGAGATGGATTTGGCAACAGTTTTCAACGGATAAATACCATAATATTTGTAGAATGAAATATCAGTTACATGATGTCTATAATAAAAAAGCTGAATATGCCTTATTTCGGCTCAAAACAAAATTTTATGAGGGAGGTAAAAAAAATGGTAGGATATTAGCACGACAGTTGAAACAACAAAATAATATGAACAATATGGCAATTATTAAAAAGGATGACCAAACTATAACATCGTCAAAAGAAATAAATTCAATTTTTAAATCATTTTATGATAATTTATATACATCAGCAGGTATTATCAATGTCAAAGATGTAGACAATTTTTTCTCAAATTTAGAATTTCCAACACTCACTAATGAGAAAAAGGATAAACTAGATGCCCCTATAACAGAGGGAGAGATTAGAGCTGCCATCTTATCTATGAAAAATGGGAAGTCACCAGGCCTCGATGGCTTTCCCATTGAGTATTATAAGACTTATATTGATATTTTAACTCCAGTTTTGCACAAGGTTTATGTGGAAGCACTTCACTTGGGCTCTCTGCCAAGTTCATTTAATGATGCACTGATATCTTTAATCCCTAAAAAAGATCATGACACATCTGATCCAGCAAACTATCGACCGTTAGTCTTCTGGGAGTAGACTGCAAAATTTTTACTAAGATACTGGCTTCACGTTTGGAAAATGTGCTGCCTAATATTATTATTAGTGATCAGGTCGGTTTCATTAAGAACAGGTTCTCGGGAGACAACATGAGGAGACTTGTTCATATCATGCATAAAAGTAAATCTAGCTTGGACCCCACCCGGTCGCAGAGAAAGCCTTCGACCGGGTGGAATGGGGTTTCCTTTTAAAGGTACTTTTAAAGTTTGGATTTGGGCTGGGTTTCAGCAACTGGGTGAGGACCATATATTCCAGTCCAAGAGCCACAATAATGACAAATGGACTTCTGTCAGACTTCTTTGACCTCTCAAGGGGAATGAGACAAGGATGTAGCTTGTCTCCATTGCTTTTTACTATATTCTTGGAGCCGCTGGCTATAAAAATCTGTGCAAACAAAAATATCAAGGGGGTGGAGGCAGGGGGAAGGGAGCATAAGTTATTTTTGTATGCAGACGACATCTTAACTGTGCTCACTGACCCTGAACGCTCCTTACCAGCATTACTTACATGTTGTGAATCATTTTCTAGGCTTTCGGGCTATAAGATAAATTGGAATAAGTCCGAAAGCATGCCTTTATCAGCATCGTGCCATTCTAGACATGTCACTACCTTCAAATTTAATTAAATGGTTACAATCGGGTATGAAATATCTAGGAATTCTTTTGAATCCAAACCTGGAAGAAATAATGCAATCAACATGAGTCCTCTCCTCCAGGAAATAAAAATGCATTTGGAAAAATGAGAAAAATTAAAACTCTCAGTATGGGGAAAAATCCATGTCATTAAAATGGCGATTACTCCTCAGTTCAACTATGTTTCTATGATGTTGCCTGTAAAAATATCTTCTGACATATTTGTACTGTTTGAAAAGATGGTGAAAGACTTTTTGTGGGACAAAAAGAGACCCAGGATCAATATGAAAAAAATGTGGGCCTCGAGAGAACTGGGGGGAATGGCTCTCCCAAATGTGAAACTGTACAAGTTAGCATTTGGAATGACCAGGCTTGCTAAACACTGGACAGAGACTTCACAAGATTTGAGCTGGATTAAGATTGAACAGGATTTGGTGGAACCATTTACGCAACTGGACTTTCTATCCCAAGAGGGTACTACAAACAACCTAGAACATCGGGACAATCCTGTACTTATGTACTCAAAACATGTATGGAGAGAACTTCATAAATGGTGTGGAGTATCACATTTAAGACAATCCTATGCCTCGATGTGGTACGAATCGGGAAAAGGGCACTCTATTGGAAGGAGTGGATTGACAAAGGTATACATAAAATTATTGATTTGTATAAGGTTCAGGGGGTCTTCTGTTATTTTGGCAGTTGACTTCCCCTTTAGACATGTATCTGATGTAAGTGAACATGCAAAAAAGCGTAAAATAAGATACGCCTTTATTTTATTTTATATATGTACAGGCATCCTGTATTTTGTTATAGTTTTTATTCTTATAGATTTATTCTTATTTTATTTTATTTATTTTATTCTTTTTTTATTTTTTATGAGGTATCAGCCCAAAAGAAAATCTGTATTTTATTGTTAATTGTACTACTGTTTGTTTATGTTAAAGTTGGAAAATAAATAAAAACTTGAATTACAAATATATATATATATATATATATATATATATATATAAATATATATATTGATCTCTCAGACAGAATCATGACTGAGTAAGTGGACTTTACTACGAATGTCAATTTGAAATCTTTATGACATTTACACAAATTATTTGTTGGAATCTTAAAAAGACATTTACTGGATATTTTGATTGAAATAAGATTCTGAAACATATTTATGAGCTCTGTCTTTAAAATGAGCATCCAGACACTGAACACCGCATGTTTCCATCAGTGTTGTTACACTGTGCTTTTCAAAAGTAGTGAAAATATCATTACAGCACAATAAACAAAGTAGATGAGCTAAACCCAAAGTAATCATTTTGCTATATAATTAAATTCTTACCTTTCGTCTGTGTTTCACATGAACCAAACATGATTCCAGATTGTTCTGCTTCACTGTCTTCGTTCCTTTCATCATCACCAGCTTCCTTCAGTGGATCATACCAAGAAATCTTTAAATTAGATTTTATTCTGTTTTACTTTCATTTTCAGTTTCCTTTTGTGTTTACAACAAGATGTTATTTATCCACATATTTTCACAACTGTTTTTTTTTTCTTTTTTTTTTTTTTGTTAGCTTGATAAAGGATTTCATCTGCTCAACCAACCACTGTCATGGCAAAACATATCAGAGGCTCCAAAAGTGTAATTCATTTAATCTTGTCCAGAAGCACATATGTGTGTTTTTATGCTATTTGACACAAATAAAATTATAAAGGTTTAAAGATACTTTATGCTACTGCCAAGAAAAGACTGAACGTCATATTTGAAATGTGAGAAAGATGAAAGAGTCAGACCTTGGTCCTCAATACACGACAGTCAAGCAGAGAAATCATGTTCAACTACAACCTCAACCAGAGATGTTTATGAGTCACTTTAATTTGGATTTTCCATCTCTGGTTTCTGTCTGTATTTCCTTGTGCTTCCTCCATTACGTCGCTTTAAAAACACGCCTGTATCCTTTGACATTAATGCTGCTTCACAGATGGAAAATGATCCAAGCTGCAGTCATGTAGCACCGTATTAGAACTGATGCTGGATTTAAACAGGATCCTGATGACAAGGAGCTTTTAAACTTTAGCTTAGAACAATATCAAACAACATTATCAAAACAAACAAATACAGGAGTTTAGACCAAATAACGCAGGCAAAGTGTCTCCATTACTGTGTTAGACCTCGTAGTTTTCACTTTCCCTGGTTCAAAATGATGTTGGACCATTTTCAATAAAACATAGTCTTGAATGATTTTAACGTCACTGAATTCTATCTAATATTTTTAAAAGGTGAATAATTCTAATGTTTAACTTTGAAGTACTGAGGTAAAAGTCTGATCTCGTCATTCTAAAAACAATAAGATGGTTGATCATTGACAATCTTACCTTGAGATTGTTTTCAGCTGGAGTCTCCATCATTTCTTCTGCAGGATGAAATGAAGAAGAAAACAGAAGAAAAAAACTTAATATATGAAAATTTGCAACAGAACAGCCAAGTATCCTGAACCATTATATCTGCAGATGTTCTTATTTTTCCATCATTAACATCAGTGGGAAGTGAGCAGATATAAAAAGATGTCACTCTTTATTTTCTTTGAGTTTTATCTTTTTTTTTGTAATTCCCCTTTTATTGTTTTACAGTTGAAAAAAAATATAGTCATACTCGTCATGTCTTATTGTCAGAACAGACAATTACAGAACATTCTGAACACACACAGAGGGAGTCCAATGCAGACAGTCTAATACAAATACATAGCTGTACTTAGCAATGCGGAGTCACCGACAGAAGAAGGACAATGGTTACATGGTTATAATAAAGAAAAATAAAACAAAACAGGAAAGTAAATGAAATAAAATAAAATAAAATAAAAAGGGTGCAGCTCTAAAATGTATTAAGGCCTTGCTGTATAGGGGCCCCATATTTTCATATAAACCTCATCCTTACCCAGTAATCTATAGCAAAGTCTCTCATAGGAAGAAATCTTGGCCGTTTCATCAAACCACTCCCTCACAGATATACATCTTCTAGTCTTCCAGTTACGCAAAACTATCCTACATCCTGTAACAAGCGCTGTTTTGCACCACGCAATCTGGTGAACAGACATCCCACTTCCCTTTGGTATCTCCCCTAATAGACAGAGCAGAGGATGTTGTGTTAGTGTAGAGCACATCACAGTGTTAACAAAGGAAATAATCTTAGACCATAGTAAGTCTACCACGGGGCACGAATACATCATGTGCATAAAAGTACCGGGGGACGCGTCACACCTCCAGCATAAGTCAGAATTTGAAGTCCTAGACATGCCATTTTACATGGCGTCCAGTAAATCCTGTTAATAATTTTATAATTAATCAAACAGGTTTGCATCTCCCCTGATACTTTAGACCAAGAGCTAATAATTTGCAATCATGCTTCACCAGATATAACAAAGATCGACCGGTAAACAGAGAGCCTTGCCTTTTGGCTCAGCTCTCTCTTCAACACAACGGACCAGTACAGAGTCTGCACCACAACAGACGCTGCACCAAGCCGTCTGTCGATCTCCCGCTCCTTTCTTCCATCACTCGTGAACAAGACCCCGAGATACTTAAACTCCTCCATTTGAGGCAGAACCTCACTCTCGACCTGGAGGAGGCATTCTACCCTTTTTCTGACTGAGGACCATGGTCTCAGATTTGGAGGTGCTGATTCTCATCCCAGCCGCTTCACAACTCGGCTGCGAACCGCTCCAGCGAGAGCTGCAGATCCCCACTTGATGGTGCCAACAGGACCACGTCATCTGCAAACAGCAGAGACGAGATCCCGACACCACCGAACCAGAACCCTTCCTGCTCCTTGGCTGCACCTAGAAATTCTGAAGATTATCATCTTCAGAATATTAATTTTACCTAAGAGAGACAGTCTGAGTTTTGTCCAGCTTTGTAGTATATGTTCAATTTTCTGAATTAAAGGGAGGAGATTATTACCTTTATACCCAAATACGTCAAGCCAGATGGTTGCCATGAAAATTGCAGATTAATACTAATACTGATTAATACTAGGTGGACAGATTCTCGACAACGGCATGGTTTCAGATTTCTTCCAGTTTATCTTGACCCTGATTTTTATCTTTTTTATTTGTTTTTATTTTTTACATTATTCATTTTAATCAAATTTTTTTTGTGTCAAACAGCTCAACTCAAATATTTTCAGCTTCTTCACAAGAGGTGAGCAGGTTCACCAAACTGCTGATGGATCATTATGACTGTTTATTTTGCTGTTTAATTACAGGTCAGTTTGTTTTTGAGTCCAGGATCATTTTAACAAGTGTTGGTGGATCACTTTGGTCATTATTGACAAGATATGGTTGTCTTTATGATAAATGAACACAATGGTTATTGATCACTCACCATCTGAATGACAGTTTAGGGATAAAGTTGGTATCATTCTTAAATCTTACCTTTCCTGGCAGCTTCTTCTTTGATGCGTTTGTGGTGAAGTCGTTTCTTCTGCTCTTCGTGTTCCTCAGACTGTTGTCTGCTGTAGTATGGTGGCTTGTTTTCAGAGACCATGACATACACTTTTTCCATCAGCTCTATTATCTCAATTTCATCCATCATAGTTCTTGTACATGTGTGGTATCTCTTTTTAGAAAAACTGTCATTAGCCTTCAGGTCTGCAAGTGCAGTTTCACAGTTTTCATCAGACTTGTGAGTCACAACTGTCATCACATGAGACGTGTGTCTGTTCCCAAAAGCTTTTTCTAACCACCTCATTCCTGCTCTGTAATGACTGCTGTGCAGGCCATTCGGTAATAGCAGGATGAAGGCATGGACTCTTTGAATTAATGGGATTTTGTCAACATCTGGAAAACCAAGCATGTTGATGACAGAGATCTGTCGACCACACAAGTCATACAGTTTGAATGCAAACTGTTCCACATTTCTGTGTTCGTCATGGTTGAGTAAGAGGTTTTTTGGTCCAGTTTCAATGGAGTTTGTGTCACCAGTTAACACAAGTGTGAGTTCAGACATGACTGCAGAAAAACAAAAACACCAGCAGTTAATCTGCAGAACAGAAAAACTGAATGAAAACATCACAGTATTAATGTCATAGCCTGAAGAAGTACAAAACTGAATCTTAATGCAATCAGCGTAACGAAGAATATTCCTAAAATATTACCTTTGTCACTGCTTTCTGCTGGTGAGCACTGAAGAGACTTGGTTTCAGTCTTCTCTTCTGTGTTTTTATCTCTCATCTCTGAGTGTTCGAGCATCATGGAGATCAGTATCTGACTCACTCTGAGAAAAAAAAAAAGAATATAAAACTACTTCTCCAGGTTACACGCTAAACGGGATCACAAGTTTTCAACTGGGAGTTTTGTTTAGAAATATTGAAGTGTTAAATTAATTCTGAGTCAGATAAGAACATGGTAAAACAACATAATGTAGAGATAAGTCATTTCATTAAAACAGCTATAAGATGTATATGTGAGTTCTTTCATTGTTTTGAACAGTTTAATAACAGTAATAACCCTGAGAGCTCTGTGGTAAAATTCTAAGGACATCTAATAGAGAAGAAAAAAGTCTTGTTCTGACCTCAATGTCATCTGCAGTAACCTTTGTCTGGTCTGAGGGGACATGAAAGAAAGCAGAATAAAGACAGGATCGGCCTATGAAACTATCTCAGTATTACTAATGAAATATTGTCTTTCTACTATTATATTACCATCATCAGAGCTCACAGAGGTGATGGGTTCGGCCTCATTTTCTCCTTCCTCTTTTCCTGCTGTGTTTTCTCTGCTTTCCTCCATCTTATCTGCTCTTCATCTTTACACAAGCTACAACAATGTTCCAGATGTATGTTTTGACAAACTGATGACTTTTCCTTTTCTAATTAACTGAGATGAGTCTGACATGAACAAACAATGTGGATGTGACAGGTGACGTGTACGTTGTTTTAGGAGGAAAAGGAAAGTTACTTCAACCACTTTACATACCCTACTTAGACTATTAAACAATTCAAAAAGTTTCAATTTAGTATTCAAGTGTAAAATCATGTTTGTGTCCTATAGAAGACAATTAAGAATTTAAATCTTTTACTTTTGTATTATATTTAGAAACATGTGTCTTTTTCCTTCATGTTTCTTATTAAATGTACATCACTAAATGCTTTGAGCATAACTTTATAATACTCTGTACCAGGGCCGCCCCAGCAGCTCAGTGGTTAGGGCAGTTTCCCACATACAGGAAGCTGCAGTCCTGCAGCAGTCACAGGTTTGACTCCTGGCCCACAATCCTCTGCTGCATGTCCTCCCCGTTCTCTCTGCCCTCATTTCCTGTCTCTCACTCTGTGAATAAAGGCCAATAGTGCCAGAAAAAATTTAAAAATACCGTGTAATAAAAACTAACCTCATGTGTTTTCTTAGCACTTGTCCAAACTCCCCCTCAAACCCTGTCATGTTTAAAATGAGTTAAAATGATGCTTGACGTGTATCTGGTTCTCACAAACTCCTTCTGTAGTAGAAGAGAGCTTCATTTTCTCTCAACAAGGAAATAGCAGTTATCTCAGCATGTTTACACACCCTATGCACCCTATCTAGACTGTGAGACAATTTCAAATAAAATGTCATGAAACACTGAGGGCCTGATTTACTAAAATCCTAAATAAAGAGTACTAAATTGCGTGTGCACTGAAAAAGTTTGCGCGTGCTGTTGTTGTGTGTTTTGCGGGTGATCAACTAAGAATGCTCGCGCAATTGATAACGGGTGCAAACCGCAGTATTTAAATGAGGTGTTGCGTGTCTTACAGTTTGCGCCATGGAGAGTCTGGATGGAAAGCAGGATAGACGCAAGCGCAAAATGAAATTTGATGAGTTGGAGTTAGAGATATTAGTGGAAGAGGCAAATAAACACATTCATGAACTAAAGCAAAGAAATTTAAACATTACCAAAAGAAACGCAATATGGGAGAAAATGTGCAATGGAATAAATGCAGTTGGTAAGACAAAAAGAACGGCAGATGAGGTTAAAAGAAGGTGGCAAGATATAAGGCGAGGAACTAAAGAAAAAGTGGCCTTTAATAAAACTTCGGCAAACAAGACGGGTGGTTAAGTGGCCGTTGAGAAGTTCAAGCCTCCATAACCGCGGAGCGCTGTCATTACGGAGATGCGTCTCTGCGCGCAGCTGTGGCATCAATGAGTGGAGCTGTGGCTGGAGCCGACTCGTCCTCACACACTACTCATTCGTAAAAAAAGTATATGTTTTTTCATAAAATCCATCCATCCATCCATCCATCCATCCATCCATCCATTAGCTTCCGCTTATCCGAAGTCGAGTCGCTGGGGCAGCAGCTTCAGAGGTCCAGATCCCCCAGCCGCTTCCACCAGCTCCTCAGGCGTTTTTCATAAAATGATGTGGAAATAACCCATTTTATTACAACTGAAATTGTGCTTGGGAGGAGTATTTTCACCGGACATTTTGACCGGAGAGATTATAAAATCCCGGACTTCCGCATATTTTACCAGACAAAGTCCAGCAATTACCGGACAACGGAAACCCTGGTGCCTCCTGTGGCAACCTTTTGCTGAATAATACTCGATTTAACATTCAAATAAAATATTTCTCCTTTTGCATGTGCAAACAAATTTACACGAGTCCGAAAGACTCTCTCTCTGCGTATTCTTTGATTTTGGCGATGTCGCCTCCTTGCCACAATAACAGCAGCCATCGGTGCGTAATGCTGGACAGAATAGCACCTTCCTTTCGAACGTATTAAATACAGACGCAATCACAATCCCCGCAATTACTTTCAGGGTTGGTAAATCTCATTGCGCGTGGTAAATGAACCTATTTGCACTTTCCCCTCCCAGTATTTTGCGCTTTCTGGCGGGTACGCCCCATATTGTTTATTCATCAGGGCAAAAGTGCTAAATGAACAGCGTGTGCTATTTTGCTCATTTGAGAGGCGCAGTTCTCTTTGCACGCTGTTAGTAAATCAGCTTGCGCATTGGTTTGCGGGTGATGTCAAGTTTGCACACGTTTTTACGCACGCAAACCTTTAGTAAATCAGGCCCTGAGTATCACAATAATATTCTGAAAGAAGCATATTTTCCCTGAATAATAAATGTAAAAACAAAGTGTTAACATCCAAAGAAAAAGTTGATAAATGAAGAAGCAAAGCAAAGATGTATTTTCACACTTAAAGAAACACATCAGTTTAGCCAAGACTTAAAATATCAAAATCAGAGTAGGAAAGTAAGTTTGTTCAAAAAGTTTTGTAATAAAAACTCACCTTGTGCACTTTCTCAGCTCATTTACAGACTCCCCTCAAACTCTGCCAAGTGTTTAATTATATATAGTAGTGGGGAGTTCTAACTCTCCAAACAAACCCCTCCTGTCGTGAAATCAAAAGTGAAAGTACCAGAGCTTTGTTTCTCTGAAGCCTCGTGATTTACAGGAATATGGCAGGAAAATAACAGCTTATAGCGGTACTGAGGAGGACATCTTAGTGATGTTTCATACATCTTTAGTCACTCTTTAATCACTGATTTCCTTTTGAATATATAACATATACCTCATACAAACCAGTTTTTGTTTTGTTTTTGTTTATTGTGGTACAGTCTCCAGAATACTTTATTTATTTGTTATTTCTATCTTTTGCACCACTCTTTGCATCAGCCCTCAGACAGGTTTCATGAATTTTTTTGGAATCTAGATAATCAATAAGATTTACAATACAAGAAATACATTCACACTGTCATGATGTTACACTGCTCCCACTCTTTCTGGGGAGTTTCCACTTTCTGACCGATATTCCTGACCACCGTCTGTGTGTGTGTGTGTGTGTGTGGGGTCTTGAGCCTTCTGTTAAAAGTATCAACATTCCCTCTTTTTTTTTTTGTAATTCACTTTTTATTGTTTTACAGTAGAAAAAAAAACATAGTCATACTTGTCACGTCTTATTGTCAGAACAGACAATTACAGAACATTCTGAACACACACAGAGGGAGTCCAATGCAGACAATCTAAAACAAATACATAGCTGTACTTAGCAATGCGGAGTCACCGACAGAAGAAGGACAATGGTTACAGATATTCCTGACCACTGTCTGTGTGTGTCTGTGTGTCTGTGTGTGTTTGTGGGATCTTGAGCCTTCTTTTAAAAATATCAACATTCCCTGTAGCCCTCAGGTTCTCCACCAGGCTGTTTCATAAACGTGGGTCATTATGCTGAAAGGCTGCTTTACTGTTGCAACAACACATCATCAGTAGAGTAAAACTAACCTGTCTAACATCGGTCTTGTTTTATCAGTGGGAATGATTAAAAGGCTGGTGTAAGTAAACCTGGGAGTCCACACGGGTTCATGGATTAAATGCGAATCAGCAAGATAAGAAGGTGCAAGACTAAGACGTTTAAAAACCATTTAAAGAACCTTAAAATTGATCCTAAAAGTCAAGGGGAGCCAATGCAATGATTTTAAAACCGGAGTAATATGAACCTCTCTGGTCCTCGTCAACACATGAGCAGCAGAGTTCTGAAGAAGCTGAAGCTGTAAAAATGTTTTCTTTTTTGGGAAGATCAGACAGCAGGGCATTACAGTAGGCAAAGATAAAAGGACACAAAAGCATATTCTTAAGATCATAAAAACCTGTTTTAACATGTGAATTACAACTATGATCAGACTCAAAAATAACCCCCAAGTTCGTTACTTGATCAGATGTCTTTAAAGACAATTCATGTAATTTTAGCAAATGTCTCTTAACCTCAGGACTGATAAATAAAACAAACAGTTTCTTGTGTTTGGTGACAACAACACACAGCAAATAGTGCCTTTAATTGAAATCTTCCATGTTTCCAACTGAATGTCAAAGAAAGGACACATTTCATATTTGAAATGTGAGAAAGATGAAAGAGTCAGACCTTGGTCCTGAATACACGACAGTCAAGCAGAGAATTCATGTTCAACTACAACTTCAACCAGAGATGTTTTTGAGTCACTTTAATTTGGATTTTCATCTCTGGTTTCTGTCTCTATTTCCTTGTGCTTCCTCCATTACGTTGCTTTAAAAACACGCCTGTATCCTTTGACATTAATGCTGCTTCACAGATGGAAAATGATCCAAGCTGCAGTCATGTAGCACCGTATTAGAACTGATGCTGGATTTAAACAGGATCCTGATGACAAGGAGCTTTTAAACTTCAGCCCAGAACAATATCAAACAACAATATCAAACAACAATATCAAAACAAACAAATACAGGAATTTAGACCAAATAATGCAGGCAAAGTGTCTCCATTACTGTGTTAGACCTCGTAGTTTTCACTTTCCCTGGTTCAAAATGATGTGGGACCATTTTCAATAAAACATGGTCTTGAATGATTTGAACGTCACTGAATTCTACTTAATATTTTTAAAAGGTGAATAATTCTAATGTTTAACGTTGAAGTGCTGAGGTAAAAGTTTGATCTCGTCAGTCTAAAACCAATAAGATGGTTGATCATTGACAATCTTACCTTCAGCTGGTATCATTTTTCTCCAGTATGAAATGAAGAAGAAAAAAAGAAGAAAAAACTTCAAATATGCAAAATTTGCAACAGAACAGCCAAGTATCCTGAACCATTATATCTGCAGATTCTTTCTTATTTTTTCAGTGGGAAGTGAGCAGATATAAAAAGATGTCACTCTTTATTTTGTTTGAGTTTTATCTTTTTTTTTTTGTAATTCCCTTTTTATTGTTTTACAGTAGAAAAAAAACATAGTCATACTCGTCATGTCTTATTGTCAGAACAGACAATTACAGAACACCTGGCCAGGCCCAGCACCCCGTACTCCCAGGGTACCCCCCACAAGACACCCCGAGGGACACGGTCAAACGCCTTCTCCAAGTCCACAAAACACATGTGGACTGGTTGGGCAAATTCCCATGTTCCCTCCAGGACCCTAGTGAGGGTATATGCTTGTCCTGTGTTCCACGACCAGGACGGAACCCGCATTATTCCTGACTTTTCCTTTTCTAATTAGCTGAGATGAGTCTGACATGAACAATGTGGATGTGGCAGGTATAATAGAATAGAATCCTTTATTGTCACTGTTGTCAGATCCTCCAGTTTTGGTTCAGTCTCTGACTAGCAGAGTCTGTCACCGGGACCAGCTCTCCGTCTCTTCAGGTAAGAAGTTGCGGTCTAGGAGGGGTTCCTCGCTAGATTTCCTCAACTTATTTAAGCTGGTGTCGAGGAGATACGCCTAGCTCTCACTGCCTACTTACAGACGCCTACCCCGCTTACTCCAATAACTGTCCTAAGAGGAATAGCCGGGTGGCTCGAAGTCCAGCTATCGGTCACGTCTGTTAACGGCAGCTCTCCTCTTAAGGTCTGGGCTCTTGTTACAGGCTAGGAAAAACTTTAGTGGCTCGGACAGCAAGCCTCAGGGATGTTTGACAATATTATGACTAGAATAACCCATAAGAACCTGTGTGTTAGTGCAGAGGCATAAACAAGTCTTCAAAATTCTGGATACAGATGTAATGTCCACAACGACATCTTATGATAATTTTATATTTATTAAAGCAGATTTAGCAAGGTTAAGCAGCAGCATTCATTGGTTATACAAATTGATTCTACTTGAAAAAGGGAAAAATTGAGCTGTAGCTTACGAATCAGTTCATCTGGTTGGTTCAAGGACAGGCTGGTACGCAATGTGCACCTTTGCGTTTTCAAGGCTGCTGGCAGTGAGAGAGAGAGAGTGCCTGGTCAGGCCCCCGGGGAACCCTGGTTGCCCCCCCCCCCTCCTTACTAGCGGTGAGCTAGGCTAACCAAAAAGGCTCCAATTATTCCTTCAAGAATTGGGAAAAATTCGTCGATCCTGTTCCAAGCGTCTTTCTGTCTTCTTTTCTTGAAGAAATTCCTTCCAGTTAATCCTCCGGATGGGGGTTGCTCGTCCAGGTCCCAGCTAGTCCTTCTTCTTCTGAAGTCGCTCCAGGAATCCACACAGAGTCCCTCTGCCTTCTCTTTTTATGCGCTCTCTCTCTCCTTGCTCGCCCTGCACCAGCCTTCATTTGATTGGTTACCCAAAATTACAGAGGTGTACATAATTATACATAACCCTCCTCGTTTTGGCTTCTCCCTCATACATTATTCATACACAGTGTCACACAGCCATTTCATAGGTCAGAAGAGGCGTTCACATAATTTACATATCATCACGACATCACAAGATCTTCCAAGGTTACATTGTTTGTCTGGGGCAAATACTCATTAAGCTAAAGCTAATCAGCTGAAGCTAATCCTTATTCAGTGATTTATACCTCATGTCTGTCTTACAATGTCCTTAAGTGAGCCATTGCTGGATTGATTAGTTTTAACCACAGAATGTGCGCCTCATTCACCATTTTTTTCTGCACAAAGTCCACAGTCACTGCGTCACTGCTGAGGTCAGCGTGCCCTGCTACTATTTTGCACCTGGCCCGATCCAATGTCAGCCACGGTTACTAGTGTGTATTGCAGAGAAAATTTCACTGTTTACAAACAGCAGACTGTTTTTCGCCATTGTTGTGTCTTGGTGGCCCGGAGCTGGCAGAATTATTTTGAAACTCGGCTTTGTTGACATTCCAATGAGGAACATGCGCTCCGCTCTGTCTGTGTCCGTCTTGACCCAACAAAAATAAGTTTTTCTTTTAACATACAGACTAACACAGATCTATTACAAAATTACCCATACATCTTGTTTCTGATCATTGACTAGAATCACACACACATTTCATACATTTCATTGATTAGGAATTGATTACAAATCACATAAATTACCACCTTTCTGTTACTCCACTCCTGCCTTTGTTTTGACTAGCACTGGCTTGTTTACATTACATCACCTACTGCTGCAGCAGGATCTCTCCTCACACTCACACTGTGGCTCACTTACAACAAGCCGCTTTAACATACAGAGGTAATATTGATTATTGATTAGAAGCTGAGGTGATTCCAACGTTTTCTCAGGGTCACTTGACACTGTACATAGGTACAATGGGATTAAAAGCAGCACCTCCAGTGCAAAAAAGAGTGCAAAGTACAAACAGTGTGGATCAGTGTACAAAGATATGCAATGTAGAGAGAATAGTGCAGATCACTGAGGTAGTACAAAATATATGCAGTGTAAAGCAAAATAGTGCAAATAATCGAGGTAGTACGAATAAAAGAAGGTGGGGGTATGAGGATATAAGGTGCACAGTCAAATCCTGAGACGACATAACTAGTACTATATACAGATACTATAAACCAGTGGCCTTCAACCGGGGGAGGTACTGCAGGGGGTCCTCCAACTTAATAATTTGAGAGTTGAAAAAAAAAAAAAAAAAAAAAAAAATATATATATATATATATATATATATATACAGGCAGTTCTAAATATATAACTGCCTGAAGTAAAACGTTTCATTGTTGGAAAATAACAATAATAGAAAAATATTGTCTCATACCAACCAATAATAATAATAATAATAATAAAAATAATGATATGCATGAAAGTTTTATCAACCATAAACACATGTAGGCTAATAACCCAGTCAGGAATTGGTTAATAAGGTGAAATAAGCAGAATAAAATACATCTAAAAGTTATTATAAGCCAGGCTTAAAATGTGACACATTAAAAAAAAGGGGGTGGGGGGGTGGAATAAGAATTACAGGCAGGGGTCCCTGCTCTGTTTTTCTCTCATCCAAGGGGTCCCTGGGCTAAAAAAGGTTGAAGACCCCTGCTATAAACAGATGCTATAAACAGTTTTTTTTTTTTAGTTCACACATCTGGTGGAATATTGCACAGACTGGTTCAAGGCAGTTATGGCTTTGGGGAAGAAGCTGTTTTTTTAGTCTGTTGGTTTTGGACCTGATGACCCTGTAGCGTCTTCCTGAGGGCAACAGGTCAAACAGGTCAGAGCCGGGGTGTGAGCTGTCCTTCATGATGTTAGTGGCTCTGCTGAGGCAGCGGGAGGTGTAAATGTCTGACAGGGAGGGGAGAGGGCGGCCGATGATCCTCTGCGCTGGTTTCACAACCCACTGGAGCCGTTCTCTGTCTGCAGCGGTGCTGCTGCCGTACCAGACTGTAATACAGTACGTCAGCAGGCTTTTGATGGATGAGCGGTAGAAGGTCAGCAGCAGGTTGGAGTCCAGGTTGGATCTCCTGAGGAGTCTCAGGAAGTGCAGCAGCTGCCGAGCCTTCTTGGTGATGGTGGTGACGTTCTCAGACCAGGAGATGCTGTCTGAGATGAGGACGCCAAGAAACCGGAAGGTGTGGACCCTTTCCACTCTCTTGCCGTTGATGTAGAGGGGGGCTGGGTCGGTGTTGCACCGTAAAAAAGAAAACGACGATCTATTCAGCAGAGCTGGTATTGTGAATTGTTTGAACATGAAAATTAAAATTGCCATTCTTAATTTGAAAATGCACATTAGACCGATCATGTGCACCTCATTGTGTCTGTCATGAACAGTAACTACTGTTGAAAGAACAAGGACTACGTCAACTCACTTCGGCATTTATCTGCCCGTTTATTGACATGCAACACACTCGGGTAGCCGCTCTGATGACGTCACTACCGGGACTACGGTAGCCTGTTTGTCGCTTATCATCACATCTCCCCCTTAAAGTGGTTAAACTCACATACTTAAACCGAGATGCATATCTCATAACACAAACATGAATGTTGAGAACATAACAGCTTTAACTCTAGGACGTCGGGGTAGACTACCCTCAGTCCGCAGCAACATAGGGATTATTCTGCCCTCAAACAGTTGCTGTTCCTATTAGTTTGCAGAACAGTCATGAAGTCCTTAGGTGGTTACTGAATTGCACCAAGATGGATGCGACCTTATGATTTCACTTTCTTTTAACTAAACAGTAATCACATTTCTTCAGAAATAACTACAAATAATATGTGACATATAACCCCAAATTTAACCATGTCATTTTTTTTCTAAACTGTCAAATTAAACATAAAATTATCCTGTACTCAAATTATCTCTCGCACAACTTATGAACTGAGCTTAGTGTGAAGTTGAGTAATTTTAAGTCTTTTAAGTGTCTCTATATCTGAGAGGAACTCTGACCTCACGACCTCTGGATGTCACCTGCACAGCACTACGTGGAGATGAACTCTGTGGTGCACACTCCACAGCTGAGTCTGACTGTCTCTGATCCGGGGCCTGGTTCCTGAGGCCGGTACGGACCACAGGTAGAGGGCTTCTGGGCTGCCTTACAGGAGATCCAGGCGGCTGCAGCTGCTGGTCTGGTGGGTCAGCAGACTGTGGAACGGCCTGCAGATGTCTCCGGTTGCGTCGCAGTACTGCTCCATTGTCTGTCTCCACCATGTAAGATCGTGGCTCTCTGCACCTGCCGATGACTTTAGCAGATGTCTTCCACCCCTTCTCTCCATCCAGTTTTACTCTGACATCCTGCCCAGGTTGTAGAGCAGGGAGAGGCAGTGCAGAATGACGACGGTCATGGAAGAACTGGTAAGCAGACTTGGTCTGGATGTCCTTCTGCTGGACTCGATATCGGTCCACAGGAGCAGATTGTAGCTTATTCTCCAGCATAGGAAGTGTCGTTCGGATGTGTCTCCCAGCCATAAGCAAAGCTGGGCTCACCCCTGTCGCAGCACTAGGGGTCGCTCTGTAGCACATCAGAGCAAGATGTGGGTCAGGCTGCTTTAAAATGTTTTTTCGCAGTCTGAACGGCACGCTCTGCAGCGCCGTTAGCCTGGGGGTAATGGGGGCTAGACGTCGTGTGCACAAACCCATACTCCCGGCTGAAGTCTTGAAACTCAGCAGAGGTAAACTGAGTGCCGTTGTCACTCACCAGTTCCAAAGGAATGCCCCACCTCACGAACATGCTCTTGAGCCTGTTAATGACTTGACGGCTCGATGTTGTAGACAGGTGAGCAATTTCAATGTCCCGAGAATAGTAGTCTGTCACGATAAGATAATCCTCTTTCCCTGACTCACACAAATCAGCAGCAATACGCTGCCAGGGGCCCTCCGGCAGAGGTGTGGTCAGGAGGGGCTCGTGTCTCTGGGTGGGTTTCTGTTCAATGCAGAATTTACATGTGGAAACTGTTTGTGTGATCTCAGCTCCAATGCGTGGCCACCACACAGACATCTTGGCACGTGCACGGCACCGTGTCAGTCCTTGGTGCCCCTCATGCAACAGTTTCAGTACGTTCGCCCTTAGTGCAGCAGGAATGACCAGCCGGTCCTGGTATAGCACTAGGCCATCAGTCTCTGAGAGGTGCGCTCTTGCAGTGTAAAATCCATGCAGCGATGGTGACAGAGTTGATTTTGGCGGCCACCCATTCCTGACGAAACGCAAGATCCTCTTCAGATCTTTGTCATGCTGCGTGGCTGCGCGGATTTCACAGAGTTTCTGTGATGAGACAGGTGCATTTGCTACAACAGACTCGACATGTGCTTGTACCTCCTGTTCTGTGCTCTCATCTCTCACGTCAGTCAGCGGGCTCCGGGAGAGAGCATCGGCGACGACCAGCTGTTTCCCTGGGACGTGTTCAGCTACCACATGAAACCTTAAGAGCCGCATCAGGAGCCTCTGGCACCTCGGAGGTGCTTTGTCCAAGTCATATGTGTTTATGAGCGGCACTAGTGGTTTGTGATCGGTTTGCAGTCGGAAACCATCCATGCCCTGCACATAGCGTGCAAACCGCTCGCATGCCCACACACCTGCCAAACACTCCTTTTCAATTTGAGAATATCTTTTTCTCTGCGTCGGACAGCGTGCGGGAGCAGAATGCCACTGGCCTTAAGCTGTCTCCGTGTTCTTGCAACAGCGCTGCTCCTAAGCCGAAGCTGCTTGCGTCGGCGCTGATGACAGTCTTTCTGTTTGCGTCGTAATAAGCAAGAGCTGGGGCTGACACAAGCATGGCTTTAACAGCAGCAAACGCCTGTTCTTGCGCGTCACTCCATGTCCACTCGCTTTCTCTTCTCAACAGGCAAGTGATTGGGTGCAGTTTCGTAGAGAGGTCGGGCAGGAACCTCCCTACATAGTTGATGAGACCCAGGACCTGACGAAGCTCCTCCACGTTTGTCGGACTTGGCATGTCAGTGATAGCTTTCACTTTAGTCGGGTCCGGTTTCATGCCCTCAGCACTGATGATGTGACCGAAGTACGTTATCTCTGATTTGGCGAAATGGCACTTTGCTTTATTCAGTTTCAAGCCGCTGTCTTTCACAGTCCTCAGAACGCCGTTCAGACGCTTGTCGTGCTCCTCTTTAGTTGCTCCAAAAACGAGTATGTCGTCCATCACACACGACAACTCCTTCATGACCCTTCAGCAGTGTTGACATTTGTCTTTGGAAGATTTCCGGAGCTGAAGTAATTCCAAATGGCAGTCTTCGGAAGCAGAATCTGCCGATGGGTGTTATAAATGTTGTCAGCTTTTGGCTGCTTGCTTCCAGAGGGATTTGCCAGAATCCACACGAAGCGTCCAAGGTGGAAAACACTTTAGCTCCGGCCAGCTTTGGGGCAATATCTTCAAGAGTTGGCAGGATGTAACGCTCTCGTTTCACGGCTTTGTTTAAGCGTTTGAGATCGACGCACACCCTCACTTGGTCTCGGTTCCTTTTTTCCACCGGAACCATCAGGGCACACCAATCGGTGGGCTCCGTGACCTCCTCTATTATCCCCATAGCAAGCATACGCTTCAGTTCTATCTCCACTTTTGACAGGAGAGGAAATGGGATGCGTCGTGGTGCTGTCAGAATGTAGGGCTCCGCATCTGCTTTCAGTTCGATTTTAACAGGGTCACACTTGAGCAGACCGATGTCCCCATACACGTCCGCTAACACGTTTGTGTCAACGCCATTAATGCGCTTGACCAGCCCCATCCTCCTGGCAACAGTCCCTCCTAATAGGTTGTGAGCATATGGGCCTTTTATGACAGTGACCCAGTAGCGGTAGTTCTGTCCTTTAAACTGAATTCTGGCCAGGAATTTGCCAATACACTGCACTTTACCTCCAGGACTGGTGACTAATGGTATTTTCTGTGTTGTGACCAATCTTGGGCTCTGTGGCAGTCTGTTAAATGTAGTCTGTGACATTACAGTGATGTCAGCACCTGTGTCGATTTTAAATTCGACTATGCTGTCATTTACTGGCAACTCCACAAGCCACTCGTCCTCTGTGTCTGGCTGCTCGATTACAGCTGGCTTAATTTCAGTCACTGCTCCAAGGAAAAACATGTCCCCGTCCCCCTCCGATATGTTATCAGGAGCCACTGCCACCTCTTTCAGCATTTTTGTTTGACAGGCTGCTTCGAAATGTCCCATTTTTTGTACACTTTCTGCACCTCTTATTCTTAGCTGGGCAGGGCTGTGTTTTCCCGTGTGGTCGAGCACAGCGAGAGCATGCAACGGGTGTTTCTTTGCTCACCTTGCTCCTGCTTCTGCCGCCATTGTCGGTCGTTGTCGCTCCTTTTAGCGCGAAACTGCCGCCTTCCTTGTCTCACAGCATCCACAGTACAATCCGCACGCAGGCTCACATTCTGCTGCTTAATTTGTTCACTCTGGCGTGCTATTTGGATAGCTCTTTCGAGCGAGAGGTCCGGCTCGAGCTGCAACTTTTGGGAAACTTCGTTGTCGGATATTCCAATAACAATCCTGTCTCTAATTTGTTCGTCTTTTGTCCCTTTGAACTCGCAATACTGTGCCAACTCATACAGTCCCCTGACGAAAGCTTCAACGGACTCACCGGGCTTCTGTACTCTCATGTGGAAGCACGCCCTGTTGTGAATAACGTTCCGTTTGGGCACGAAATGGTCGCTGAATTTCTCCATCACCGTTGTATAGTCGAGCTCTGGAGGAGGCCCGGCTTCCTCTTCTTCGACGTCGTCGTACACAAAAGAGTCATAAATAGCCTCTGCCTCCCTTCCCAAAGCGTAGAGAAGCGTGTTCACCTGCACTTCTGTCACAGGTTTGTTTCTTTTTTTCTCTGGCACACAGATGAACAGACAGAGACAGGCAATTCCAAAGAAAGCAAGTTTATTTTTATACAACAAAGTGGCAAGGGGGATTTAAAGAATGCACAGTCTTGTTAAAAAAAAAGAGTCTTCAAATATTTGCTTCACCTTGATTGGTTGGACTCGGCAGTGGACGAAGATGGGGGAAAAAAGGTGGGGGGCAGGTGAGATGGACGAATAATGGAGGAGGCGGCGTGGCTCTGGTCCCAACGTACAGCGAGGCGGTGTAATGTCCCTACTCCATGGGAAGCAGCTTATAAATCTTCATTAGATTCCAACAAACCGTTGTCTCTTGTCTCTTTTCCACAATCCTGTTTCCGTGAAATCGACAAGTCCACTCTGCTGCCGATCAGCGTCTCAGCTCCGCCAGCCAGCCCCCCCGACACAGTGCTGCACTGAATCCTTTTCAACCTGTGCTCATTCACTGCATGGCACAGTAATTGTCAATTCACTTCAGGTGTGGCAGGGGGGAGGTCCTTCTAGGCAGTGAAGAGAAACTCCTAAAATGAATTCACACAACAAAAAAAATGCAAAACACCACACCAGTGAATTAACACACAAAAACAGAGTCTCCTCCTTTGCCTTTGTGACACTCCTCCCAACTTTACCCGTTGTCGTCCCGACAACTGGCTCCTACTCACAAAATCTGGCAGGCCTGACCCCCAAATTTGTCCGTGTTGACCTGCGCGGCAGAGTGTTTCTATGCGGACCCGGTTGCTCTGCTGGAATTTGGGCTTCCTGCATCTGTGCTGCTCTAAGCTCCTGCACTACTGGTCCCGGTGGTTGCAACCGCTCAGCCTGTTGGCCATCTGTAGCCTCACCTTGTATTGGCATCCACTGGGGCCTAAAAGGGAGTACAAGGGGGGGTCTACTCACCACTGATCTGTCCTGTAGCGATCCTGCTTCAGGGGGTGGTTCTGCTATGGGATAGGAACAGTGTCTCAGGTCATTGCGATGAATGGTTTTCTCTGGCCCATCACGGCCTTCTGGCCGGACCCTATATACAAGGCCATCAGGAGAGAGTGCGGTAATCACCACAAAAGGCTCCCGTACCCATCGGGGAGCCAATTTCCCTTGAGCTCTCCAACGGAAGTTCCTGAGGAGGACCCTTTCCCCAGGTAAGAGTGGTAGGGCTCGTTGTTTTTGATTGTGTCGCTGTTGATCCTTCTTTTGTCTCTTTCGGGCTTGTTCTGCAACAGTTTCATATGCCCAGAGCAGGGTTTTGTGGTGGGTCTGCACCCACCCTCTCGATGTAGCTCCTCCCATGGCTGTGCTGGCACCCATCATCACATCCACTGGGAGACGAGCATGCCTGCCAAACATCACGAAAAAAGGAGACAGGCCAGTAGATTCATGCACAAAGTTATTATAAGCATGTACTAACTCTGGCAGTTTCTGGGGCCATTGTGTCTGTTCTTCCCCCTCTAAGGAACTCAGCATTGTAAGTAATGTCTGATTGAATCTTTCCACAGAGCCATTTCCTTGAGGATGGTAAGGGGTTGTTCGGCTCTTCTGGGCTCCATACATCTTACACAGTTCTGCCATTATTGAAGACTCAAATGCAGCTCCACGGTCTGAGTGTACCCTCTCTGGGTACCCAAATGGCTGGATGACATACTGCCAAAGCATCTTAGCTGTTGTTATAGCAGTTTGGTCCCTGGTGGGCATTGCCCATGCAAACCTGGAGAAAACATCTGTGGCCACTAGGATGTTTGGATATACATCACCGTCTCTTCCCAGGGACAAATAGTCTATTGCCAGTATTTCCATAGGATAAGAAGTGACGACAGACTTCAACGGGGCCCTTATCTCTGGCTGTGGTCTCTGTGAGCGGCAGTACTCACATTCTGTTGACCATCTGTGAACGTCCTCCCCCTGCCCGGGCCAGTAGAACCTCCGCCTCAAGAGGGACATGGTTTTGGCCCCTGCCATGTGGCCAGCTGCCTCATGATACTCCTTCCACACCAGCCTCCTCCATCCTGGGGGCACCACAATCCGTGTAGACAGTTCACTTGTTCCACTTTCCTCCATAAGCCTCATAAGAAGGCCATCATTTATCCTTAGCTGGGACCAACATTTACTATAAGGTGCTAAGAGTCTCCGGTTTGACCTTTTAATGTGTTCCAATGGTTTACCTTGTTTTAGCAGGGTTATGACATATCTTAAAGTGGGGTCTTCCTGCTGGCGTCCCATCCATTCCTGGAGTCCACCTGTTGCACCGTCCTCTGTATTCACAGCCATAACATGGCACTTTGGTTCCTGGGGCCTCCTTGACAGGGCGTCAGCATTGTTGTTTTCCTTCCCTGGACGATATTTCACAACAAAATCATAGTTAGCCAACTGTGCCACCCATCTTTGTTCAGCAGCCCCCAGATTAGCAGTATCCAAATGGACCAAGGGATTGTTATCAGTGAATACGGTGAGCTGTGCCCCCCACAAATAGTCTTTGAATTTTTCAGTTATGGCCCACTTCAGTGCAAGGAGTTCCAATTTGAATGAACTATAATTTTTATCGTTCCGCTCATTTGGACTCAGAGTTCGGCTTGCGTATGCTATAACCCTTTCCTTGTCTCCTTGTACCTGGGAGAGTACTGCACCCAACCCCTCAAAGCTAGCATCAGTGTATAACTTAAATGGTAGCTTGTAATCTGCATAGGCAAGAATAGGGGCACTCACCATCATCTTCTTCAGGTCGTCAAAGGCCTTTTGGCAGCTGGGTGTCCATTCAACTGGTTGGCTGTTGGACCCCAGCTGTTTGGTGCCATGTGTGAGTGCATGCAGAGGGGCAGCAATCTTAGCAAAAGAGGGAATAAACCTTCTATAATAGCCCACAAATCCGAGGAAGGAGCGCACCTGTCTTACAGTGGAGGGTGGTGGCCAATCCTGCACTGCTTTAACCCTTTCAGGGTTTGGGGACACTCCTTGTTGACCGACCAAGTGTCCCAGATAACTCACCTCAGTCTGGAACAAAGTACATTTCTTAGGTTGCAACTTCAGTCCCATGCTCGTGGAGCTTCTGAAACACTCGATCCAATGGGTTAGGTGCATATCAAAGGATCCAGAGTAAACGATTATATCATCAAGATATATGAGCAGAGAGTCATTTACCTGGGATCCGAGGCAACGCTGCATTAGCCTCTGAAAGGTTGCAGGGGCGTTGCAGAGTCCGAATGGCATCCTTTCAAACTCATACAGCCCTAAGGGGGTCGTAAAGGCTGTTTTCTCCCTGTCTGCAGGGTCCATCTTAACTTGCCAGTATCCACTGGCAAGATCAAGGGTAGAGTACCACTCGGCTTGGTTCAGTGTGGTCAGGGCTTCTTCGATGCGGGGGAGGGGATATGCATCCTTGTGGGTGAGGGCATTTAGACGACGGTAGTCCACGCAGAATCTCCAGGCTCCTGATTTCTTTTTAACCAAGACTACTGGGGCTGCCCATGGGCTACTGCTCTCTCGAATAACTCCTCTTTGCAGCATGCTTTGTAGCAGGGATCGTAGTTCTTGGTAAAGGCTAGGAGGTACAGGTCGATATCGTTCTCGGGAGGGAGGTGCATTACCTGTAGGAATCTGATGTAGGACGGCCTCTGTTTGCCCAAAATCCTCCTCATCTTGGGCAAATACACACCTCCATTTAGTTAGCAGCTGGTTCACTCTGTCCTGTTGTTGCTGTGGAAGGTGGGGACACTGGGGAAGATCCCCTGCAGTGTTATCCTCTGCCAGCTCCTGCACAGCTCTCACTCTCACCTCCACTTCCCCATCTGTCTGCTCCTGCAACACAAACTCATTAGCATAAATTTGATCAGGCAAGATATGACAAACTTTTGCTAGTGGTTGACGTTGTGGGATTTCAATAGGGTAAGGGTGAGGGTTACACACTCGTATGGGGATTTTATTTGTTTTTCACCACTTCAACCACTGTATGTGCCACTTTGCCATGTTTGTCTCCTCATCCATCCTCTCCACCAAAGCGGTGTATGTGGCCTTACCAGTATCCCCAGGCACCTGCGTCCACAACACCATCTCAGTCTCTGGTGGCACTGTGACTGGCTGTTGTTTGGTCAGCCGGGCGGTGACTGGTTGATCTTCTGTTGGGCCCACTACTGTGGCTCTCTGACAACAGGCGAATACTCTGTCCCATTCACAGCGTGAGTGGGAAGGAACAGCAGATTTAAAAACTTGCAATCCAGGGTGTCCCCCACCATTAACAGTCTCCCACACTGTCCCAATTACATTCATCCCCAGCAATCCATGCTCAGGTCCCATACAGTCATCCGACACAATCAATACTCCTCGCTGTGAGATTTCCATACCCCCGACTTTAAAGTCCCAACACCACATAGCCTACATAAGGAATGTATAGTCCATTTGCTGCTTTTAACTTCAACCAGTTGATGGTTTCTTTGCCTTCTGCCTGTTGGTCTTTATAATGTCTTTTAAAAAAAGCTTCACTAAAAAGAGTTACCTGAGACCCAGTATCCAGGAGGCAAGGGATAGTCTTTCCTCCAGCTGTGACCTCCACTGTTGGACACTCTCCAACAAAAGAGGGCTTAGATGGTGCTCCATTTTGTTGTTCTCCGTCCACTCGCCCTACAGTGGCCGGGCTTTGGAGTTTAAAGGTGCCTGGACCTGCTGGCGCTGAGAGCAGTCTCGACGGAAATGTCCAGGCTGTCCACAATGTAAGCAAATTGGGCGTCCTTGTTCATCCCAACGGGGACGTATAAGTGGGCGTCGCAGGCGGGCCTGTCCAAGGGCTCCTTCTGTCTGAACTGGGGTCTGTCTGCTGTCCTTCAGTTCTTCCCTTAGGGAATTTCCCAGCTCTGTGACCAACCTTACCAGTTCTGCTTTAGTTTCGTCTTTCCATTTGATAAAGTCGTCAACAGGTGGCATGGTGGTGACTTGACGAGACCGTCCCTCACAATCATCACCCCAACCTTCCTTTTCCAATTCTCTTGCTTCCTGGAGCAACGCAGAACAAGTCATGACAGGATTTCTACGTACTTGCCTTTGGAGTTCCTTTTTTATTGGTCCAGCCTGTAGGCTGACAAGGATTTGATCTCTCAAAGTGGCCTCCTGGTTGGCAGATCCATTTGGTTCTGCTGCTTTCCACTGCTGGAAGGCCTCTCGGATACGCAGACTAAAATCACTCAGTGTTTCCCCACTGCCCTGCCTAATATTAAAAAATTTTGTCCGTAGGTCAGCAGTGGATGGAACCCTCCCATACAATCCATTTAAAAATTCAAATATTTTATCAGCTGTGTTTCTAGCATCTTCATTGAGCAGCTGAATCTCCCTTTTAGCATCCCCTTCTATAGCACTGAAAATAAAATCAATCTTCTGTTGTTCTGTGAGACTCTGAGCCCTAAGAAGGGCTTTCGTCTGACTGGCCCAGTCCCCATATTCGAGTCCACTGATCTTACCATTAAACTTGGGAGCCCAGGGTACCCCCATGAACCAGGGCCACATTGAATTGAAAGCAGCTGGTCCAAGTTCTGCTGCTGCTGGGTTTTCATTGCTCATGACTGCACACCTGTATACCAGAGATCCTGCCAACAACGCCAAAAAGTGTCACAGGTTTGTTTCCTTTTTTCTCTGGCACACAGATGAACAGACAGAGACAGGCAATTCCAAAGAAAGCAAGTTTATTTTTATACAACAAAGTGGCAAGGGGGATTTAAAGAATGCACAGTCTTGTTAAAAAAAAAGAGTCTTCAAATATTTGCTTCACCTTGATTGGTTGGACTCGGCAGTGGACGAAGATGGGGGAAAAAAGGTGGGGGGCAGGTGAGATGGACGAATAATGGAGGAGGCGGCGTGGCTCTGGTCCCAACGTACAGCGAGGCGGTGTAATGTCCCTACTCCATGGGAAGCAGCTTATAAATCTTCATTAGATTCCAACAAACCGTTGTCTCTTGTCTCTTTTCCACAATCCTGTTTCCGTGAAATCGACAAGTCCACTCTGCTGCCGATCAGCGTCTCAGCTCCGCCAGCCAGCCCCCCCGACACAGTGCTGCACTGAATCCTTTTCAACCTGTGCTCATTCACTGCATGGCACAGTAATTGTCAATTCACTTCAGGTGTGGCAGGGGGGAGGTCCTTCTAGGCAGTGAAGAGAAACTCCTAAAATGAATTCACACAACAAAAAAAATGCAAAACACCACACCAGTGAATTAACACACAAAAACAGAGTCTCCTCCTTTGCCTTTGTGACACTTCCCCGCTGTCTTTATCCAGCTTCGACGCCACTCGGAAGCGGTCGAAGCGGCGGCGCCACATCGGCCATTCAGCTGGGCGGGTGAAATCAAAAGGTTCTGGCGGTCCGAACTTTGCCATATCTCTCACTGTGTAGGCGTCCTGTCGGCCACTTCTGACACCATGTCATGAACAGTAACTACTGTTGAAAGAACAAGGACTACGTCAACTCACTTCGGCATTTATCTGCCCGTTTATTGACATGCAACACACTCGGGTAGCCGCTCTGATGACGTCACTACCGGGACTACGGTAGCCTGTTTGTCGCTTATCATCACAGTGTCTAAATTTGTAATTGTAAATAAGCTGAATTTGTAATTTGTCGTTGGGACAACAAAGTTGGACAAAAACACAGAGTTTCCCAGAATGCACAGCAAGGGCAATTTCAAATGCTTCCTTGCTTCTAACTGACAACAACTCAGCTTCGATGGAGAGAGTATTTATTTCAAATGAAGACCTTCAACCAAGCTTGTGAAAGTAAGTATTTTGCCTGCAAATTGACATGCATTACATTAAATAATAGCGAGTGACTTGATGATAAACTTTTGCTGCTTTGCCAAATGTACTACAGTAAATGTGAACAATTGTAATAAATAGTTGTGCTTTTGAAAACATGATGTATGTGGCGGGCTAAAAGAATGACATGTTGGTTAAAATCTTATAATTATTGATTATCGTCATGGTATATTATGTTTAAATACAGATTTAAAAACAGATGACTTTAAAAAAAAAGGGGGTTCTTGAAAATTTATAAGTATATTATT